>CM037094.1:25857676-26393697 GCA_020916435.1 Oxytropis ochrocephala | reverse complement strand
AAAAAAAAAAAGTACCCAAGTAATTTCAATAAAAAACTAAAAAATCCGCACGATTTTATAATTTAACAAATTTTGGTCTAACTAATCAGAAAGAGTACATGTGGTACATGATAGCTTAATAAAATCCATATATCACCATAATCCCATAAAAAATAAACTCACAATCATCACAGAGTGATATCCACTCTGTAAACTAAACCTCGCCACACCTTCTGAACAACCTAATATGCTGCCTTTTTGGAAGATTATTCTTCGAAGCACAAGCATACCACCCAGTACCAAAGTGGTCTTTAGATGACATTTTTTTTCTTATTTCATGAAGCATAGCTCTATATGAACGACCACTCCTGCATCTCACCACTTTGCCGCATAACTTTGACATTGGCTGGTTTATCCGCAAAATAAGCTTTTAACGTATGTGCTGGTATATACTACAAGATGAAATAACAAAATCTTATACTCAAATATAATATGAACATTTTACTAATTTATATATTATTTTAAATAACGAGTTAATATATCATTTCATATCACATTTTACTAATTTATATATAATCACCATTATTTTTTAACAGTTCAGTATATTTATTTTTCACAAGAATTTAATTTAATTTCATATACTAAAATCAATTTGTTCCCTCTGCATCGCACATGTTACATACTAGTTCATTTACATTTGAATATTTAATTATATCACATGTCATGTATTCTTTCAATTTAGTATGTTTTACTATTTAAATTTTTAAAAATTTTAAGGGTATATTAAAAAGTATTGTTTAATTAATTATTAAGTAACTAAAGGTCAAATCAAATAATATAATAATATAATCACGTTTATCACTAATATTGTATCTTGTTTAAAAAAAAACTAATATTGTATCAGTAAAAACAATATTAACGTTTATTTTGAACTAAATCATTTTGAACCATGCATTGATTTGGAGGACTATCTTCTAATACCAATGGTCAACTCCATGTCAATTATAATACAAATACATAACTCAATAGCTGAACTAATGGTCGTTATTATTTCATGTAACGTTTTTTAATGGTCATTTATTTCACATGATATTAGCAAACGTTTATTATAGGTCATCCAAAGTGATAAATACATTTCATGTAACAGTTTTATTTGACTAGAATTAAATCCAATGTTTTTCTAGATTGTAACGTATATGTGTGCTAATTAATACCAAAATTCAAAATTTTATTAAATCCATTATTTTTAAAATTTCCCTCTTATGATGAGATACACCAATCTATAAATAAGATGACTACAACCAACAATTCTCCACTACCAACATTCCTATTAGTCAAACGAAACAGTCATCTATATACACAATAATAAATATAATAAATAAATATTGTTTATTTAAAACACATTAGGTAATGGTCATTAGGTAATGAATTCGACAGATTTGTAACTTTGTATCGATTTGCATAAATCTCAGAATATGTGCCCCAAACACAACTGGTATTATAGCTGTATCATCTGCAGTTGCGCGCAGAGAGGATGCCCGGTTTATACCAAAAAATAATAAGTTATTAATAATATAAGTCATTTTATTTATTTAAATATTATAATATGATGTGGCTAGTCTATGTGGCATCATTAAATGATGTGTGCAAATTGAGTCAGTTGCCATCAGGGCCGGCCCAAACGATACGAAGGCCCCGTGCAAAAAATAAAAAGTGGGGCCCTGATTTTATTTTTCAAAGCGAAATTAGGTTAATTCCGACGAACAGAATTATCATATAATTCCGGTTTGAAAATAATAACCAACGGAATTATCATAAATCCGTCAACAAAATAACGTTGACTACGGTTTTAAGTTAATTCCTTCAAAAGCAGAAAAATACAAAAAAAAAGTACTAAACACAAGTACCTTTTTGGAAGATACTTTCGACGAGTGGATTTATTAGCGTTGACTTTGGTGGTTGAGGGGAGTGAGTGACAAAGAAAAATATGAAATATAAAAAGAGAGAGGTATTTTCGAATTTTTGGTAATATGTGGGGGTATGGTAATTGGTGGTGGGGGTAAAACAACATCAAAAAAATATGGGGCCCTATAATTATATTTTTTGGCTAGGGGTGGCAATTTTCTACCCATAGTGATGATCCTCATGATCGCTTCGAATGGGCCACATAGGCGGAGGATTTTTCAGTGGGGATGGGACGGGGAGAAAATCTCGCAATCAAAGTGGGGATGGGGATGGGGATCATACTCTCCATGCATGAACCCCGCCCCGAATAAATTACATAAATATACTTATTATAGTTATATATTATTTATAAGTAATTAATTTTTTAGTTTTTTTATACGTGTTTTGAATTTAAAATATTAACAAAATATTAAATTGTTCTAACTTTTATACTTTCAAAATATAAAACTAAGACTAACATTTATATTTTTAATAAAAATGTTAAACTTTTGAATTTTAGTCTTACTTTTTATATATTTTTCTAATTTTATTATATTTTAATTTATATTTTTGTTATTTATTATTGAGGTTTCATGACAGTGTGATCCGGGATGGGGATGGGAGGAAATGCTGGGTGAGGTGTGAGAACGGGGATGGGGACGGGGACAATTTGAGAGGTGGGGGACGGGAAGGCGAAAGACTTCCGCACCGCCCCGCCCCATTGCTATCCCTATTTTTTATGTAGCGCGCGTGCAATTGCATGCGCTCGCACGCTAATAAGACCGCCCGATCGCCACGTCATTTAATGAATGTTTGTGTAAGCATTTTTTTTTTTTGACAGTTCTCCACATCAGCCAAAAAAATTGAAAAATCCCCATTTAGACTAAATCTCCGGATTTTTTAAAACAAGGAAACTAAATGTCCGGATTTTAAAATAGTGGGACCAAATATCCGAATTTATAAAAATAGGGTGACCAAAACTATAATTTAGCATTTAATTTATATACAAATTTTAATCTCTAAGCAATAAAAAAAACTAAGGCGCGGATAAGGACTATGACTCAACTCAAACACAGACAAGACCAGACCATACCTTACCTTATCTGCTTTTTTCGTATTTTCGTGTGAAAATTGACTCTTTTGACAACTAAATTGAAATTGAAATGAAATTTAACTAGACAGTATATTTTTTTTTCTTTGCTTTCCTTCTTGAGATTGTATATTTTGTAGTTCGTTTCATTCGTTATCGCTGTTAACAAAAAGAGAAGAGTTTGGGTAGTGATTCGGTTCAAGTTTATCTCATATAATCAATAACCAACAGATATTATGTCAAGTTGTGTGAAAAGATTTGGAAAATTGGTCTCTTTGGTTTCTAGTTCCAGAAGGGGATTTTCAACCACCTCTTGTATTCAGAAGGATGCTATTGAGAATGGAGTAAAATCGTTGAACCTTTATTCTGCTATTAATCAAGCTCTTCATATTGCCTTGGACACTGATCCTCGGTAGGTTAGCTTCCATTACTTCTTTTTTATTTTTCAGCATTTTTTATCAATTTATTTTGATTTTGTTTTCCTATTATTTAGTCCTGATACTTTTATTGTTCACGAATTTAGTCCTGTACTTTTTTATTTCCCGTTGATCCCAAAATTGTGGAATTTTGCATTTTTGGTCCTCCGATTGAAGGAAACAAACACTGGATTTGTAATATTTAACATCATTATAATAAGCTCTGTAGCCCTGACACTTCCGATTGAAGACGTGTCCGACATTGATAGAATCGAAGGAACTCATAGTATCTGAAATGAAAATTCTGTTTCATATTTCTCACCTGATTGGTACAATGGAGATTATGAATTTATAGTATCCAAGTCAGTGAACTGACTTGCTGAGTCAGCTTCGCATCTAACTTGCTAAACAGCTAACAACCGATTTCTACTTACTAACAGTTGTATTACTCTAATAGACACCTTTTAGAATGGGGTTTAAGGTCTAACTCAAGCCTACAAAACCGGCTTATAAGGTGAGGGATGCCACCCACTTATAAACTCTTTTTCAGGCCATATCCCATCCGATGTGGGACTCTTAACACACCCCCCTCACGCCCAGGACTGGACAACTGGAGCGTGACCCGAGTGGCCCGATAGCGGGTGGCCCAATGGATCTTGGGTTGACTCTGATACCATTTTAGAATGTGGTTTAAGACCTTCAGATGTCTTAAGCCGGTTTTGTGGGGTTGAGTTAGGCCTTAAACCACATTCTAAGAACACCAACGCTTCAATTACTTCTATTCTTCAAATTAAAACCGGTGTCTGCATGTCCGTGTCTGTGTCTTGTCCCATATCCATGTTTGTGTGAGCTCTTCATAGATTATAAGCCATTTCAATTTTTTTTTTCCTAATTTTTGTTGTTGTAAACTTCATCTTTACTTTAGATTAAGGGCTTCTATTAGGGAAGTGATAATCTAGGTTCTATAATCTATACAGGATTGAATAATGAAGACTACAAATAGTTGCTAGTAACTCCGTAGTATAGACTCCCTTGTGTATGACATTATTTGCAGATTATTGAATTGTAAACTAAGGTTGCTACTGGAAGCTATATATTTGATCTCAGCAATGACAAAGCTGTTCACGTTTTCATATATAATCTATCTCAGCATAGCTTAAGTGTGTTTGAAAAATTGTCAAAATCTGTTTATTTTAGTATGAATTCAACTGAGAAACCAATATTTATATGAAGTTTCTGTCTTTATTACATGGTTCTTTCAGTTTCACTCTTACAAGTTGTCTTCATTATCTACAAATTTCTCTCTGTATGACAGTGGATATATGTGTGGTTTGTTTGATTTTATATTTGCCATTATAAGTATTCTGTATACATTCTTATACTCTACTGCATTTCATTCCAGTGCTTATGTTTTTGGAGAGGATGTAAGTTTTGGTGGGGTCTTCCGCTGCACCACAGGATTAGCAGACCGATTTGGTAAAAAAAGGGTTTTCAATACTCCTCTTTGTGAGCAGGTAATTAATTCTGCATTTCATGCTTCCTCTGCACTTCCTATTTTCTCTACCTGAAATGTTACCCAAAGAATTTGAATGTGCAGTCCATTGAATTTGTTCTTTGTATTTGCATATATCTTTCTAAATATTTCTGTGATTACTTTATCCAAAACTCTAATTTAAAAAATTTGAATTGAAAATGCTACCCACAGGGTATCGTTGGCTTTGGCATTGGTCTAGCAGCTATGGTGAGTCTAAGAGGTTAAAATAATTTACTTTTTGTTTTACCATCGATACTTTCTGCAAACTGATATAATCGAATTTCTTTTAAATATTTTTGCATGGTAGGGCAATCGAGCTATAGCAGAAATCCAGTTCGCAGATTACATTTTTCCTGCTTTTGATCAGGCATGCTTTCTTTACTAGGCTATGGTTAGTCAAAGCTTCTTTTGATCAGTAATTGACCAATTTTGGTTTCTAGATTGCCAATGAAGCTGCTAAATTCAGATACCGGAGTGGGAACCAATTTAATTGTGGTGGTATAAAATTCTTTCACAGCCCTTGTGTTCAAGTTTCAGACTTATCTCTAATATTCATTGAATGCATTACAAACTTTTACACATTCCTATAGGTTTAACGATTAGAACTCCTTATGGAGCTGTGGGCCATGGTGGGCATTACCACTCTCAATCTCCCGAGGCTTTCTTTTGTCATGTTCCTGGTATCAAAGTATGGTGTTCTTATATGGACTTTAATCAGTTATTTAGAATCTTATTGTTTGGGGTTTTTCTTTTTTTTTAAATCTTTTTCAAATAATGAAGTCGCTTCAATGTGGTGCTTGGCAGTTATATAGACTACAGAAATGTTTAAATCTCTAAGGTAGTGTAGCTTGGTTATCATGATGATTTCTCTTAGTTGTAATTAAGTAGTACTATTTTAGGGTAGAATATTGCATTCTTTCCCTCTTTTCCTGTACATATGTTAGATATATCCTATATTTGTTAGGAGATTTCTTTTGTAATTCTTGATTGTCATCAGTTTATATAAAAGCATTAGTGATTGTACCCAAATTCTTTCTAGAATTTGTCTTCCTGAAAAAACAATTATTTTCACTTTCTGGTATAGGTGGTCATTCCTCGAAGTCCACGGCAAGCAAAAGGGTTATTGTTATCTTGCGTGCGAGATCCAAATCCTATTGTATTTTTTGAACCAAAGGTATGCTACCAGAATAGCCGTGATGAATTGTATGCAGAGCGAGATTTTTACCATGTCATGTCTGCAGTTTCAATCATGTGATTCTTTGTTTCAGTGGCTTTATCGTTTGGCTGTCGAAGAAGTACCAGAGGATGACTATATGTTGCCTTTATCTGAGGCTGAGGTACACCACGAGTCCCCACTGAAAAAAGTAAAAGAAGTTCTACATAACATTATCGTTACATTATTCTGTCAAACGTTTACTCTACTCAGGTGATTCGTCAAGGAAGTGATATTACACTTGTTGGATGGGGAGCTCAATTAGCTATAATGGAACAAGCTTGTCTTGACGCTGAAAAAGTAAGTGGCTGTTGCTTTGCAACTGGAAGTGCTCAGTATTCTGTATTAGCCCATATTTCTGTTAAAGATGGTTTGACATCACAATCTCCCATTTTCATGATAACATAATGACTTTATTTAAGGAATTAGATTCATGTTTGGAAATCTAGATTTTCGTCTCTATTGTAATCCACATTTTATTATGAGATTATGCAGGAGGGAATTTCTTGTGAATTGATAGATCTGAAGACACTTATTCCTTGGGATACAGAAACAGTGGAGGCCTCAGTAAAGAAGACAGGAAGATTGCTTGTAAGTAAATATTTTATAGAATAATACTAAAACCCAGATTGGTATTACCCTATAAGATGGTTTAAATGTCCTGTGTAGATTAGTCATGAAGCTCCAGTTACTGGAGGTTTTGGCGCTGAAATCTCGGCATCCATTACTGAACGCTGCTTCTCAAGGGTATGCTCCAACCTTAAGTTCATGTACAAATTCTTCATTTGACCTATTTTTGTCCTTCATTCAAAATACAAGTATGTAACTTTTTTTACTATATCTTTGGTGTTTTGTCCTATTCTCTTCCTTCCTTTTTTTTTTGTCTCAAAATTACTATCAAATAGAAAACATGTTAAATCAACACCCTCTGTGACTTGATTTAGTGACTAAACGTTTAAAAGATTTTTTTAAGTTCCTAATGATTTAACTTTAAATATTCTGTTATCAGGACTAGATTAGTTTAGGCAGTTAAACGTTTTTCTGAATCAAAACTGATTTTTGGGCAATGAAGACCCTTGATTTCTGAATCAAAACTGTTATCTGGGTTTAGCTGTTTTGCAAAATGATAGTCTCCTTTTGTACTTAGTGTTTGTTCACACAAAGGTAAAACCAGATGATTTGAAAAATGGTTTCAGGAGTTTTCTAGCACCTGTGTCTTGTCATAAAGAGTCATCATTCTGAATTCATGATCAGTTATAATCATTGGAATGTTTGGATTTTAATGAAAAAAAAACAGCTCTTCACTTTTATTATGAATCATACAATGCATATTTCTGAATCCATGAAAACATCAAGAAATTTGTTATATATATATATATATGCCTTCAAGGCTCAAGTTAAACCAAATTGGATCAAAAAGATTTCTCAAGCCTGTCTTCCTCTTTTTGAGTACAGTTAGAAGCCCCTATAGCAAGAGTTTGCGGTCTAGACACTCCATTTCCTCTAGTTTTTGAACCCTTCTACATGCCAACCAAGAATAAGGTAACTTGTTTATTTATCTTAATTTTCATGTATTTATATGGAGCGTGGTGAAGTGCTTTCTTAACTGATATAAGTAAATGTCACTTGTTTGATGCAGATATTGGATGCCATTAAATCAACTGTCAAATACTAATGTTCTTTATCACCTTTTTCTGGTCATCTGTATGATCTTGATGATATCATCAAAATAATCATGCTCATGGTTAGTGATGCATTATTCAGGTAAAGAAGACCATGTGAACTTTAGGAGAAAACTGACTTATACTGCCTTTTTCACCTAATCTGAAACAAAAACAGGTAAAAGCAGAAAACAATAACCATGTACATGTAATCCTATGTGAAATGCCTCCATTACCAATTCTCCTATGAAAGGGATAATGTAAATTTAAATGTGGAAACTATATTGATGAGGTCACATATGGTAAATGAATTAAATGTTTGAGCAGTTCCCATGTCTTCCACCTCCGGTTGAATATCTAAAATTGAATTTAAGTGAATCTAACTAATTTTGTGAGCTCAGTGTTGTCTGGTGATAGTTTTTTTATTTTTATTTTTTTATTTTTTTAATTAGAATATGTGTTTAACATCTGGTTTCGGTCTTCTTCTGTGGTGTCTTCAACTTTCTGATGTGTTTTCTAGTTTATGGAAGACCCACCACCGTCAGCCCCCATAAGCATTGGAAAAAAAAAATCGGTGAGCTTTTCCCACGAAACCACCACCAAGGGAATCGGAACTCCCTAATGTCTAAGTCTCAGCTGCATCGGTGTCACACGCTCTTCCACACGTTGCCTTTGTCCATTGCGTATTACTCATTTCCTTTCCACTGTACTTGCGCATGAGGGAGCGTCCGACCAAAGCTTTGATGGCTTCTTCCAATGTTGTGGTTGTCTTTCTCTCCTGGTCCAGGATCTAAGGTCACTAATTGGTTTTGAGCCCTGGTTAGATGTGTTGCAGTTCAAACACCCATGTCTCTCGCCTGTTTGATGTGGTTTTTTTTCACATGTGGCTGACCCATAACATTCACGAACACTTACAAGCCTAAGAATAGTTTGTTCACAAATTTTGTGACTTCTCTTTTCTCTACTGAGACATTTGATAGTTCCAATTATGACACTAGGGCCTCTCCGACTAATTTTGAAGACTTTCTCAAGTTGTTTGAGCATAGCCAAAACTGATCCATTGGTTTGGTTGCACATACCGGTAATTCATCAGCTTGCATAACTAAACCAACCTTGGGCCATTGTTTTATAATTAGGTGCATTTTACCACATATTTGTTTTTAAGTCCCTTTTCTCCTCATTTCTTTTATTATGCACTAGGTCAATCACTCGTCCTACGGACGGGCTAGCTATTGTTTCTTTTCTAATGAATGGTAGGTTAATAACTGAATGGAGAGGCGTTATAACTTGACATAGCAGCAAACCAGAACAATAAGATAAAAGGGGGTTAGGATAACCCTAGAAGATGTACTGGGTATAAAGTGGGGTTGATTGTCTCTGCTTTGCTATTTGTTTGTTGCTTGGAGGATCTCTTCTTCTATGCTCAAGCTCGGCGTCAATGGTGTTTCATAGCGGTTTCTTCGATTTGGTCTGATTGTATGCAGTCAGAGATCGTGGTTCCTTTGCCGTTTAGGGTTAATTCGTTTGTTCTTTTTGTGCCTTTTGTGGCTTTTTCTGTATTGGGTGGGCTGGATCTTGTTTGATCCGTGTTTACTTTTTGAACTTGGGCTACTATTGTTGTATTTGGTTTGGGCTTTGCCCAATTTTAAATCAGATATAATTTGGACAAAAAAAAAAAGAGTCTATATTTTGATAACAAAAAACTATAAGTGTTGGGAAAAAAAACCAAGCAAATACTTTTTTCTCCTACATTAATAATAGATAAAAATTGTGAAGTATTTACAGCTAATGTCTTTTAATTAAATTTATTATTTTTTAAATATTTATTGTCTAATTTTGTATAATTTATTTGACAAAATATTATAACAATGTTATACTTACAAATAATATTTGACAAACAAATTCAAGAAAGCCTTACTTGCATGCTTAAAATATTACAATACATCTTGTTACAGATTTGAAAATATTTCATGGTACACAACATTTGTGGTGGTGTTTGTTTGCTCCCCATCATCATCGGTAATTAAAACTTTCAAACCACTCTTTGATGTAACACGAGAAAATGCAACATATAGTTGTCCATGGGCAAATGCTGGGCTTGGAAGATATACACCAACTGATTGCAATGATTGTCCTTGACTTTTATTGATTGTCATTGCAAATGAGATGCTAATTGGAAATTGTCTTCTTTGAAACTTAAATGGAAGTCTAACATCCGACGGTGACAATGATAGGCGAGCTATATATACCTTATCTCCAATGTTGCTACCAGAGATGACAACACCTTCAAGCGCATACTTCCCAAGCCTAGTCAATATCAATCTTGTGCCATTACATAAACCAGAATTTGGGTCAACATTTCTCAATAACATTACTCGTATTCCAACTTTTAGATGAAGCAAATGATTTGGCAACCCTCGGGAAGATATTGTGTTTAAATACTCAGTTGAGTGAACATTGTTAATCCGATCACAGTCAACATTGTCTGAATGGGGAGTATCAAGACTAATATATGTTACAGCTTCTCCTCGGATTTGCTCTGACATATATTCATTGATTTGATCAACAATCTCATTTTTCGGTGCAAGAATGGCTCTTTGTTGATAGTATCGAATATCATCAAATGAGTTAACAAAATTTGGGTACATCGATTCCACAATACTTTCAATCGATCACCTCTATTTGTGATCAACAACTCCGATGGCACCTCAAGTTTGATTTCATCATCAACAATTTGTCCATTTCGACCATCTCCTATCTCTAACAACCAATCTGCAAATTCCCTTCGTTCAACAATATCTTCCCCAGCAATAGCAGTCATCAATCTCATGTTTGTGTGTAAAGTCATTTTATGGCGTTCCTCCATAAATGTGAGGAATTGATTGAAGCATTTACAATTTGTTGTCGTGGTGCCCTTAGGAATCACAGGAAGTATTTGTTTAAAATCACCACCTAATACTACGACCTTGCCACCAAACGGCTTTTCATGGTTCCTAAGTTTTTGAAACGCAAGAGATATCTCTCGTTGTCCGATCAATCGCTTCAAAACAATGGCGATGCATCATTGGTGCCTCATCCCAAATGATGAGCTTTGTTTTTGAATTAGCTCACTAAGTCACTACCATGTGCTATATTGCAAGTAGAGTCTTCATTTACTATTGGGGGATTGCAAATCTTGAATGAGCTGTCCCTACCACTGGTATTAATAATGCAAAGAATACCGCTAGATGCAACCGTTAATACAATCTCTCATTTAGACCAGAATCCACTGCAAGTGCTCGCCATATAAACGCCTTACCAAAGACCACCAAATGCATTTAAGAAAAACAAACCCTCTGTTTCATCCGTGACACTCAACATTATTCTATCATAGACATCACGCTGCTCATTTGTCATTGAAGAAAGTAAGCGCTCATGTTCCATACCAAGGCAAGCCTATCATAACTTAGCTCATCATACAATAACCGATTGTAATTTTGGTTTGCATCTATGTTGTCTCCAACCGCATTGTCGGGAAAATCCTTAACTCTTGTTGTATGATCGCAACAATATTTCCACTTCATGTATTACATGATTTTGAATTTGTTCATCCCACAATGTCAACTCGCTCAATAGATCAAAAATTATATAAATAAGTCGCTATTACTTTATTACTAAACATTTACAACATTTAAACATCAATAAACAAAATAGCCAATCAAAAAAGTAACTATTACCTGGTGCTCTAAGTAGCCGTCGCTGGTTGTATACGACATCATCACCAAGTAATGACCATGTTTCTTGAAAAACAAATTCCGGTCTACTCATTTGGGAAGCTACCAACAACATAACAAATAGCTTCCTAAGATAATGAGCTGATCCCCAATGATTGGCCTCTTTGAATGCATCAATATATTCTTTGTCATCTTCCAACAACCCCATTGCATAACATGCATCTTTAAAGGTCGTATGAACTTCGGTCCCTACTTTGAGCAGATCTTCAAAGCATGTAGGTCCTCTAACATAATTTAGCAAAGTTCTCATGTAATATATCTCTCCTGTGCCCGGAGGGACAAAATGCATCCTCCCAATACTCAATCCCTTTGCCTTGGCATCCACTTCATGCTCCTTCTTTTTCCAAACAAATTTGAGGGGAAATTCATTGTATGTCAAATTCCTAGCCTCTTCATATGTTGCATTTGCATCAAACCATGCTAAAAATTTGGTGTAGTTAGAGCTGGTCCGATCAAGGACAGTGTCAATAGTACGCCTAGTGTCAAACATAATATATCGTTTCTCCGGCAAGTGAAATACGAGTCTTTCAACAACCGGGTCCCGATAGTGTATATCAAAACTAAATATTCGCCATGTAGCCTAAACACGACAAATACCGACAATCATAATAAATCTTGATCTCATCAACAACATTGCCTGCATTTTTACTGTTATCACTATCATAAAATGACGTTGTAACCCTATCATGACCCTTGTTTATATATTTGAATAAATATTTGACTGATCTTGATTGATTGCACCATTCAACATTGATATGAGCATTATATTTTAACAACAATGTCTTGTTGTGTGGCACAACATACGTTAGTATCCGTAAATGCCTCCCCTTTTTGAATTGAATGATTGTTGTCTCTCCTCCGATACACGGGATAACCATCCTTGTCAACACTCGTTGTCCTTGAAAATTTCTTAGGAAAGTGCTTAGTACATTTACCTGCTGCCATGCAAGGCGACGATAATCTTTGTTGTCCACATGGGCCATGCATCATAAATGTTGAAACCACTTTATACAACTCAGGTTCAGTTTCTTTATTGGGAATCTCAGCCGATATAATTTTATCAATACAGAAGGACACACCACTCTGCTAATTGGTTGCAAGAATACCAATATATGTGCATGAGGCAATCCACGTTTCTGAAACTCTATTGTATATATCACTGCAAGTGTAGAAAATAGAAAGTTAACATGGACCAAAATAATTAATCAAATACAAAGGATCATAAATTACATCTTATGTACATACCTGCCCTCGTCAAACCAAATATCTGTCCTTTCTTGATGTCTCGGACCAATTGATCTAACTTTATTTTGAACATTCTTGCTACAATATCCGGACGATCTTCAGGGCGCTGGTTGAATAATTTTAAGAAACCTACAATCTCTGGCCACTTTGGATTACAAGTAAATGTAATGAACAGGTCAGGATAACCAGCCCACCTGCAAATAGCCATGGCATCTTGGTAGTTTTGCTGCATATATCTTGAACCTCCTGTAAAGCTTGATGGTAGAACTATTCTCTTCCCAACAACAGACGGATCTCTATCGCCTCTTAGTAAGGCATCTGATAAGCCTTTATACATGTCCGCCCTCACCTCTTGTTGATGATTTTTGACCCAATAAATCCGTTGAGCTTCTATCATGCTATATGCATCAACTAATAGTTGTTGAAATAATCTTTTACCATACAAGAATATCGAGAACTCAATGAATCTCTTTGAAATCGATATGCAAACCATTCACGTAAGGTGACTTTCTCACGTTTTATTGTTGGTGCGGATGACTCATCATTATACTCGATGTGTTCCCACCAACCGTCCTCCCCCCTTGGAAAAAACAATGGATATTGCAACGGAAGATATGCTGCGCTCAATGTCGATATCCTTTTTAGCCTGCCGGATTGCCACTCTACTATGACATCTCTATCATAATGGGCTGAATCAAAGTCCCCCACAATAAGGCCAGCCACTTCGACATAGTTGGCAAATTATATCGCTTCCATCTCGACCCTTTTTCCAATTATTCTCAACTTCATATTTTGTATCTCGCCTGTGTTGATTCTATCTCTGACTTGCCTATAGATCTTAACATACGGGTTACATTCATCAAGAATACCTTTAATCTCTTCCACAATGCTAGATTGCAATCCTTCTTCATCATCAACCATCCTATTCAAAGTATTTACACATTTAAAAACAATAAAAAAGAAGTTTCTATCATGCATGCATGCATCGCCCCTTAATAGCAACAACAAAGCTAACAAATTTTGTATGCAAAGCTAACTTTAAATAAACGTATAAATAAAGCTAACAGCCTTGTATGCAAAGCTAACTTTTCATAAACATCACCTCACGTACCTTACAACAGACATTCTATTTTCCACCTCATTAATTGTTTCATGAATATACAGCTGGGCAAACTTCGGTTGTTCTCCATCAAATGGTAGTAAACTACCAATCTGGTGATAGTTCTCTCCACCCATGACAAATACCGGAGGTGCTCCTCCAACATTTATGTCTTTTTTAATTTTTCCTCCCATTGATGTAAAGGAAAACATAGAATTGAATGACCTGACATTAGCTTGAAAATATTTGCTACGCCTATCATTATTCAAGAAGAGGTTTTTCATTTGTTCCGGTTGCTCCTTATATCGAGGTAATATCACTCGTCCATGAGAACAGCATAACCCAAACTTCGGGTTCGTCGCGTTGTAGCTCTTCTGTATACGTTCCTCTTTCCAAAGAATAGCACCACAATAAATACATGTGTGTGTGGGAATCCCAATATCCCAATATTCAGAGGACACACCTAGTCAAATACATTTATCAACTTGTAAATAATACACCCCACTGTGGAATTTGTCTAAGCATCAACAAACAACAAAAAGAAATTACTAACTGCATTGCATACTAACCATCATTCTCGAGTTTTGCATTCTACTACCACCTTGGAACCCATTATCTTCTTGTTGGCCACCTACAATAATATGCATCAGTCATACTTTTGTATAGCCTACCGCTTATCGATATTTATTATCGCTGCGTTTTCACCATCAAATATACCGCCATATTAGATGTTTGTTTATCGTGTTGTGTAATCGCCAATGTCTAAGCTGGATAGGTCAATCGCAATCTTGTAACACATATGAAACATTTACATACACATTGGATTTCGCAAATAGAACTACATACCGATTCATTAAACCAAATTTACACAGACGCTGCAAACTAAACTTGTAAACTACCTTCCACACGCACGCCGCTCGTATATGGATCTCTCGCATTCACCGATTGTTTCCCCTTTAAGACTATGTCTACCAACCCCAACCTTTTGAGGTCCTTTGGTTTGTCGCTCAAAGGATCGTGAGCGTGGAATAGCAAAGCAGATGTCCCTCGCCTCGCGTGCCTATGTAAATTTCATTTTTAATTTTTAAATATAACCAATAAACATCGAGACAAACTTGTCCGAATTAATCATCACTACCCTAGGTATATAGTTAATAGATAGGAAATACTAAGCTTGAAACAATATTTTTACCGTTCGTTATATCATAGAAAGGCTCTGATCTCGAATTCTGGTCTGTCTTCTTGTTGTGTATTTCATTAGACTTCGACACTATATATGAAAGTCACAACAATATATAAGTTAACCATAATACACCAAGTTAGTTAATTTATATATATATATATATATATATATATATATATATATATATATATATATATATATATATATGTGTGTGTGTGTGTGTGTGTGTGTGTGTGTGTGTGTGGATATCTATAAATATTTATTTAACAAATATCCTTACATTAAACACGATTCACCTTACCTTGTGTAATACATGATGGCTCCGCAAATTCACTAAAAGTATACACAAGTTGATTTCTGTTTTCTTTGCCAAGACTTCTATTTAGACTATCACTTCCAGATGATATATCACGACCATCTAGTGATTTAAACAACTACATTATTATTTGGTGCACACGCATAGAGAAACCTTACAAAACCAACATAATTATGCATGCCTCTTTGCAGAGTAATGATAAAAGGTACCTTCATTAGTTCCAGTTATACCTGGCTTCCGCTTCTTCCTCGTAAACGCACTCACTATCATCAAGATCATTCGACATAATGCCTCGTGAACGCATCGCTTCTTCCAGCTTATAGTTTGATGATGTGAGCCTTATATAGTGAGCAAACTTATAGTGTGTTACAACCAATTATCAGCCACCTCATTAATATTGTTCAATAAATGCCATCCGTATGCCACTTTATTTAGAGGATGCTGACTCAAAAAGTTAATTCACTTTGTTTACTATAACTTTACCACCCCATAACTTTATCTTACCAAATATATATTTGCTCCATCCAGCCATCCAGCCATAATTACGCTACAAGCTTTTTAATCAGATCACCCACGCTACAAGCTTTTTAACCAGATCACCCTTATTTGTTTTGTCAAGTTGATGAGCCTTTAGCAAGTTGTTTTTCTTCTTTCATAGACCCACGTGGATCCTTAAGTCCTTATTGAATCTTAAATTTATGGCAGTATGGAATGAGGGTGCTAGAAAGATACTCCCTCCGGACCTAATTATAAGCAAAAATACCTACTTTCACACATATTAAGGATAGTGGTTTTATGCATTTACTTTTCTCGAATTCATGGAAAAATCAAATAGATTTACTAAATTATCCTTAATTAATGGTCATCTTTTCACAACATTAATAAATTAATTTAAGGGTAGTTGTGGAAAAATAGCATTAAATATGAGTAAGTTAGTTAACATTTGCTTATATTTGAGTCCACCAAAACAACACACTTTTTTGCTTATATTTAGGTCCGGAGGGAGTATATAAACTATAAGTTAGGAACTTAGGAATGAGAACAATTACATATTTTTCAAGTGGTGTTCGACAAGTTTTATAGACAGACAACTTCAATTACCACGCCTAATGCATTTAGACATAAATTATCTAGATTTTCGATAACTCAAGATATCGATTTATCACTCGCCTTTATACGAACAACCTCGTCTTATGTCACTGACAATAAATATATGGTAGTTGAGACGCATAGGTAGATATTTAAAATCCATTTGTTGATTAGTGAGACATTTAAAATATAACACGTGCTATTATCATCAGAATAACAAAATAGTTGTGACACATAACTATATACATAAGTTTCTCAGCTTCCCCCATCACCTTATTTTTTGTTTGAAAATGATTTCAAGGAGTTTCCGTTCATAATCCATCTCAATGGCTAGCACCATAGACTAAACAAATGGATTGATTGAGTGGATACATTTAATCTCAAGTATGAACATGTTTGTCGAGAATTGGAATATTTGAAGCTATCATGAGCAGCAAGTGATGATACTTCCAAAATAAATACTTGCTATTTAGGGTTGCTAAGAAGTGGTGTTCTAATACAAACACATCCGTGTTTCCATGCAAAGTGAAGCAACTATCACTTTGGATGATATCAGTGTTTTGGGGGGATATATTACCCTATTATTGGTGATTCTGTTTTCACGTGATACTTGCAAGATAAAAACATTGTAAGAGAATAAAAACTTGGTTGTCATTTTTTGTTTTGTCTCATAATGGTTTGATAAACATTTATTGTTTTCCTATTCTCTCCCAATCATGAATTCCAAACACGTGGATTTTAACTACCACTTTATTTGATAGTATGTTCAATTTGGTTTTCTAAAGCTCATTCATGTTAGTTCTCCTTCACTACTTGAGTTTAGGCCATTTAATTGGACATTTGAATCACGACTTTATGTGATACAGAATATGCCATTTAATTGGCCAACAACCCATTTTAATCATAAATTCCAAACATGTGGATTTTAACTACCATTTTATTTGTTAGTCTGTTCAATTTGGTTTTCTAAAGCTCATTCATGTTAGTTCTCCTTCAATACTTGAGTTTAGTTCATATTGCATAAGTTACACATATTGTGATCACTTTAACTCAAGAGAATTGAACCTAAGAAAGAAGATGGAAACAATAAATAAATTAAACTACAAAAATTTTTTTTCATTCATTGGACCTAAAATGCCTCCAAGAGACTACATATATAGTGCCTAACATGGGCTAGTAAAAATAAAGGCCTAAGACCTAAGAGCCCAATTAAAAAACAACACTGAAATAAAGCTCAACTATTTAAACATCAAAACCCAATTTTTGCTAATGAGAGAACTTTTTCCAATCAGAAGTTAATTCAGATTATCTGCTGTCTTAAACATCTTGCTCCAGTTGGGGAAGCTAAACATTAGCAAGTTTGTTTGCTGCTATTGTGAACTGAAATAACATTGTGAGTAACAGTCTCATTGTGAGTAACAGTGTTATCTTACCATATAACATTGCCTTAATCAAGCAAAATATGTGATACAAAACCAAATCTAAACAACATTGTCATGACAAATCTCATCTAATCATACACAAACAGTCAGGGAAATGACATAGATAATGTAGATATAGTCAATATATTTCAAAAGCAAGGTTGTATTTAGAACAAACGTAGATAAAGCACTTAAAACGTAATCTAGAAAGCAGTGGTGTACTACATATTGTCTTCACACAAAAGAAATTAGTTAGCAGATTTGCGAATAATATCAGTAAATGCAGTCAGAGGGCGGCCACCCATCTCAAATTTGAGTACATCTCCTTCTTGCAGCTGTTTCTCCTTTACAAATAACAACCATGTTGCTCCTTTGACGTATTTTTCACTCCCGGACCGTTTCGTAGCGTGGAGTATGCAATCATACGTCTGGTCTGTTGAGTTATCATAGAGCACTAATTTTTCAATAGCCGGAGGAATGATCCTTGCAATTTGACGTGGAATTGTCTGTCTCAGATAGTAATATAAAGTGAGACCATAGTAAATAAATAGTAACTAATGGATAAGACACTAACAATTTAGAGAAACTTACCATGTGGCCAGATCTTTCGCTTACATAACGGCTGATTGTAAATTCCCAAGTGTAAACATTAGATTGATTGAACTCAGAAGAAATTTCATTGGTATCAGTAGGGGCATCAGCATTTGAGGTTGATGATGAAATTTCAATGTACTCAGGATTTGGGCTAAGAGAAGAACATGTTTAATTTTTGTTAAACATAACATGCTTTGTTAAATTATAGCAAATGAATAATTAGTATGTAAAATCGTTTAATATATCGTAAGTGGACTAATCTATTACTTTGTAACATAGATAATTCAAAATATACCCAAAATTAAAAAAGTTAACTGACAGTGTAATTATAGCTAAAAAAAATGATATTTACCATAAATTGATGAAGGTATGTTATTTGTGGTTCTAAATGATTGATGTATGAATGAGTGATGAAAGAAATGTGTAAACATATAACATAGGTGGTGTGTCCTGACAATCTAAAGAAATGTATATAGATCAATCAAAATATACCCAAATTTAAAAAAGAAAGATAACAGTGTAATGATAGTTCAACAAAATATATATCCCATAAATTGATGAAGGTGTGTTATTTGTGATTCTACATATTTGATGGATGAATGAGTTATGAAATAAATGTGTAAACATCTAACATTCAAATACAAAGAATGTAGATAAAGATAAGAAAATCGGGGTTTTGGTTTCAAATCATTAGAATTCGAGACACCCCTTTCCATGAACTTCGCAAGCTTTGCTCCTTTGCTCATTGTCAAGGATTTGCTGATCTTTGGGTAGAATCGGAGAAGGACGACACTGCCCAAAAACAATCGTGTTCTCACTATACAATACACACTACAACAAAATTGGTAATGGCGGTCATTCTACGGCGGTTTGGGAAACCGCCGCCGCTTATCATTTAGCGCGTTTGTTCTGGCGGTTAACTTGGCCGCCTCAATTAGTCAAGAAACGGCAATGTTATTTGGTAAGTCGCGCGTTTGAGTTTTTTTGTCAAGCGGCGGTTAGGGGTTATATCATGCATGGTTGCAAATTTTCGTCTCAAAACTCCCCTTTTTTTTTTTCATTAAGCGCTTTCTTTTTTTTTTTTATTTTAATTAATAAAAAAACTTTACACACAAAACTTTGTTGATCAAAAAAAACACGTAAAACTTTTCGCTTTCTCTCGCCCGTAAGCTCCGCTTTTTCTCTCTCGCTCTCTCTCGCTCCGTGAAACCCACCGCCACCAGTGCGCCTCTCTCTCTCTATCACTCTCTCTCTCGTTCTCACTCTTTCTCACATGCTCGCTTTTTCCGTAAGGCGCCTTTCTCTCTCTCTCACGACTCCGCTCAATCTCTCGCGCTCTCTCGCCTCCGTGACACTCACACTGTGTGCGCCTCTCTCTCTCTCTCTCACTCTCTCTCGTTCTCTCTTTCTTTAGCGTTTGTTCACTTCACAATTTCGATTTAGGGTTTATCCCGATTTCACCACAATTTCGATTTGTCCTAATTTGACTTCACAATTTTTATTTAGGGTTTATCCTAATTTAATTATGATGATAGAATGGTGAGGGTTCAAGTGCCGTGGCCTAGTTCTACCACAATGTCGTGGTGGAGTTCTTGTTTTAATCATCACAAATTTAACTTTGGATCCTATGTATGTGTATGTATGTATGCCTCTCTCGCTTTGGGTGATTAACAAGAATGTTTGTCTTTAATCTTTGTCTTTTGTTCACTTCACAATTTTTATTTAGGTTTTTTATTTTGTATAAAAACAATTTGATGTTATGGACAAGTGAACTTGCAATTATTCTCGTGATTACATATTCAACATTTTGTACTGTAAGATTATTATGCATTGGAAAAATGCTGAGTTTTTTCAAATAATAATAGAGGGTTCTTTGATCACCATTTGCTTGTGTGGAAGAGGTTGATGAAAAATGTTCCCGAGATTTTGGAACCTCTGTGTGTCCTCAACTATGAAGTGGTATATTGTGTACATAATGAAATTGAATTTTTTGAACCCTGCTGTAATGAAGTGGTATTCACAATCTCTTTGTAGCTGTTAGGAGTTTTTGATTGGTTTCCTACTTTCCTCATGTACACAACTTTTTCCTTCATTCTTTGAGAGGTTTCAAGTGATTGTCATATAAAATTTTATTAAGTATCTTAAACAATTTTTTATTTCTTCCCATTGTCAGTTGTATTTTGAGTGACATAATCTGATTTTTGTAATGAGGTGTCCGTGATCTTTTAAAATGCCTCTCATACCTGTGTCCGCATTATATTTGAATAGTCAAGAGAACTTAGGAACAAAATTTGGAGGTCGTTTTATACCGCAAAGTTGGATAATAGATTGGTCTGGCATATTTTAGTTGCTATTTTAGTTTTTTGAGACTTCTCATATATTTACCATAGATAAGTCGATTTCAGATCAATTGGTTTGCATGATAATTAGTTAATTACACACCACCGTCGTAAACTCGTAATACTATCTGTCTCTTTGGTTCCATGCTAAATGTTACTTGGTGTGCAGTATTAAAAATGCCAATTTTGCATAGTTATAATAGATTAGAAGAGATAGGGAATTAGAGTGAGCTGCAGAACCTGTAGTTATATCAGAACTCAATTTCTGGTTCAATTCCACATCAAATTGGATGATGCAGCTTCTAGTTCTTCATTGATTGTAATTGTCCCATTGATTAATTGAGTTCCATTACACAAAACTTGTAACTATTTGGAGATATAATAAAATAATTAGTTGCCATACTTTGATCTATAGTGACTTCCTTGTACATAAATATGAATTGATAGTTAAACTTCTGCCAAGGCTAGAAGAGATTTTCACACAGTTGCTGCATAATAACAAGTCTTTCTTTGCTGTAAAATTACAAGTCTTTCTTTGCTGCATAATAACAAGTCTTTGCAAATTGTCTTTCTTTGCTGCATAATAACAACACTATCCTTGTGACTTTGTGAATTTCCATTAGTAAGTATTTTTTAAGCATATCACCCAAATAGAGTTCAAGCATCTCTATGTGTATTTTTTAAGTTAATGCTTCTAACTCAGCCATTGCAAAAGTTTGAGCAACCACTTTCATGTCCCCTTATGATTTCAATAAGAAAACTAAGTGGAAACACTTCAATTTCGCATATGTTGGTTGATATGATAAGTCACGTCGTAATTAAACACTATTTCTTCTCTATTTTTAGTTTTCCTAATTTTCGACCTTAATTTGATTTTTGTTCTTTGCTATTTCAGGAGGTACTTGGTTGATTGGTGCTGGCTTGAGGTCCTTGTTGAGAGGTACCAAAGCTACTTGTTTTTGTTGAGAGGTTCTTACCGAATATAATTTAGGTTTTGAGTTCGTATAAGCTTGATTTAGGTCGATTTTAGCTTCAATAGAATGATTTGCTTGTTAATTGGTTGATTTGCTTGTTAATAGTTGTTCAGTGTTTGCAAAATTTGTGTTAAATAACCCTATTGTATTGCTTTGTTCTTAGTGTTATATCTTCTTCAATTTTTTGCGAATCTGAAGTTATATGTGTTGGGTATTAGCTTGTTCTCTATTTTAATAGCTTGATTTGTTTGATTTGCTTGTTGGGTAGTAGCATGATGTGTGTTGGAGAACTGAGAGTGTTACTGAACCTCATATGAGTGTTGTGTTGGGTCCTGCTGAGAAATAAAATTAACTATGATTGAGATTCCCTAAAAACACGCAAGAACTTCAACATGGTAGATCACACCCGAAAAAATTAACTAAGTCACAAAAAGACAGTCAATCCAGAACACAAATTATAGTATAGTCTGTCATAATCATCAACTACAGCTTTCCATAGGCCCACACCACACATTCATACCCCTGTTACACCTAAGTGGAACTCACAAAGTGAAACTGAGAACACTAGACTTAGAATTACCACTGAAATAGTATAATTTTATGATCTGTATTAGTAAGATTCATTGGAATTGTATTAACTGTGGGCTTGTTCGCTTCCTAATTAAGAACTTCTTTGTTTTCCTCACCTTTAGCATATCATTATGCATGTTCCAGCAGCAAAATGAGACCTTTCATATCTTTTTTTTATTAAAATCACATCGGTGATTTTTTATTAAAAACTCATACTTTATTCAATAGTGCCACTTTTCATATCTTGGCCTTATATTTAGTTTTGCTTCGTTTGGGTTGCCTAACTTTTACCAAAAGATCTTTATACAATTGCTAACTAGTATCCGGTTTCATCACACACGAAATGCTTATTGAGTAGGAGTATTTATTTATGTATATGTGAAATTGTGAATTATCAATGAATCGAATTCATTAAAAATGGAATCCAAGATCTTTTCTTTGAGGTTGTATTTTTCGTCAAGTTATTTTGATTTTGTTTGGATTCACTAATTGAATCAATTCTTATTTATTGGTACAAATGTATCTTACTAGTTGAATCTACTTTATTAACCATACCGCATTAGTGTTTTTATCTCATTGAATGATTATAGACTTTTGAACATATCCTAAAACAGATCATATGCATCCGAATGATTATAGGCTTTTGAACATATCCTAAAACAGATTAACTAAGTCACAAAAAGAGTCAATCCGTAACACAAATTATAGTATAGTCTGTCATAATCATCAACTACAAACTTTCCATAGGCCCACACCACACATTCATACCCCTGTTACACCTAAGTGGAACTCACAAAGTGAAACTGAGAACACTAGACTTAGAATTACCACTGAAATAGTATAATTTTATGATCTGTATTAGTAAGATTCATTGGAATTGTATTAACTGTGGGCTTGTTCGCTTCCTAATTAAGAACTTCTTTGTTTTTCTCACCTTTAGCATATCATTATGCATGTTCCAAAGAAAGAAAATGAGACCTTTCATATATTTTTTTATTAAAATCACATCGGTGATTTTTTATTAAAAACTCATACTTTATTCAATAGTGCCACTTTTCATATCTTGGCCTTATATTTAGTTTTGCTTCTGTTTGGGTTGCCTAACTTTTACCAAAAGATCTTTATACAATTGCTAACTAGTATCTGGTTTCATCACACACTAAATGCTTATTGAGTAGGAGTATTTATTTATGTATATGTGAAATTGTGAATTATCAATGAATCGAATTCATTAAAAATGGAATCCAAGATCTTTTCTTTGAGGTTGTATTTTCTGTCAAGTTATTTTGATTTTGTTTGGATTCACTAATTGAATCAATTCTTATTTATTGGTACAAATGTATCTTACTAGTTGAATCTACTTTATTAACCATACCAGATTAGTGTTTTTATCTCATTAATGATTATAGACTTTTGAACATATCCTAAAACAGATCATATGCATCCGAATGATTATAGGCTTTTGAACATATCCTAAAACAGATTAACTAAGTCACAAAAAGACACCAATCCGTAACACAAATTATAGTATAGTCTGTCATAATCATCAACTACAAATTTTTCCATAGGCCCACACCACACATTCATACCCCTGTTACACCTAAGTGGAACTCACAAAGTGAAACCGAGAACACTAGACTTAGAATTACCATCGTTGAGTTCTTTTTATTCATTCATTATCTAAGTTTTTCTATGTAATTGCAATATAATATAATATTAAATAATTGAATTAAGCAAAGACTTACATTTTCACTCTTCTCCATGTTTGATGCTCGCTTTCTCTCGTTACATATCATGCAGACTTTGATATTTGCGTATTGTCGCTGATTTTGACTCTCTTCTTTCATAAATGATTAAATGTATAAAGTCTCTCACTCTCTCTAACTAATTGATATTTTATCAAAATTATTGTGAATGGTATTTTAGTTTTACTACGCCAATGAACAATGCTTGTTATTATCTAAGCTTTATTGGAATTCAAGTAATCGCTTTTGTTGTTGTGAACCTCTCGAGTTTTTCTTGAATATAATGCTTAGAATTATCCGAGTTTAGTTGGGATTCAAGTGATCTGTTATGTTGTTGTGAACCGTGAGCTTTTTTTTTGAACCGCCGCATGCCAAGGATTTGATTTTGAAATGCCGAGATCATATATATTTTTTGCTGTTATGTTGTTGTGTTCAAGTGGATCGTTATGTTGTTGTTGTTGTGAAACTCGAGTTTAGTTGGTTTTTCTCTCGATGGATGATATCACTTACTTTATGCTCTAAAGTGTATTGCTCCCTATAGAGGAGCTGAATCGATGGCATGCTTTTTTTATTGTTCTTGAAATATTGCTATGTTTTTTATATCTCTGTTGGTATTCATTGAATATAGTATCCATAATCAATATTAACATGAGGTTCAATGGATGATAAGTCATGGATTACAATTTGATGTTTTTTCTTTTGTATACAAACAATTTGATGTTTTTTATTTTATTATAGAATGGATAAGTCATGGATTACAATGCCACAAAGTTCACGTGAGTATAAGCAAGGGGTTCGGGAATTTATTCAATTTGCTTATGAACGTACTGCCGTTGATGGCAAAATAAAATGTCCTTGTTCCTTGTGTGGTTTTAGAAGACGCCAAACTAGGCGTGTCACGTATGAACATTTATTTGTTAAACCATTCCCAAGAGGATATACCACTTGGTTATTTCATGGGGAGTCCGACCAAGGACACACTACTAATGTTGCAAGTGGAAATGTGCAAAATGTGGCACAAGAAACTGTGGTCGTTCAAGATCCAATTCAGAACATCATTAACGATGCATTTGGAGTTGATAGGCATCTTGGAAATGATACAAATGAAGACACCACACAAGGTGAAAGAGTGACTCCAAATGTAACTCAAGAAGGGAGGGAAGCTAGAGAATTTTATGAATTAGCTAGAGAGGGAGAACAACCTTTGTATGAAGGGTGCACAAAGTATTCTAAACTTGCTTTTATAGTGAAGTTGTATCATATCAAATGCCTTTGTGGGATGACCGATAAGGCTATGACAATGATCTTAGAACTACTAAATGATGCATTTGAGCATGCAAAATTCCAAGTTCATTCTATGAGACAAAGAAAACTATATCGAAGCTTGGTTTGGATTGTCAAAAGATACATGCATGTCCAAATAATTGTATGTTGTATTGGGGTGAAGATGAAGATAGGCAAACATGTAAAGTATGTAACAAGGGCAGATGGAAATCCAGGACAAAAGATGGTGAGTCTGAGGCGTCCAATGATGGAAATGATAAGAAGAAGGTGCCGCAAAGTTCTTCTTCGTTACTTCCCTCTTAAACCGCGCTTGCAGAGATTGTTTTTGTCTTCAAAGACAGCTGAGGATATGAGATGGCATGCTGTGGATAATAATAGTGATGGCATGATGAGACATCCAAGAGATTCAAAGGCTTGGAAGACATTTGACTCAACAAACATGTCATTTGCATCGATCCATGTAATGTTCGCTTTCGGATTAGCTACATGATGGTTTTAATCCATTTGGTAATTTAAGCACAAGTTACAACATTTGGCCAATTATTCTCATACCTTACAACACCCCACCATGGGTCCAGTATGAAGTCGACATCATTTATCCTTTCAACGATAATTCCGGTAAAAATGCCGGAAATAATATAGATGTCTACATGCAACCTTTAGTAAAAGAGCTTAAGGAGTTATGGCACGACGGTGTAGAAGCTTATGATGCTTCAACTCGAGAGATGTTCAAATTGCACGCTTTGATGTGGACGATTAGTGACTTTTCCCGGGTTGGGAACTCTCTCCGGTGGAACACATATACCGGACGAGCTTGTCCAACTTGTAACTTTGACTCTATTCCTTGTCGCTTGCCACATAGTAGGAAGTGGTGTTTTATGGGTCACCGCCGGTTTCTAGATCACGCATACGCATTTAGACCGAATAGGATTCGGTTTAATGGAGAACAAGATATGCGCAATCCACCTAAACTTTTATCCGGTTCTCAAATCCTTGAACAAGTTAAGAATATCAATGTCACCTTTGGTCAAACAAACAAGCAAGTGGAAGGGGGAAAAGATCACGTGGTGATGGACGATCTTGCAAGATGGTACTCAACAAAGTGGAAAAAGAAAAGTATATTTTTTGAGCTTCCGTGATTGGGAGCATAATTTGTTACGCCATAATCTTGATGTTATGCATATTGAGAAAAATGTGTGCGACAATATTATTTATACCGCTAAATGATAGTGCAAAGTCAAAAGATCACATTGGTGCTCAAGCGGACCTACAATCAATGGGCTTTAGGCATGATCTTGGCCGATGAAAATGGAAAGTATCCTCTAGCAATTTATACAATGACTAAACAAGGAAAAAAGTCTTTTTAACAACTTTAAAGAATATTCATTGTGTTTGATGGTTATTCGAGCAACTTTTCTAGGTGCATTGATGTGGACAACCTTCGGCTGAATGGGATGCTAAAAAGTCATGACCATCATGTATTAGTAGAGCAATTTCTACCGCTGGCTATGCGAGTAGGATTGCCAAAAGAGGTTTCTACTGCTTTAAATGAATTGTGCTCATTCTTTAGGCAACTATGTGATAAAGTGTTGAGTGTTTCAACTTTAGACAAAATGCAACATGATATTGTGCTCACTTTATGCCACATGGAAATGTTATTTCCCTTCATTCTTCACCGTGATGGTTCACCATATTGTTCACCTTGTTGAAGAAGCTACGCTTGGAGGCCCAGTACATTATCGGTGGATGTATCCTATTGAAAGGTAAGTTTCCGTCATTTTAAATTCAATAATGATTTGGATGATTATATGAATAAAAATAGTTGTTATGATTTGATAGGTACTTAGGATCATTGAAATCCTATGCACGTAATGTATGCGCCGTAAGGCTCTATAGCGTATGATACCTAATGCAAGAGATCTTAACATTCGCTCAAGATATCTTGATGATATTGAGACAAGATGGAATCGAGTTGGTCGTGTAGATGACGAACCTAGTGATACACAACCTAAAACACGAATAGATGAATTGTTCCCGCAAGAAGGAAAACCCGCTGGTGGTTGTTCACACTTCACTCTTACATCCACTTTGAAAAGTTACAAGCTCATCGACATTCGCTAACCAACCGCTCGCAGCTTGATCCTCATCTCCAAAGAAGTACTGATGAAATTTAAGTATCTAGATTATCCTTTAGTGCGTCTATTAACTTTAACCCATATAGGAAATATAGAGAAATTGTCCGAGACAATTAAGGAGCCGCACAAGGAGTACTACTGAGGTAGACAAGAAGGTCCATAGAGAGTTCTTTAGTTGGTTCTCTAATCATGTAAGCAAAAATTCACTCGATGCCATGTGTATGTTGCATGTGTATTGTTAATATGCATGTTACTAAACCAACAAAAATCTTATTTCAGATTCTTAAAGAGATGGACAATCTTGTTGAACCACATAAAGATGTTCTTCCTTGGCTTTGCTAGAGGTCCTATTGACAAAGCTAGAAGATTCACCGCATATAATGTCAACGGATATAAATTTCAACCTGGAACGAGATCAAAGATTAAAACTCAAAATAGTGGGGTTTTTTGCACATTTGGAACAAGAAGTTATTCAAGTAATGTTGATACCCAAATGAGGTTTGGAGGGGTACCTTACTATGGTAAATTAGTAGACATCATTGAGCTTAGCTATAATGGCGTATTTACAGTTACTTTATTTAAATGTCAATGGGCTAATACCACTACTTCTAGAGGCATGAAAAAAGATGATTTGGGTTTTACCTCAATCAACTTTTTGAGGCTAAGAGATACCGGTGTCCTTGAAAGTGATGAGCCATATATCAAAGCATCAAGCGCAAATGGTTTATTATGTAGATGATGAGAAAGAAAAGGGATGGGTCATACATATTCCTTTGAAGCCAAGAGACTTGTATGACATGGGTGAAGATAATGAAGAGATAATGATGTCTAATGAAGTTCATGAAGCACAAAACTTAGAACAAATCTTCCCCGATGATACAACATACATACAATTAGCAAGAGCTGATATAGATGATGATCCTCCAAGATCACCTTTGAATGAAAATGTTGATGATTGTAATGACAATATGGTTATGTAACAAACACTAGTGCACAACATAGTGTCTTTCATTTTTTTGTATGATGTCTAATCCCTTGAATTTGTAATTAATTATTATTACATTCTATTTTGGAAGAGTTTCCTTTGAATGGATTTCATAGTTTGTGTTGTTTAACAACAAAGTTGCATATGAATGGATTTCATAGTTGTAGTGATTTTTTTTTATCTTATATCTACTGCATTTATCTTAACTAAAACAACAGGTAGCTGAAATTTGTCACCATTCAACTTATTACATTCTCACTTGAAACTACATTATGTTTTAATTTCATACTCTCTTGCAGAAATGGTTAAGAAAAAGAGGTTTACTCCCAGAACTCAATCTGCACCTGCTGAAGTTCAAGATAATTCTCAAAGTGATCCTCTAGATGATTTTGACCCATCCTTTGGATTTGAAAATGACCTAGAGGATGAAGATGGAAGTTTTTTACCTACTGACCAGAAAAAGCCCAATAAATGGTGGCCAGTTAAAGTCATTGGTAATGAGTTATAATTTCTAATGATTTACTTCTTATTGGTTTGGATTAATTAATAATTTCTAATGAGTTATAATTTTTGATTTTTGATTTTTTGTTTTACTTTATATTTAGTTGGAGATGGAGAACCTAAAGAAGAGCGTCTAAAAGTTCAAGACTTGTTTTCGTTTCCTAAGGAGAAGAGAGTGATCGTAGATTGGAATCGAGAGGGTCAAGCAATTGGATATGCTGCTGGTCTTTTGGGGGGCTATTTAGGAGCTCTTGGAGCTAGTTATGATATATTCCCTATTAGTTATATGAGATGGAGAAAGGTTCCAGGGGAGCTCAAGAGAAAAGTGTGGAACGAGATGATAACGGTATGAACTATAAAGGAGCATGAATTTCATTAATAAGGTCATTGTGATAAAAATCTAGTTCCTTCTTTTTATTCATTAATGATGTATTCCATTATTATTGCCTATTGTAGAAAGTATTCCTACTGGATGAGTGTCGCGTAACTACGATTTGGGAGTCCGGGAAAGAAATGGAAAGACACCCCGTTGTCACTGCTTAATGAATTTTATGATGAGACTCGTAGTCTGGAGCAAAATCTTGAGTTTCACCGATGGCATCCGTGAAGACCAATGGGCGTGTTTTTGGAATATCGACTATCGTAAAAAAACTCGTGTAAGATATGATGTGTTGAGAATGTTTTGATAAGAGTCATCATTTACTAATTGTTTGATTTAATAATGCGTAAAATTTGTGAAATAAATAGGAAAATCGGGCTAAGCAAACGACTACTCATACACTTGGGTCGAAATCATATGCCGTGACAAGAGATGAATTGGTATTTCTTTCTTTAAAGTGTTGTTGAATATGTATAATTAAAATTCAATATTTATTAATGTTACTAAACCGATATAATTTGTTAGGAAACTCAAACTAGGCGGCTTTTCAGTAGTAGAGATGTATGATGTTGCTCACAAAAGAAAAGATGGATCATTTGTCACCAAGAGGCTAAAGAAAAGAGTGTGAGTATAATTGTGTTTGACATGAAATGACAGATTTGGATATTCTTATATTTTGGCAATCTAGTAGTTAGACTCACTAATCCATATGTTAAATGTTTTGATTGTAAAATGGAAATTTCTCGTTGAAATAATGCTTCTTTTGGTTAATTTTAATGTAGAAGCGCTTAAAAAAAGTGCTCGCATCTTCTCGAGAAGATATTTATCTTGAAGTATTTGGGAAAGAGCACCCCTGACGCACTCGTGGCATGGGACATGGAGTAACCCCACTCAATACTTTTCATCCGTTCTCGTGAATGGGAGCTAAACCATGTCATCGTGTGGTCCCACAATGTCCGACTATAATAGGTTGCAATGGAATTACAAGTTTAGTAATGCAAGAGTTCAAGCTTTAGAGGCGTAGTTAGTAAAGTTCGAACATTAGAGGAGCAAGTAGCTTTTCTAATGCAAAGAAGTCGGGTGGTCAATTTCCAGCTAGATCTAATCAGGTATTTGAGCTTTCTAATCATGTCATCATCTATTCACTATGCGATCTGGCGGTCGTGATTTCGCTTTCTTAATGCCTTACTTACACGAAGCATCTTGAAAACAACTCATGTATGTTGTACTATCTGTCTCTTGTTGGTAGGAAACTTGCAGCTGTTATTCGTAAGGCATAGTTCAAATGTTATTGCAGCTGTTATCCAATGCATTTCTAGCTGCAAATTTTTTTTTTTGATATCCAATGCAAGTATATATAACTGCAAATTTTTTTGATATCCAATGCAAGTATATATAACTGCAAATTTTTGTTGGAACAATTCTTTGTTTCTATTCATGAAGCATTTCTAGTCAGATTGTCATTTGATAACCCAGAAAGAATAATGAGGTTAAAAGAAACTTGTTATGTGCTTTTGGCAATATTTTTGTTGAAAGAAAAGGGAAATGGTGCTTCATTTCTCCATTCTAAGCCTTTGGAATACCAATAATGCGATTTATCAGGCTTGAAAAATTCTTGTGTAGAATAAATCAATCATCACTTTATATACCCGAAGTCTTTGTGTCATGGAACTAATTTATATTTAAAGCTATATCCAAAGGTCAATTGTTAATTGGTTAGTTTTACATGTACCTTATATAAACCGTTAGTTTACACTTTGACTGCTCAACAATGTTTTTATATTCTAACAGGATTAGTTGAGTTCTATGAGCTGGTGTTAGTTGCTATATTTTTTAATCTCTGCCTCCAAGCTCCTTGTTCTCTGAGAAGGCATTTGCATTTAACATAGTGGATGTCACTTTGTTGGCAATGTTAATGATATGGATTGTTTTAAAATCAACCAAACATCAAACCGCTGTGAGACTTTTGTGTTATGGTTCGTTGCTATATTTGATTGTGCATTTCGACGTGTCTTTGGGTGAACACATGAAATTGTCTTTACATGGTTATTGTAATTCGTCAAGGTGAGCTATTGATTGAGAATTGTTATCTTATCTAGTTATCTACTTTCAAAAAGAATTGAATTGAAGTTTATGTTAGATTGTTAGTAGGTATGGTATTCTCGTGTGCAGAGTTTATGTTTATGCTATTTGTTATAAGCATCTAGTACAATTTCTTATTTCTTACTTTTGTTCCTTTCTCCCTTTTCTCGCTTTTTCAGTTGCAGATTTACGGCGCTCATCAAGCAATACCTCTTCATCCGCTACCATGTACCGCACATCGTGGACCTAGATCTAGTTTTTAGTTTTCGGATTTGTTATTCTTAATGATCTTATTTTGGGAGCTCTTACATTCCTAAGCACAAGACTTTTAATCTTTTAGAGCGCCAAGATTTTTGATATATTTTGAAGCAAATGTCCTTTTGATATTATATGTTGTGTTATTTTACTTTAGAAGTATGAATGAACTTTTTGTCATTGTTTGTGTATGTTTAAATTATTTGAAGCATTCTTGGCATTTTTAGTTTATGTTTTTAAATAATTTAAGAAAAAGTTGTTATAAATAACCAAAAAATATTAGGCTTTAGTAAAAGATCTGCTTTTTCTCTCGCTTTAAAAACACAACAAAGAAAATCCTCAAAGTCTAGCAGCATAAATTATACATTTTTTCTAAAACAGACCTATTTGGGGGCGCTTATAATCATGCAACAACCCAACCGCCGCAAAAAACTTTAAAACCGCCGCGAAATTCTACATTTATCTCTAGGACATAACCTATTTAGGGGCGGTTGCAAACCGCCGCAAAAAACCTAAAAACCGCCGCAAATCTCTACATATTTTCCTAACTCAACAGCTATTTAGGGGCGGTTTGAAACCGCCAGAATCGCCCAACCGCTGCCATAACCGCCGCCGCCTTTCCTCTCCAAAGTGTTATATCATGGGCGAATTTGAAACTGCTGAGGTGCATTCTCGCGCTGTTAAAACCGTCGCAGAATGCTTTTTGAACCGCCGCCGCTTGCCTGTATTGTTGTAGTGACAACCCTACAAGATATATAATGTATAAACCATTGGGCTGTTTGAAGTGAGGCCCAATTCATCTGGGCCCCCAAATCAGGAAACCTACTTACAAAACTTGCTTCCTATTAATTTTTTAAAAGACAATTAACTACTTGACGAAAAAAAAAGACCATTCACTGAATAAGCGAGCGAAAAAGAGAGAAAGAGGGTTTGTGTCACCTTTAAAAAAACTCGATCGCCTACACCATTCATCGAAAGAAAAAACCCTCTTGAATCGCTTTGACACAAATCTATCATTCATCCGCCCCAAATCGTAAAAACCTACTTACAAAACTTGCTTCCTATTTATTTTTTCAAATACAATTAACTACTTGACAAAATAAAAAAGACCATTCACTGAATAAGAGAGCGAATAAGAGAGAAAGAGGGTTTGTGTGACCTTTAAAAAAAATCTGATCACCTATTCAAGTCTCCACACAAATTCAGAACAACAAATCTACCATTCAAAGAAGAGTTTAGAGAAAGGAATAATCAAAAATGATGCACTTTACCTATCGATTTAAAGAATAAATTAAATATTTTTTAGATGAACATATTGGATAAGAAACGAAAAGGAAAAACATTTGATTTCACACTAACATAGCACGAAAGTATACAGATCTGAGAAAATCACTTAATTACACTTGATCTTTAACTTCCAAACAACCCATAACCAAACGTGACCTAACAATGGCAAGTAAATCACGAAAAATGTTAAAAGTTAATACCTTTACACTTTGATGGGGTTGAAGGTGTGAATGTGAGTGATGGGGCTGAAGGCGATGCTGGGGAATATGTGATTTAATAGGTTGAAGTCTTGGGGAAGATAGGGACAATTGGTAGAAGACAAAGAAGAAGAATAAGAAGAAGAAGTAGAAGAATGGATGTGGAAGGAGCTGAAACTGAAAATAAGAAGAAGAGAGAGAGTGGAGTAGAAGAATGAATGGAGAACAAAATAGAAAGAAGGAATTGTTTGACAGATATAGAGAGAGAGAGTGGAGTCTGGAACGCGTGAGATAGAGAGGGAGCGTATGTGAGAGAAGAAGGATTATGTGGCAGGTTTTTATTGGTTGGTCTTACATGTGGTGATTGGGGGGGAAAATTGCTGAAAGTAAACCCTGGATTATATTTAGGGGATATATCCACTTTTTTCACAACTTTGAGCGGCAACTTAGATTGCATGGGTTGTATGTTATCAAATGCTATAGAATAATTTACTATTTTTTTGGGTCAAGTGAATTGTAGTAGATTGAATTAATTTCCCTTGGAAGGTAAATATAATGAGTTTAAAAATATTTTTAGTCAAATCATATGTAACTGAGAAATTCTCAATATTCTGTAAATTTGTAATATTCTAAGGGTATTTTAGTATTTTCACCGTATGCGTTCTGGGGGTATGGAGTCAAATGGTAAGCCCATTTAAAATAACCGTTGAATAGTTAATATTTTTAAGAAAATTTCATAGTCGGCCAGGCCCGTGCAAAGCACGGGTATGTGTCTTAGTTCATCAACATTACCAGAGGGGTCACAAGGCCGAGCGAAACTGTGAATCGGAACTGGGAAAACAGGTGGCTAGGCCAGTTTTGTTAAACCTGACCAAATTTTGCATATTTAAAAAAAATACCATAAATTCCAAAAAAGACGCAGTTTATGCACCGTTATACCATAAAGCTCAGTTCTAAAACTGTGTATAAATAATTTGTAATATTGTTTTGATCCAGGCAGGATGTGTAGTTTTAGGAATCTCAGATAATAAGAAATTAAATTAGGCAGGATGTGTAATCTTAGGAAATTATATATAGGTACCAGGCCGCGTCTTGATCCTAATGTTCAGTCCGAGTTATGTGAACCGGGTTTTTGTAATGAGGATCAACTGTCGACCGATTGGTCCGACCATTGACCCAGTCACTCGAAACCTTATCCGAATCGACCACCAGTCCAAGCTTAAAAAGAGTGATTAAAACATTGATGACATTGTTTATTAAAACTCAACAATAACACCCAAGATGTAAATGAATGATCCAATGAGTTAATGGTGATCCAATTAGCGGACACACTTAAAACTTAATTAAAAGCTGAGTTTTGGGAACATAAGAAAACATTTTGAATCAACAAACTTGCATACCATAAATCTAATGTTCAGGCAAAGGATGTTACACATACAATAACCTGGGAAGACTATATTTTCCAAGAATTTTTAACATACCCTATCGATTTTAATCATCTCTACTCCCACGGTTGAAAACACTAATAGAGCTTTTGTTGTAAATTGGCTTTGATATGCAATTGACACACAAACAGAATATAATTAATATTTACCTGTAATGATATCAAAGAAGAGCATCACAACAACTAAACCACCACAGCTTCAAAATAAGCCTAAGTTCAACAACCTTATAATTGAAAAGATATCCCGTTAGATATTAGAAACTATGTTGTTATACTGCAGGTAAGACTACTACATCTTACTACCAAGTCCAAAACATAAACAGTAAAGTCGACACTAAGATAAGTTGGCAACGCCCATAGTAAACAAACACCCGCTTTAATCTCTAAACACGATGTGGATGAAGTGTAGCATGTTGGAGTGAAGTCTTGTAACACCAAACATCACGCTCGCCCCGCTGAAGACCTCAGGCCGGGCAAATCTAGCCCAACCTTTGGTAATGATGCATGTCTCACCGACTACCAAGACTCTACGGAAATAGCAAGGCCAAAGCTTCCCATACTCATCAACAATATAATTTTTGATTCAGCCGAATAAGAGCATTCCAATAGAACTCCTTTGGGACAGATCGCAAAAGATTAATAACATTACATGTTGAAAAATTATTACTAAAAACTATAACGAAATGTGTACTAATGTACAACAACATCCATTTATATAAAGATTGAACATATAGTTTCAATGATATATAAGATACAACCCGCTTATCATGCCACACCCAGAACTCCGCTAAAGAGAGCCATTTCACCAGATACAATGTGAACCTCTCATTGTTAGCTACCATCAAATCCTCATCACGCTGAGCCATATTAACACTGCACTCCACACCATCCCCTCAAGTGGTTCAGAATTGGAGGGTATACCCACTCTATCCATTTGTAAGTTTTGATATTAAGCCTAAAAGTTGCATCACCAACATAGACCAACTTAATCCAAGCTCCAAATTGGATTCCATAATAGCGCCCTAAATGCCCCCAACCATCCGTCATATAAAAATCGCCCCCAATTTTCTCCAACTCAACAGGTTGGTGTTCCCTGTGGATCGATCGTAATTGCATGCATCGGAACAAAGATCGGATAGAGCCTAGAGAAAACTGATGGCATTCTTACAAAAGGCTGGATGAATGTATAAGACTGTGTTAGCAACACAACGAATAAATCAGTACAACAACAAAAAAAACGATAGAGGTTGATGGTGGATAGATTTACCTCATTGGGGGAATAGTCAATGAGGATATGATCTCCAAATGGATTACACACTTCTTCCTGTTCATTTGCCATCAGATCTACATTGGAAGGTTCAAGATACAGATCAGATGATAATGAAAAAAAAAATTCAATAGTTTTCACGTATTTTTTTTTTTTTTTGCAATTAAAGGAGCAATGATTTCACACTCACATTAGCTTCATCAACTACTTCAATGTCCTCTTCTTTTGTTCCTCCGATGCTACGCTTTAAAATTTTACTCGTAAAGCTTCTTTGTCGATTGTATTTGCCTCGTTGTAGACTCACTTGGGATTCTAACGTCGGAGGATTTTCTTTGAGGTTCCAAAGTCATACTAAGAGGAGGAGGGGAAGAGGAGGAGAGGAAGATTTTAAATGATGTTGAGATATGGAGACTATCTTCCAACGTGTTTCACTTCCTTTCTAGCTATAATAATCAATTGCACTACTGATTAATCATACCCTATTAACCTATATCCTTAAGTACACAGCGCGATGGGACAAGGCATGGAGCTAGGCTACTCCTCATAACTCCACTACACCTTCATATTTGCAAAAGATATCACTTACCAGGAGGTTTCCACTTAGCAACTTAAAGCTAGTTACATTTAATGCCTATCTGCTGCAAACTTCCCCACTCACTGAAAGAAACCACCCATACTTATCACACATGCATGTCACGCATGAATTCCCATTCTCATCCATCCACACCAACCAACCTTAACTCATATCATACACATATTAAGTGTCGTTTAAAGTTATGCACGGGTATTAAAAAAATGATTCAATATGCTAAATTTTATGGTGGAAAAATGTGGTATGACTAAAATTTCTTTACACTTTTCTCGATTGAAGTAAAGACACAATTATTGATTGATATTCTAAACTAAGGATATTTTTGGAAAGTAATAATGAATGTTATATTGAGATTGAGATTCTAAAGTGACAATTAATTTGAGACAAATAAACCTTTCAAAAGTAACACTTAATATGAGATGATATAGTAATTAGTCACCACCTGTCTTACTTACACCTCAACAATGATTTATGATGATAGCACGTGCTGCCTATTTATTAGAGTCACACCTCATAAGTTTGTAGAAACAACATGTCCATAATTTGAAACACTACACACATGTAGACTTAAAAACAACATACATTCCCATTCAGATATTTAGTTTACCATAACTCAGTGACTCAAAATCACCCCATTCGGATATTTAGTTTAGCATTTAGTTTAGCATAACTCAGTCGATACTGTGATTATAAAGAGAGATATATCATTAGGCATACGATAAACTAACACACGTAAAAACCAACTTCACACAATTCACATCGGACCTTGGATTTATTCACACGTAGACTTCTACTAACCATACAACATGCCAACAAATGTCACAAGTGTGTGACTTCTAGGAATTCAAACTACATTTTTATTTGGGTTGGTCTCTTATTGGAAGAGAATAAAAAGTAAGGCTTTTGGTGGAAAATTTTTTTTTCATCATTTACCAATATACCACTCATTTTGTATCTCACTGTTTATCAATATATCTCCACTCTATATTTTTGGACCGACATACCCTGACAAATTTTTTATTGTCCAACACTCTTTATTTTAACTATTTACCAATATACCCCCACTCTATATGTTTGGACAGACATACGCTTGACAAAAATTGAACCAATCTGATTTATGTTTGTAATAGGTAAATACAATTTATGTTTTTTCAGATCGTATTTACCTATATACGTTTTCACTGACGAAAACCAAATAAATTTAAAAAATAAATATTCCTATTTATCTCAGAATATGGTAAATACGATGCGATTTTTTATGGAAAATCGAATTTATATTTTATAAAGATAAATACGACTTACAAATTTTTCCAATTTCATCCCTTTATGCAGAAGCTCAAGGTATGAGAGAAGCGGTTTCTTCGGCTTTGTCTATTAATCTTCATTCTATTATCATTGAATCTGATAATCAAATGCTTGTAATGCTTTTACTCATATGAATCTATAGTTAATATCTATTTGCAATATTTATGAAAATGTCTTGAATAATTGTATACTTCTACTTTTCTGATGTGATAAATGTCTTTTTTGCTTATTTTGGTTTTCTGCTTAATTAAGCTTAATGGTTTAATCTCAGTTTTTTGTAATACTTTATGTTTAAAAAAAATCTGATCAGCTACACCATTCAAAGAAATAAAATAACCCCTCTTGTGCTCTCTTTTTTCCCTGCTTTAATGTTTACATAAATAAACCTTCAACACTTGGGTTTGTTAATTGGTTTGAGTAACATCAGCCTCAATTATGGATTCAAAAAAGGCTACTGTGCAGAGATTTCTACCATTTGCAAGTCAAGAAGGATTTCACACTAACATGGCACGAAAGGCTACAGATCTCAAAAAAACACTTTATTACCCTTGATCTTACAGAAACCGGATACTTAGAAATTATATAGAGATGAATATAACTTACCATCTGTTGCAACTTGCAAGGAACAAGCATAAGGAATTTCTCCATAGATATTTGAGAGCTTGGTCTCTCCCAACAAAGTCCTACACAATCCACTGCATCTCCTATTCCCTTTTTTCTCTCTCTTTATTCAAAATACGGTTATCGATAATAACAAATAATCGCAATAATAATCATAAAATCGCTAACAATAGAAGTAATAATTACAAATGCCAATATTAATTCAAATTTAACATTATAAACTTCTTTAAATGTCATACAATCCTAACATTATAAACTTAAACAAACCATTTTCACACACAAACAAAACTCTACCAAAATGAAAATCCATGAAACAACAAATTATACATATTGTCCCATTGTTTCCTGCAAATTGAGATTTGCTTTGAAATCCATGAAAATCCTAACAGTATATGGATTACATTCATCACTTCACAACACAAAACAACACAACCATCCATCCACATTGTCCAATTGTTTCCTGCAAAACAATACATGGGTCACAAATTAGAAACATCCATACAATTGCCTATTATCATTTGCAAAACACAAAGCGCTGAATAACCAAAAAATTGGCTAATTACCTCACTTAATCACTATCACTTGGTGTCATGTATCCCCATGGCCTCCCGGTGAATGAGTTCACCATTATGTCGCTTGGATCTGATTCTTCTCCATCATCATCTTCTTCTTCATCTTCGTTGTCATCTTTTTTACCTTTCCTTGAGGATCCAACAATCTCTTCCGACTTCTTTTCCTCACCACGTAGAGGTCCTTTCCACTTACCCACCGAATCTTTTTCATATCGACTGAGAAGGCGTCCGACATATGGCAACTCTTCCGATGACTCATCATCCCAGTACCGTGTAGAGTCCGGTACAAACATCTTGAATCTTCCATTTCCTTTGTATGATAACTTAACAACCGCTAACCTTCGGTATGTGTAAGTTTCAATAATTTTTCTAGTGTTTGTCTGAATCCACACGTGCCCATGGAAACCCACTTTAATCTTTCCATCAAAATTATTACCAAATCCATCAAATATACAAACCTTTTTTGGTAATTTTTCAGAGTGAGTTTCATAAAACTCTTTTGGTATCTGCAGATCAACCTGCGTGTTTTGAAAAATATATTATCATTGTCATCTCTAAACTAAACACATATTTTTACTTATAACCATTCAACTATACTTACACTGTGTTTCTCAACCAATGCAAGAAACTCTATGCATGCCATCTTGTCTTTCCAGTTCCCTGAGATTTCAGAAACAAATACCAAGTCGTTAGGTCTGTATTATCTTCTATTTTCTTTGAGGAGCGTATGTACACTCTAGAAATAAGTGTTTTTTCTTCTTAGATCAAGTAGTTCTTGGACAGACACGAGGCCAACAAAATGCAATATCATACTTGATGGGGATCATAAAATTGGCAGCCTGCATCAAAGATGAGAGAGTGTATGGGTAGAACAGAGTCCATTCAAATATGCCTACAGGGAAAGAGTGATTTAATCCTATGCATTTAGTTCCCTACATTATTTATTTTTAATATCCAATATGGAATATTAAAACCTTTGTTAGCTTGGCATTGTTATCATAAACTTGTTAATTAATATACATGGGACAAAATAAAGAGGAACATGAACCTTCTATAAATCACATCGCTAATATAAGTAGAACATTGCTTGTCTAACATAATGAGATTAAGATCAATCATTTTAAGAGTTTTATTTTACATTTCTAATTTATGAACCGTTCAACTCACAACATTAAGGTTCCTGTTCCTCATAATCAAGACAAATGAAGTAACCACTATAGAAAGAACCACTATATGCAGGAAAATGGGTTTTCAACATGATCCAAATTAGTATGGGTCCTAAAAAACAAACATGATTATCAATCTACTCAGATGTAAATTTGTGGGCCATAAGGCATGACGATGACTTTTTAACCTTCACAAAACATTGTTTAACCTTGACAAATCGGGCTTTGAATCATTGATAGCGATGTAAACCCATGAATCAAACATACCTAATATCCAAATCAGTTGAATCAGTTTGAATCATAACATACCTTTCAAAAACACTGTTTAACCTTCACAAAACCTGTTTAAGGCTGGTCGAACATTCACCTTCACCTTCACCTTCCTTTCGTTACCTTCACCTTCCTTTCCACACCGACACCAACAAAACCTCTGCTTCAACTTCACCTTCCTTTCCTTAGCTTTCCTTTCGTTAGTTTTTATTAGAAAACCTTACTTTCCCTTCTGCATTTCAGTTGCAGCAACATTTCCAAAAGAGAGAGAAGAAAAAAAAAACGCAGAGGAAAACAATGGTGCTGAGGGTGTCAAGTTATGTAGAGCTTGCCGGCGACAGCGGTGGTTAGAGGATGAGTGAGGTTGAATTGGATCGGTCCAGAAGAAGAATAATAAGGGGATTTGGGAGTACTGCTTTTATTTGAAGGTCCAAGAGAGGATGCCAAGAGATTTGGGATATGGGAGCCGATGAGAGGGAAGAAGACGGAGAGAGCCGCTGAGAGAGAAGAAGAGGAGGGATTAGTGAGAAGACAACGAATAAGGGAAACGTGTTTGGAGTAGTAGTGGGTTAAGCTAGCGCTGGATGGAAAACTACACCTCAGGTTGGATTTATTTACAGAGGTGCCATAGAATGGAAAACTACACCTTCGCTTCCTTTTTATCAGAACTCACCGACAAAAACAAAACTTCTCATATTCTCCTGCTACTTCTGACACTTGTGTTTTTTAACTTTTAATAAATAAATAAACAGGAAAAAAAAATTAAATGCGAATACAACTTTTCAATCACGTTTTTTACAATAACTATGATACAACTTTATACTACTGTAAGCTCACCTTGGTACGGTACACAAATTGTTGCATTTGTGCAACTTAAAAGTCACCAGCTTTCTACCCCATAACTCCACTACACCTTCATATTTGCAAAAGATATCACTTAGCACGAGGTTTCCACTTATCAACTTAAAGCTACATACATTTAATGCCTATCTGCTGCAAACTTCCCCACTTACTCAAATAAAACCACCCATACTTATCACACATAAATGTCACGCATGAATTCCCATTCTCATCCATCCACGTAAACCAACCTTAACTCATATCATACACATATTAAGTGTCGTTTAAAGTTATGCGCGGGTATTAAAAAAATGATTTTGATATGCTAAATTTTATGGTGGAAAAATGTGGTAGGACTAAAATACCTTTACACTTTTCTCAATTGGAGTAAAGACACGATTATTGATTGATATTCTAAAGTAATGATATTCTTGGAAAGTAATAATAAATATTATATTGGGATTCTAAATTGACAATTAATTTGAGACAAATACACATTTCAAACAGAACACTTAATATGAGACGGATGTAGCAATTAGACACCACCTGTCTTACTTACACCTCAACTAAGATTTATGATCATAGCACGTGCTGCCTATTTCTTAGAGTCACACCTCATAAGTTTGTAGAAACAACATGTCATAACTCAGTAACTCAAAAACAACATACATTCCCTTTCGAATATTTAGTTTAGCATAACTCAGTAACTCAAAATCACCCCATTTGGATAAATAGTATAGCATAACTCAATCGATATTGTGATTATAAAGAGAGATATATCATTAGGCTTACGATAAATAACACACGTAAAAACCAACTTCACACAATTCACATTGGGCCTTGGATTTATTCAAACGTAGACTTCTACTAACCATACAACATGCCAGCAAATGTCACAAGTGTGTGACTTCTAGGAATTCAAACTACCTTTTTATTTGGGTTGGTCACAAGTACACAATCCATACGCTAGACGCTTTCAAGTTAAAGGTTCATAGATATAATAACATAACACATAACACATTAATATTGGTTCCTACTGTTCCAAGGCCACTACCATGATGACACGGCATGCCAATCACTCCTTTTTCTCCAACTTGATAACACGCTTCGCCACTTGTTTTGGTGCTTCACGTGAGAATTCCATGTTGTTCGTGTCAATGCCATTCATATCAGTCATTGGACATTTTTCCTTCTTTTTCCCTTTAGTGTCTCCACCAAATCGACATAGTTGTCCCCTTTCATAGTTCTCCACGCCAATAACAATCTTCATCACCTTGACGCAGACTCAAAGCGATAAGTACATGTCATTCAGACACGCAATCATGCTCAAGAATGGGCCTTTTCCCCATTTTATTCGTGATTAGGTATCAGTTCACCAAGCTTCACTCGCAATTAAATTTTTAGTTCACCAACAAAAATTAATATAATTGAATAACTATTTGAATGAATCTTACAAAACAAAATGTACAACTAACTACCAGTGGATAGCAATCAAGAAGATCAACACCATCGATTCATGAAGTCACCATCCTCCTCATCATTCCATACCTAATTTCAACATGACACATCATCATAAACTATGTATCATTTACTCCATGGAATTTTACTTAATTCCATGTATTAATTTCATCATGTTACTAAGCTACGTACTTCAATTCCATGTTTCAATGAATCGCTGAATCATCGTTGGTTCTAAGAATACCTTCTTCTTCACAAGATATGTTTGGAATCCACTACGATGTTCATCCCCGACACATGAACTTTGAATAAGAATTGTTTTCCAAGGAGGCTCTTTAATTCAGCTGGGCCTTCAGAGGTGTTTGGTCGATGTTATATGCACAAAACTTTACGATCAACGACATCTTAACCTAACTTCGAATTTGCTAAACAAACAAATGTATCTACACACCTGCTGACATGCTCGCAAAAGATCAACAACAGATTTTCCCACATAAGCAGTGACTAACTGATTGAACAGCAAAAATGTGGTGGATCCAGTTTCATCAATACCATGAACTTGCAATTTGTACTGGAATTTTGGTTATATCATAAAGCATTTCGATAACGCATTTACCCATTCTATAATTCTATATAAGTATAAATATAAATATAAATAACTTAAAATGCTAAATCTAAAACTTTTATAACTCTGAGTAAAGAAAGTGACAACACAAATACAATGTCCACAATAAAACTTAGATCCATCTTTTGTTGCAGCCCAAAACATGTATTGCATGAGTTAAAAGCAAAACCTTGCTCAGTATCAATCTCAATGACCCTCACAAGGACGGATCCCATGAACTCCTATCAAGTATTGCACAATCAACGATCTGACTAAATGTATATCAACCAACATGTCAAAAATTGTATTACCTCAAAGAGCTTCCAATTAGTTCTCGCTATGGTCTTCCTAGGGGTTTCCAGGATCTCTTCAGCTATAGATAACGTAGGAGTAGCCACAGTTTGCATCACCAACTGATTTACCCCATCAGCAAGAAGCTCCATCCTATTATATTCAACTTTATATTGTAAAGATCATATACATAAGGGTAAATTTTTCTATATACTATTTTTAAGTAGTTTTTTTGCAAACCTAGATTTAGAAGTCATTAATCTGAACAATGTCTTCATTGATGTGAAGCCTTGTTCCATGAAAGGCAGTGGACACTCCCATTACACCTGTTAGGGCATGTCGCATTCCACATATAGTTTTTTTTTTGGAAAACGAAACTAAATATATTATTGTAATTGTAATTGTAATTATTGTAATATATATCATTACACATTTAACTTATCCAAAGAAATCCAATTTATTCGTAAATTCCTAAAATACTGCATCTTGGAATTTTGTCAATCTACACATTTGAAGCGTAACGATAACCTGCTCACGAGACCGTGGTCTCAAGACCGCCTCGCATCTCATGCGCATAATCCCCATAGTGTGCACCGATCTTGTTATTACTAATAAATTGATAATGTGTTAGCTACGCCAAGAACTCTATACGCTGGCATACATTGGAATTGGAAGCACGATGATGACAATACTTACGATAAATCCTCAAGTCCTATGTCAAGCGTAAAAGTGTGATTTCCATTAATCTCCTTCTCCACAATGTTACATTTTTCAACAACATGTCCAATGACATCCGGAGTTCATGACACAAACATATTTTTAACAACTCATACATTAATTCATCCAATGTACACGTTAAAACTAACGCTAATTTTGCCTCACCAAAGAAATAGTCCATTCTAGTCCTGTCTCAAAGAGTGTGGGAAAGTCGCAGTAAATCAAAATAAGTCATTGGAATTTCATCGCCTTCATCAAGATTTGTTAGATGTTGGTTGCCATGAAATTCACTTTATACTTGTGATTTGTTTTTTTGAATGTAGTATCATTTTGTGCAACCAACAATTTCTCAACAAAGTGTTTCGAGCCAACTCAAGTTGGGTAAAAACTTATGGAACCACCGCCTCTTAACCACACTGATCCTTGAGCACCGCATACATTAGTAAGCAATAATGTAATCGATTAGTCAAAACATGTATAAATAATTTAAACACATATTTTTTCCCACATTAATCCACTTTGCCAACCTTCTCGCCCAACAAAATCATCTCAATCGTATTAATCTCACGAGGAAGTTGCGATTAGGGCACATCCACGATTGATGACCCTAACTTTGAGTCTCCGCTCACTTGTCCAAAGAACAATGTCATCAATGAAACTCAACTTGGCAGCCATCTCCGCAAAAAAAAAAATGTTTTTTAGTTTCATTGAACTCATTGAAAAGCAGACTAACTGAACCTATCTAAATATTTTTTCATAAGTGAAGATAAGTGAACATATCTTATTTTGACATACTAAAACTTAAATAGCTAAACACAACTCACTTGTTCCCAATTAACTAACTGTAGATTCCTTTGAGATTGTTTTGGTGAGGTACTCCAATTACGAATGTGACATGTGACATTATATAGCCATTGAGCATGGTGCACATTACGCACAGCATTAAGTGGTAATATAGTCTTGACAAATTTTTTATTTGTCCAACACTCTTTTTTTATCCACTTTTGGTTCGGAAAATTCTATTCCCAGCATTTACCAATATACCCCTCATTTTGTACCCCACTCCAATATACTCCCACTATATAATCATAGCATGATTTATAATCATAGCACGTGCTGCCTATTTATTAGAGTCACACATGTAGACTTAAAAACAACATACATTCCCATTCGGATATTTAGTTTAGCATAACTCAGTGACTCAAAATCACCCCATAATAACATACATGCACCACGTCTCACACACACATGTAGTTAGCACCCATGCTTATGTTAACATACCCATGCTACGCTGCTCCACACTATAGCAAACACTTTTAATGAACCCATTAATAATTCACACCCCACTCTATTGCAATAACTACCAAATCAAGATCAAGATAGATATTATCATGATAAATGCGTCTATCATGTCCTCCCTTACTTACTATAGCAATTAATGTACAAGATATTTGGTGAAAATCTCAGTAATTAATGTAGCTATTAATGTATTATTGTATCTATTAATGTATCTATTAATGTAGCCATTAATGTACAAGATATATAGCAATTAAATGTCTTCAACATCTACCCACCTTAACTACCACATTAAGTCTTTAATTAATACATCATAAATGTAGCTATCTCTACACCTATGTGGCGATGACACTATGAAAGACAAACATTCAACACGCTGTATACCACAATGCCTAACAATAAATCATCACTTATTTTTTCTAACTACACATTTTGTCTTATTACCTACTTAAAGTGTGGTAACTATTGAGGTATTAATGAGATTATCTTGTAGATTACTTTGGTAGTTATATATAGGCATTTGAGAACTAAATATATCGTTTCCTACAAGGTGTTTTCATTGCCTTGGCTCGCTCTCTAACCACCACTACCAAACAATTTATAAATAGTGTGGTCTTATCGTAAAGGTTCTAAAAATGACTCACATAATCGAAAACCGCCACCACAAAATTGTCTTGGTAGTCGCCGTTACTGTGCAAAACGACTACTACAAATAACTTCCATTAAATTTTGTGATTAATTCACACCGCGACAACCACAACAGCCAAAATCGTTAAAAACTTATTTCGACAGCAACGTGACCGCAACCGCTATTTAGAACCTTGCTTATTGTTTAACTGGGACACTCAGTGAATTCTGGACCATAAAACTTCAATTTGTAAAACAACCAACTGTTCCATAAATTTTACCTTGTTTCCAGTGTGCTCAATTATTCATTTTAGTCTATGCAAAAATTATATTTTTAAAAAGGTCCTTAAAAAATGGTTTACAACATCATTTTTGTCTGTAATGTCTTTTTTAAGATGACATAGCTACCTTGCCCATGTGACAGTCCACCTCATTAAAAACAAACTTAAATCCCTAATTTCATCAATTCTCTTCTCCCTCATTTCATCACTCTTCTCGCTTCAGAGACTTCTCATTATGCACGATCAATAAAAGAAGGGGAGATATTATTCGATGCAGAATCATTGAATGTGCAGAATGGAAGATATTATTCGGTGCAGAATCATTTTAACATATGATGTACCCCACTCATTTCATCTGGCTTCTCCCCTCATTTCATCTATTTGGGTTGCTTTGTATTTTTAATTACCACATGTAGATGAGAGTTGCTCAACACCGCCATACCAGATAGTTGAAGTTAATAAAAATATTTTGCAGGACCAAAATGGATAATCACTAAGCTATTACAGGACTAAAATGATATTTAAGCCTAAAACATATTAGTAAGTGCAATTATTTGGTAACTCACATCAGCTAAATACTCATTAAATAAACTTGACTAAGGTAAAGAGTGTCCGCACTCACACTACATTAGTCCACTTGACATACAATAATACCACTACAAGTCACTTGATATGGAAACATAATAAGGTAGCTTTCATAACAGACATCTAAAAACATCTATAAACCTCCTCACCTTTTGCAATGCCATCCCCACTATCACCAACTCGTAAATAACCCACGCTTGAAACACCCATAAGATGAGGATTTGAAGACGCACATACCAATGCACACCTGAGACCCTCAAAAACCTCCCATGAGTGACCACATTACTCCAATCACACCTCCCGCACAAATTAGGATTTTGATTCTCAAATTCAACATAGCCATTAGTCCGATATCCATATTCATCAAATATTACAATTGGAACACCACTCTTGCGTAAATGCCAACTCGCAAAACTCTCGAGGAATGTACTGCAACATACGAATTAAAGCATTAATCATACTAATTAATTTCTATCAATTCATTTCATTTTTCATTAATAATTAATAATTCAAAAATATTACACAAATCTTAAAATTTCTACCAGCAACCCATCAGTAACATCGCTCTCTGTTAGGTCCTTCTCCAGTACATGATAAAAGTCAGGCTTCCTGCATATAATGTCACAAGGGTTTACAATAGCTTCTTTCTGGAAAGGACCAATGATCATTGGGGGATCCCCAATCCCCACAACCGCCTTCTGCACAGGTAATTCACACAACGATCCGCCTATCCTTCGGTTGCATCATGAATATGTCACTACCAACAAACACAAGTCTGACCCAACCTCCTAAATGGAGCCCATAAAATTTTCCCACCGCATTCCAGCCAAGCGTGAACACTGCCTCATCATTCTTTATCTCCACAGCAACTTGAAATATGTTCCCTGCTGGATCACACAACAACACTTTGGGAGCAACATCTTTCAAGTAATGAATGTTAAACATTCTAGGCAACTTGGCAACTTCCTGTTGTCCATTTGGAAAGAGAAACAATTTAGAAGTACTACTTCAAATAGTATATACATAACTCAATATCTGTTCAAAACAAATTTATCCCAACAAAGCACACAAAACTGGTCCATGTGGTAATCAACATAAAAGGGTTCATACTTAATTCGAAGTTCATATCCATATGAGGACTTTGTCTTGGGAGATTCCGAGCTCATATCTAAAATATTGCATAAATATGGAATACAGATCTTAATTCACAGCAAATGACACATACCTTTGTTTACATACCCAACAATACATTAAGTTAACTATGTATATTAGAAATACTACCAACCCAGACTACTAACCATTCCCACAACTGGAACTAAAATGTCAACTACAAATTAATAACGACAATCCATAAATATTAACACTTGATCGTTGAAATCACTTACCCGGAGGAATCGCAGAAGATGGGAGTTCAGGTTGTTAATTTCCAGATTATTTGTTTCCCACTGAGAAAGTAGTTTCAATATATAGATAGATTTCCCACTGAGAAAGTAGTTTCAATATATAGATAGATGATGGATCTGAAACACTACTCTGTCTCTTACCTAAGTACCCTTGTGTGTCCCACACCTTATTGCCACATGGGTCACGTATATTGTGATGAGTTGCAAAAACAAAAGACTACACACCCATCTATTTATAGTTCTCTTTAAGGTCGTGGGTCCATATTTATGGGACCCCCTTTCATTATACGATTTGGTAGAGTATGGGTGGCTACATTTATTCTTCAGTAGAGTATGAGACTTTACGTCACACACTACCCCAAGATTTATTCTTCAGTACCTATATTTATCGCACATTCATTATCGCACATTCATTATACTTTACTTACTTCCATTCCTGGAAACGTTGACATACATTATACTCTGCAGTTTTGGCTATTTGTGTACACTTTCCAATTTCTGACAAAACAATTATTCATATGTAGTGATCAAACATAGATACACTTTCATTACTTAATATGGATTGATACAGATTTGTTCATATCATTAACCCTCGGTGCCACAGATTCTTACTAAATTACATATATGCATGCATCATACTAAACTACACTTCCCTAGGGCTTTTACATTTGTTTTACACCCTTCACATACATGATCCCCAACTTTTCAAATACTACAAATACTATTGCTGATGCATTACATTACATAATCTATGCCCTTGTTAGTACTTATAATATAGTTATAGTTAGCTTATATATTATAACATCCATAACACTTGTACACCCCCATCCTCTTTTCAACATTCAACATTCATTCAGCATGGTATATAATACATCTCCTTTGCCCTAGGCTCCACTACACCAAACATTATCTTCTGTTCTTGCCTGAAACCCTTAACACAACAAAACCTATCCCATCCCTTGATCAATCCACACTTCTCAGGAATCCCAATGTCATGTTTCAGGTATAGGTTCCACCGCATTCCATATTCATCTATTATGGTGAACTCCGTATCCAGAAAATGTAGCCAAGAAAAAGCCCAATCCATAGGAATGGTCTGCAATGTAAACACAGATACTTATCATTTAATATTACAAAATTTAAAAATATATGCACGCTTTTAAAAAAGTAAATAACCCAAGTATTTCCCGACTAACCATCAAGTCTCCGCTAATCTCAGCGAAAGTAACATATTTCACCAAACCGGCACTGAAAGTCCGATAGTCGATGGTGCGAAATGGAGGTGGCCTCACCGTGCACGCATACCATTGCGCAAGGATCCGGAATCGCGACTCGTAATCGGAGGATAGGTAACCTCTTTTCTGTTAGGCCTGCAAACCCTGATGTTGAACTTACATGCACCATCATATGTTAGCTCAATCCATCCACCTTCATCGTTCAATCCATAGCGCTTGGAAAGATACCTCCAACCATCACTAAGATAAACGCTATTACCATTCCTCACCGCATCTAAGCCGTTAATGTTTCCGCTTGGTCAACAACGATATACACGGTCCGACACGACGCTCGTGAACTTCTTCGAGAACATAGCTCGCATCCTCGCCACTTTTTGTGGTTCATGGTGATAACACATGAAATCTTTAACTTACAAAGTGGATGTTTGTAAAAACAAAATATGCGTAAACCTTAAACCAAACAACTACATACCTCTTTGGGAACGACTTCAACATAGTACACGCCGCCAACATCAACGCCCTGGAAGTAGACGGCAGCAGTAAATCTCATCCAAGTTGGGGCAACATTTTTCTTGTTCACGTTCCTTGGTGTGAAGGAGGCAGATGAACAAAACCCTTCTAGTTATTGTTCACGTTGTTTGTCGTGAAGGTTGCAAATTAACAAAACCCTTGTAGTTCATTATAAGATGGATTGAAATCATTCAACTCAATATTAATAAGTAGTCAAGGTAGGTGACATTGAAAGTGGTAATGGTTTAATGCAGTTAAGTGAAATATCTAGTTTCTAATTATCATAATAAGATCCATGATTATATTCTAACGTAACTTGCTTCCACTTTGGACAATGTATTCCCTTCCACTACCGTGATGTAGGGGTGTTCGCGGTGCGGTTTGGTTCGGTTTTGAAACAAAAAGTGAACCGAACAAACTAGGTAAAATTATATGCGGTTTAGTTTGATTCGTTATTTCCTAAAATAAAACCGAACTAAACAAAACTAAACCAATGCGTTTGGATTTGGTCTGGTTGGTTCATTTTTTCCAAGATAAAAATAATTTAAAACAAAGTTAAAATTATCTAACATAAAAAAGGCTAACATAAAGCTTTAAGAAAAAATTTACTCAAATATATGTAATATATACATTACTCTCTTTTAATTTTTTTCACATAGCTAAGACAATGTATATAAAATAATTTGAATTAAATATTTGTTTGTAATTTTAAATATAGCGAACTATATGGATTGTTTGTATGTGAGCCAAAGAATTAATTGAATTTGGGCTAGTAAGTGAGTGAGATTTGGGTTGTAGTTGCATTTGGATTAGTGACTTAGTAAGGAAAATTGTAATTCAATAAGCGTTAGTGTTAATTAAGGGTTGGTTTGGTTTCGTTCGTTATTACTTGTCACTTTTAGAGACAAAACATTATCTCTTTTCAACTACCATTTATAAATGGTCACTATTACCATTTATACATCTGTCACTATTACCATTTATTCCAATCCAATACCTATTAAGTTGTAGCTTCCATTACCATTTATACCTCAGTACTACCTATTAAGTTGTAGCTTCCACATATATTAATGTCAGGCAGTCACTACCATTTTGCGCCCCTCATTTAAGGAAGCTTACGAGGGTATATGATTGCTACCATAGCTAGTAACATGCACTCTTTTCAAGTTACTGTGGAGATAAAGAATGATACTCACCATGCACTCTTGTTCTCTTTACTGCATTATAACTGGGCCGAAATCTCTGAAACTATAACACCCGTGCGCTGCACGGGGTGGTGTTTATACCATCTACTAATGACAATTTGTGAGGATAAATTGGAATGTAGTACATACTATGTTATTAAGGTGAATTGGGTTATTAGAGTTAGAGACTTTGACATTGTTTTGCAATCTAATGAAGTCTGGGACATACTAAATGTAAATGATAAATTACATAAAACATATCAAGTGACGATATGTTAGCATAAAACTTGTCACCTTGTAGATAAGTAGACCATTTTAAAAGTAATAATGTTGAAGAAACATCAAATTCGGCCTAAGATGGCTTGAAAGAAGCTATACATAGAATCATATTAATGTAACTCATCAAAATCTGATCTTGTATCCATGTTCTATTGAATCATTATCAGAAGAAAATTGTGTTTTAAGGAATAAGGACCAAAACATGGTAATAGTATGCTTCCATCACAAAATATTTGATTGTGATTCTCATGACACATTGAAAATTCGTATGGTGTACTACAAGAATATCGAAGCATCCCGCAGGTTTTCTCCTCATCATTCTCGATTCACCTCAAGCCACACATAAAAACATAAGTCAAAGAAAATAAAAGACAAGCTTATGTATTACTATTACTAAACAACACAATGCAAGAAATTGAAAAGGAAATTAATATAGAACCTTTGTTAGATAAATGATAAACACAAATTGAATGATAGTGAACTAAACAAAGAATACCTTTGGTAAGTATTGCTTATATTTGATTGACTTTGAATGTCATGTTGCTCCAAAGTAGGCTAATCAATGTCTCTTAGTCTTCAAATTCCAGAATTGATTGATAAAAACCATGGAGAGAATAAGCTAAAAGCCCGAAGTAGTATATATTAATAGTAAAACCAGAGAAATTAAATTAGGCTCGTAAGAAATCTTATCTTGTATCCATGTTCTATTGAAACATTATCGTAAGAAAATTGTGTTTTAAGGAATAAGGACCAAAACATGGTAATAGTATGCTTCCATCACAAAATATTTGATTGTGATTCTCATGACACATTGAAAATTCGTATGGTGTACTACAAGAATATCGAAGCATCCTCGCAGGTTTTCTCCTCATCATTCCGATTCACCTCAAGCCACACATAAAAACATAAGTCAAAGAAAATAAAAGACATGCTTATGTATTACTATTACTAAACAACACAATGCAAGAAATTGAAAAGGAAATTAATATAGAACCTTTGTTAGATAAATGATAAACACAGCTGAATGATAGTGAACTAAACAAAGAATACCTTTGGTAAGTATTGCTTATATTTGATTGACTTTGAATGTCATGTTGCTCCAAAGTAGGCTAATCAATGTCTCTTAGTCTTCAGCCTCAGAATTGATTGATAAAAACCATGGAGAGAATAAGCTAAAAGCCCGAAGTAGTATATATTAATAGTAAAACCAGAGAAATTAAATTAGGCTCGTAAGAAAATTGTGTTTTAAGGAATAAGAACCAACACATGGTAATAGTATGCTTCCATCACAAAATATTTGATTGTGATTCTCATGACACATTGAAAATTTAGAAGGGTGTACTACAAGAATACTGGAAGCATCCTGCAGGGTTTTCTCCTCATCATTCTGATTCATCTCAAGCCACACATAAAAACATAAGTCAAAGAAAAATAAAAGATGCTTATGTATTACTATTACTAAACAACACAATGCAGTAAATTGAAAAGGAAATTAATATAGAACCTTTGTTAGATAAATGATAAACACAGCTGAATGATAGTGAACTAAACAAAGAATACCTTTGGTAAGTATTGCTTATATTTGACTGACTTTGAGTGTCATGTTGCTCCAAAGTAGGCTAATCAATGTCTCTTAGTCTTCACCCAGAATTGATTGATAACAAACCATGGAGAGAATAAGCTAAAAGCCCGAAGTAGTATATATTAATAGTAAAACCAGAGAAATTAAATTAGGCTCGTAAGAAAATTGTGTTTTAAGGAATAAGAACCAACACATGGTAATAGTATGCTTCCATCACAAAATATTTGATTGTGATTCTCATGACACATTGAAAATTTAGAAGGGTGTACTACAAGAATATCGAAGCATCCTCGCAGGTTTTCTCCTCATCATTCGATTCACCTCAAGCCACACATAAAAACATAAGTCAAAGAAAAAGAAAAGACAGCTTATGTATTACTATTACTAAACAACACAATGCAAGAAATTGAAAAGGAAATTAATATAGAACCTTTGTTAGATGAATGATAAACACAATTGGTATTGGATTTGAGCATCAACATGGGATGGATTTGAGCATCTCATGCTCTCACCGCACTCATGCTCTCACCGCACTCAATTGGTATTGGATTTGAGCATCAACATGGGACGGGAATGCACACCGCCATTCCTCTAAGTTGGTACAATAACATAGACTAAAGTCAAGGTATCCAGTAGTAAATATTTCGCGTGATATAATCATTCTTGAATTAGGCATAATCGTAAAATATAGTAAACCAATAATAGACATTAGAAATAAATTGTATTTTACTTAACTTATAACAAACTTAATTCGTAATGTCTTTGGGTTGAAAATAGACTCCATCAGATACCTTTATATGCTTTTTGATCCCTTTATTGCTCTTATAACAACGCCGGTTTTAAAACTTATAACAACGCTGGTTTTAAAACTTACCTAATCTCAACAGATTGTAAGAGTGATTCTTTATTGTTTTCGTGATCAAAATCTCAACAGATTGTGAAAAGGAAAGGTTACAAAGAATCAAAATGAAATGTGAGAGCAAATCAAGTGGTGAAAAGCCCATAGAAAAGCCATGGATTAAATCAAACGGTTGATAAATAAACAGAGAGAGCGCATTAGAGAAGTGGAGAAGAAACCATACCTCTAGAACCCTTGATATTCCAATTTATATCGCCGCTTCGACGCCCAGATCCGCTACCGACGCTTCTCAAGGTCCGCTCTTCGCGACATTCTGCTTTCACCGTAAAATGCTTCCACTATTTACACTTCACCGCTAAGGTTGTAGCGTTATTTCGCTCAAAACTTCACCGATCACGGCTCGACGCCGATCCGCACGGCGACGCCTCAAGGTCCGCTCTTCGCGACTTCTTCGCAGGCGTAATTTGTGTGTGTGGATCTCTCTGCAAAAAAAGGTATTTAGATGTTTGTGTGGTTGTGACGAGGATTTGGGAGAAAAGGAAAGCTGGAGGTTTGAGGGAGAAAGAAGACGCTCAAACTGCTTTTTGAAGAGAGAGAAAAGTGGTGACATAATTGTTAGGAGAGAGGTTCAAGATAGGTAGATACTCACCATGCACTATTGGAAACATGACTGCATTGTATCATGGCCCAAATTTTGCCTCACTTCCCGCCTCAGTTACGGTAAAGGCGATGTTGCCTTATAATGGGGCGATTTCTTTGTATTAAGCTGGAATGGGGTTTACTTAACCTAAAAAGCAGGGAATAGGATAGAAAGGGTTGTTGCTACGACAACCGCCTAAGCAAGGACGGATCCATAAATCTATTAATGGGGGACAATTTTTTTTTTTTTTATTAATTTTGTGGAGTATTGTCGTCCGTACAATATCACTTGTTCTTATCATTAGCGCATTCAAATAATGAAGTCGCTTGCAAGCACGATGTAACAAAATATATTTTATTGTGAGGGAATTAAAAAAAATTATTATATGAAGTTTTTTAATTGATAAATCTATGTTGGAAACAATAAAAGCAATTTTAAACAGTTTATAAAAGAGTCATTAATAAAAAAAAGTTCATATAAAAATTTAAAATTTCGAGCACTTGCCAATTTCTGTACATTCTCTCTCGTAATGTTTTTTTTTTGAAAAAGAGGTATAATTTTCTTTTAACATTTACGAAAAATATTGGATCGTTAACAACTAATGTTTTATTGTAAAACAAAAAACAACTAATGTTTTTTAAAAGAATCAGTCTGACAGAAACATAAATTTATATTTTGATGAATAAATTTAAGAATCAGTTTGAAAGAATCAGCGTAACCTTTTTAGATAAATAGACTTTTAAAAAAAGGTTTTTACTTTCTCCACTCCTCCTCCTACTCAATCACACCCCCCATAATTATGAAAAGCACCAAAAGACCATTAATGAAATGACCAAAGCGCCTTTTTTTTCAAAATATTTCACCGGTTCAGAAACAGGCATCCGAATTAGATCGAACAATATCATCCGAGTGTATTAAATATTTGACACACACCTTCGTTGTGTGAAAATTAACTGGTTCGGATGGATCTGTGACACCCTCTACCCCATCATGGCATTAAATAAGAAAATACAAACAACTAGAAACCAAATTTTGTCCAAAATAAAACTTTAAAATTAACGGGATAGAAATATCACGTTCACAAACTTGCAGAAGAAAAAACAAAGTAAATGTATCAGCATCTAATTAAACAAACAGTCCAAATCCCCGATGTCACACAGTTCAGAGCTAACCCTTACATAAGTACATCGGAAAAATAAACTTTCGAAACATAAACTAGCTAGTCCTAATCAAGGATAACTCCGAGAGCACAATCACTCCTCGGCTCCATCAACGTCAACATCTACAAGCACATCCTCTATACATACACAATGGTGCATACATAGCCACAACAAAGGGGTTAGTCATCATACACTCAAGCAACATTCATGTACGAGAGATAAACAAGCAATGCACTTTATAGCAACAACTTTGACAAAATAGCAAGACATCACATACAAAATTTATGAGACAGGAATATCACAACAACTATCAACAAGGACAAGAACAACAACAACATCAATAATTAAAAACACCAGCAGCAACACCAACAACAACAACAACAATAATTAACAACAACAACAGTAACAACAACAACAAAACTAGGACACTATGCCCATATAGGATACCTTGCCTGATACACCATACTAACAACGACAGAGACAAAAGAGAGGACCGAAAGTTACCATGCTCGAACAGATACCTTGCCCGATAACGCCCCTACTAACAACAACGATAAATGCAAGACTGTGATACCATGCCTAAACGAGATCCCTTGTCCGATATTGCCCTACTAACAACAATGACAAGTGCAGACCGAAAGTTACCATGTTCGAATGGGATACTTTGCCCGATAATGCCCTACTATCAATAACGCATAAATGCAGACTGTGATATCATTTGTCGCTTCTTAAGCGTAAAACCATCATGGATGGTTCAACCAGAGAACGACGAGAATGAGATAATTCAGACGCTTATCGAAAACCCGAATGGACCGATGGAGGTCTATACTGGTCTACTATGGATGTCGCATAACGAGGATGACCTCCGGCGATGATGTCCAATCATATTATGTTTAAATGGAAGAGTTATATTCATATGTACGCCGAAAGCAAAAGGATCGTCACGAGATCCTTCACGATTAACTCCACCAAACCCGTAGTTTCTATTGTATTTTTTTATCCGCCTATTTTCATTCTAGTTGTTGTTTATGTTTTATCGCCAGAAAGTTTGTTTTATCGAATCAATGAAATCAAAAATTTATGGAAACTCAGAAATATAATAAATCGCAATAAAGCTTAATAATAATAAAGTTATATAAGTTCAAACATTAAAGTACGAATAATAATAAAGTCAAGACAAACATCAAGACAAAAATCTCTAGCGCCGCTTTACGTGGTGGTGGTCCGTCAGTGGTGCCATCCCCACCACCGACAGAGTCTCTCAAACGCCCGAGTGCTACTTCACGGATCTCGCCATCACGGCCCTCACTACAAATGTCCACAACCTCCCCGATCCGGGCCAGATCGTGGAATCGTAGTTTCTAGATCGTGTCCAAACTAGTGGTGTGGTGGAGCCTGTAATAGTATGGGGAGAGATGCACGACGCACTGGGCCTAAGCATCGACCGCAGCCTCATCCGCCCACCGAGCACCCGAGTAAAGGCGCAGTAACGCCACCACACTAGCCATGAAGTGGGTGATCTAATCAGACGTAGTCGAGGTGGCTCTGACGACTTCTAAGAGGGTCACCTATCATGTAGGGAACTCAAGTCGCCCACCGATGAAGCCCCGTGATAGGAGATCCGCTCAAAGGGTCTACTAGCCCTGCTCCTCAAATGGTCGCCAGCAGACATCCTCCTCGGTCTCACCATCAATCATCTTCCTATAGTGGCTCAAACTTGAGGTGATCTGCCTTCTTCTTCCTAAAGCGCCCAGCCAGTGGCTCCGCACCCCATATATGACCAGGCCTCCTCTCCGCCATCCGAGGGAAATACCACATAATCCAAGGCTGAAATGCAAAAATAAACAACATATTAAATTAAAAACTATTTACCCATAGATGATGATGAATTAAGAAAAAATTAAGTTTACATTTATACCGAATAGATCGGCATACCCTCCACACTACGCCGTGACCTCAAAGACGTAGTTTTCAAGGACTCATACATGGTAGCTAGTGCACTCGCACCCCATGCATAGCTTCCAAGAATATCTCGCACTCGATCATCAAGGTAGAGCAGCCACTTAGCCTCAGCTCGCTTTCTCTTCACCGTGAAGGAAGAGGTTGTAGTCAAAAGTAGAAGTAGATAAGCCTCATAGCAATCGGCCATGTCACCCCTATGCAAGATTACGCCAAAAATGCCCAAAACCAAGTGAAATCAAATACGGACCGCTAAGGGTGTCATAGCGCCTCACCGCGGAAACACCCAAATACGCCTCTCGCAAGCCGCGTGGCATACTCCGAGGTGACAAGAATCGCGGAGGTCTCAGCATAGTTCCTGGATGGGAAGATGCAAAGAAACAAGAGACATCATCTAGAGTGATCGCCATTTCACCAAATGGTAAGTGTAATGACGTAAGTATCCGAGTGCCATCTCTCGATAAAAGCCGACAAAGAACTCATGGGCTCATCGTGGGTCGCCAATGAAGAGAAGTGGGGCCACCCGAGTCCCCGAGCAATCGGGGAACGATGAACTAGGGCGCCGTGGTGTACATGCACTTGGTATGGATTTTGTTTTCATGAGCCTGCATCTTCACAACACGCTGATAATCCCGAATTAAAAATAAATTATGTAAGCAAGAAGTGCATACTATGTACGTTAAATAAACTATGTAAGCAAAAATTCAACTAACCGAAGCGGGCCACAGCATCATCAAGTGCGTATATGATCCGCCCATCGCTGAAGAGAGGGTATTGAGGCTGAGGCTCCTCCTGATGGCCCTGATCCTCCTGAGGATGCTCCTCATGATACTCAGACATAGACTCATCCGACGAAGACATGTCTCAGATGCTCCCCGATCCTCATGATCCCGATCAAGATGATGGTCATAGTGATGCTCCCGACATCGGGAGCCCGGGATGGTACCGACGAGGAGGATGGTACTGAGGAGGGTGCTTCCCCGATAGTAATCCTCATACTGAGTCTGTTGCAGGTAATCCCCGTGATAATGATCTCCATCATCATCATACCGAGGAGGTCGCCGATCATACTCGGGGGCTGGAATGATATCGATAAGGCCGTGATGGTACTCACCGTTGCACATCATACCGGGGTGGCTGGATCGACATCGAGCCGGGTCACCGTGTTCTAGCCAAGTCCCTAGCACGCTCACCAAGCATGCACCATGCCTCCGAGTCCTCTCACACTGGGCCGCAGACTGATGCCTCACACCTCTCCCCGATAGGGAGATACCTCCCATCTCCCTCTTGATGCTGTTCTCTCGACCGCAATGCCTACCTGACACCGCAAAGGAAAACAACACGATTAGTATTAAAAAAACATCGATATACATGGGGAGGGGGATATATACGATGCACTCACTTTTCAAGATCGTATATATCTCCTTGGACGAAAAACGAGTGGGATGATTTCAGATCTAATAGTATATACGCTGATGCACGATATACGATGGTGAAAAACAAGGATCGATATATGGTGGAGAGGTATATGCGAGTGGGACGATTTTGGGTCACTCATATATACGCTTGAGTGAGGTAAATACACATTGGTTTTGGTCAATCGTAGATATGACTCAATGGTAAGGAAAATGTGATTTAATAAAATTTCGTGAATATTTTGGTCATTTCATGGTCTCGTGGGGTGGGAAGGGAGGGGTGGGGGTAAAAACCAACAAAAACATTCACCAAAACATGTTGTCCTATTCACACGAGATTTGATTGGCTTTTGTTTTTGCCGATTTTGCGTAACATGTTACCATTATATGAGGCTCTTGCTTTTCCCACACCCTCCTATTCCAAACACACCCCATAAGGGTGTGAAAAGACCACAAGACCTATTTTTTTCGTAAATTTTCACTGCTCAACACTGCCTTCGAATGTTCGAACGAGGCCGCTCAGGTGTGTTAAATATGGATGCACACCCTGGCGTTTTTCAATTGCTCAATAGGTCATGCGAACAAAGTTCGAATGGGGTCATGCGAACATGTTCGAATGATGGTGTTCGAACAAGTGTCGCAAAGATAACAGTATTGACGCCTCGATTCCACCGGCGCTTTAATCAACTGCACAATCACCAAATGTGTCGATAAAGGAGTGGATGTAAATCCTTTGGAAAATGTGTCCGAACGGATAGAATTTAAACGCTCAGATTTCAGGATCTAAAATGAAATCAACGGCCGACATTTCACCATGCCTATTATAAAAGGGGGTTCACATCCTCGCATCTTCTTCACCAAACCCTAATCGCTTCTTCACCAATCTCTCAACTCGCTTCTTCACCAAAATCCTCATCCTCGATCTCCTAATATGGAATGGAAATTGTGCTCAACCCAAGACTAAACGACAAATTCCTAACGGCCCTTCACCACCATGGATCGCTACCACCGATTTAACATGGTGTTGTGTTTCGTTGTCCTAACCATGTCTTCTCTCGCAGATGAGTATGACATCACCTTCGCCCAACCAAGGAAAAGGTCGAGAGGAAGATTCGCCTGCAGGAGCGTGGGCGAAAGACGTGGAGCGATACGCTTAAAAAAGTTCAATTGTAGAGATGATGGACCGCCCAAAGATTCACCATGGAGATCCAAAGCGACGACGACGCCCGCAAGAATGATGGAACATCTAGCTAACGCTCCGATGGGGCAAAAATCTTAGAGTTGTACGTCGACACAAGACGCACTCTGAAGAAGTCATTCATCTTCTTCAACAAAGACCACCTCACCACAACAACCCATACTTACGCACACCGTAAAGTTGACTATCGATGATCGCCCACCCAAGTACTAAGCCGGGTGTGTTGCTTCATGGTCGTGAAACTAAACATTTCAAAGCTTAAGAACAACATCACCTTTGCAATGGAAAGAAAACTAACGTAAAATGTGGAACTAGATGGTGTGGAGCAAGAAATTAAAAGTATCGAATGTCAATCCCCTATATCCGTAGCATTAGACCACGTAATCGTATTCGGATGTGCCCCAAGCCTATCAAGAAAGAAAAAGACGCTCGTGAAATGTTTGAGAAACATGAGAGCTTCCAAGGTTTTATTGAACCTTATCTCGAATTGTTCGTTAAACACAAGAGTCCATTAATCCATCCGCCGTAGCATTAGAGGTTCTAAGTAGAACTAGGTTGTATTATGTTGGTGTTTGTATTTCAGATTTGATGTATTTCAGATTTGATGTATTTCATATTTCATGTATTTCAGATTTCATGTATTTCAGATTTTGTAATGACAATAAATTTGCACCAACAACGAAAGGGAATTTCAATTTAAAAACCGAATGAAACAAAGTAGTTAAATTATACAAAAATTCCAAACATATATCCCCTATGACATATCCTACCGGGTGTTGCACCCTCCTCCTCTCATACACATTGCCAAACCTCCTCCTAAACCCACGGAAGGGGTCGAGCAACCTCTCGATGCGCCAAAGATGCTCCCGGTTGGCTCGGGGACATTATCATCGATGATCCCATCCATGTCATCAACCAAATCCAGCAGCCTCCGTAGCATCTCACAACCAAATAACATAACATTATTATTTAAATAAATAGAAGATTAAGAAACATTATCAATGCAATTAACATAAAAGACACGCACTCATAATCGACATCGTGCTCATCTCGCAAGTCGTATATAATGCTCGTGGAAGAGAAAGGGACGTGAGACCCCAGAGTACCATGGAAAGTAGCCCAAGACCGTGTTTGAGGAGTACAAAGCACACAAGGAGGCCCCGCGCCACCAAGTGGTCCTCGAATCGTGTCCACCTCTCATCACACTCGGAGAGAGGTACTGACGCCCTAATAGCAGTCCGGGATCCTCCTCCGAATGTGCCGACTCGCCCAAACCGCTCGAGCACTCGATCCGCAAGTGGCGATCATGCAGCCCACCACTCCAATGAACCTCCAACTCGCGCTCCTCAAAGCGGTCTCACCGCCTATGGGCCCGTAGGGTCCTGTGTCACCTCTCACTGCAAAGCCGGCCTAGGCATAACTGATGATGGTATGTGGACTGATGGCCCCAGGCCATCATCGCGACAACCACTTCTTCGCCCGTGGGCTACTCTCATCATACTCGGGTGCTCCACCCAAGAGGAAAAGTTCGCACTGAAGTGCTCAAAGATCCAAGCCTCAGAATGAACATATCATTGGTTGATTATTAACTGAAAGTAACCCTAAAGCAAACTTAAAAGTAAAGAATATGTTTTATACTCAAGTAAAGGAAGATGACCAAAGAATCTTCTTGGTCTTCTTCCTCAGCATCCTTCACCGATCATACAACGGGCTGTGGCCATGGCCCCTCAAAGAAAAGTCTCCAACAACCTCCAAATCAATAAGCATACCAAGGTAGCTAAGCTTAACCTTGTTGTTCGACTTGTCAAGAAACAGTGGTGCAACCCAAAAGATACAACATGTAGCCCTAGCAACATGATCCCAACGCCTCGCCTATGGTCGGGTGGTAGACCCTATCCTCACCCATACGAGCCCAACAAACAACCCACGGCCTCAAGTCCGGCAATGTGATCTTCTCGGTGTTGCCCCAAATAGTCAATCGCCACCGCTCTCCCTACCATGAAGTCCACCGCATGTCATAAGAACCACAAGTTGATGGGGATGTGTAGTACCGGGATACATCATCAAGGGTGATGCTCATCTCACCCACGTGAAGCGTGGAATGATGATGTATCCGGCCGCCAACGCCTATGAATGCGCTCAGCAAATTTCTGTGGAGAATGGGGAAACCAAGCCCAACCAAAGGAACCAACCCCAAGTTCGCCAGAGTGTCCCTAATCGCACATGAAACACCGTCGTAACAGTCCATGTGGGATTGTTTGTAAATCCGCCGCACTCAAAGATTCGTAAATGACACAATAAGCCAAAACATTCAACAACATAATAAACAAATTTACAAATGCATAACTATAAAATAATAACTTACCCGCCGTAATAAAAATCAAGTATGATATGTGCCCCGTGATGTGGGCAACACGTAACCATCTTCCGTCCACCAGAAATGGGAATGTCGCCTCTAACAGAAGAAGAAGCCTCCCGAGGCTCAAAGAACCCTCCTCCTCACGAGGCTCATCACCTCCTCCTCATGATGCCTAGAAGATGAAGGCCCAGCAGATGAAGGCCCAGCAGATGAAGGCCCAGCAGATGAAGGCCCAGCAGATGAAGCGGTCTGGCCAACTCATAGGCCTGAAATTGAGCATCACGCTTTAATATCCCGCCCAATATCCCTGGAAGTGGGGGGAGGAGGAACTTCAACCCCGCCCCTACCCCCAGCACCCACCCCCTAGCTCCTGAGGGTTCACCGCTTCTTCCTCCTTGCATGGTTTGAAACCGTAGAGGTGGCCGACCGGCCGCCGGATGGTTCAATGCAGATGACCACCTCTCGCTTCCTCACCATATCTCAAACAACAATCAACATAACCAATTAAACCAAATTAACGTAACCAAACACAAAAAGGTCGATAAACTCTCATCACAAACGATCGCTCGAACGACCACATGCGAACATGTTCGCACAACCCCGCTCAACAAGTCGCTTTCAGCTTCCTAATCACAACGGCTCGAATGAGGTCGTTCGAACGGTGTTCGCACGACTCATTCAACACCTTCGCTTTCATGTGTTCAAGGACATCGCTCAACAATTCGTAGTTTCGTAAAAAAACCCAAATGAACAGATGGGGGAGAGGCATACCTTGATGAAAATGGAACGATTAGAGAGTGTGAGAGGAGATTTAAAATAACCCAAAGAACTCTCGAGAGTGTTGGTGGAGAAGATTGAGTGAGAGATCGGGTGAGATCGAGTGAGTTGAGGATAGGTGAGTGAGAGGAGAGTGAATGTTAGTGGTTCAAGGAGGGAGAGTGAAGGGAGGGGAGAGTAAGAGACCGAGGGAGAGTGAGAAGGGGGGGAAGGGTGTGGGATTTTTTGTTTTTTTTAATTGGGGGTAAAATTGGAATTTAAAATTTGATGGGGTGTGAATAAGTAGGAGGGGGTGTGGGAAAAGTAAAAGCCTTATATGAGGAGAAGAATCTTCCGTGGGATATTATTGATTGATAGCAGCAGTGAAAACTTTCTCCTCACGTATCTCCTTGATTCAATTAGCTTATCTTTTGTCCCCAAATAATCGGCATCCTCATTTTGAATTGATTTGGGATGAGATTTCTCGGCCCACTTGAATTGTTTATTACTCACTTGAATATTCCAAGAGGTATAGGGTTTTTGTTCACAAAGAACCAAAAACTAATGGAGGAGGTATCGTTAGATCGACTCCCAGACGATGTTTTGTGTTGCATAATCTCTTTGCTTTCCTTTGATGAAGCTGTGAGAACTAGCGTTCTCTCAAAGCGATGGAAAGTCTTGTGGAAGAATCTTTCAATTCTCAACTTCGATGCGACCCGCATGATATACACCCTTTATCATCAAATCTCAAGAAGAAGTACTATAATTCAATGCATTTTCATTCCAACGTAGTTGACAATCATGCTCGCAAATACGGTGAAATCATTCACACAACGATACGCAATCACTTAACGGAGTTAACTAGTTGTCGTTTCAATCATTTCCTGCGCTGTTCCGCAAACGGCAATGATGTGAACGATTTAATTAAGTTGGTTTTGGAGAAAAATAAACGATTAAGTTCTTTGATTTTAGAGTGTTGTTATGAGTATTTAACTGAGGATACATATTTTCAACGTGGAACATTTTCAAATTTGTGTTCATTAGAATTAACCCGTTATGGGTTTAGAAGTTCAGTTTCATCTGCGTTTGAATGTTGTGAGAAATTGAAAATGTTGAAATTGGAGAAGATTCCCATGGAAGACATAACAATTGAAGGTATTTTGAAGAATTGTGTGGCTTTGGAGAAATTCAGTCTAACTGATTCAAGAGGATTTGAGAAACTTAAGATTCGTAATTCGAATCTTAGGGTTTTGGAGCTTGGTTGGTTGATTGTTAAGGAGATTGATGTTCATGTTGAGAATCTTCAGATTTTGACGTTGGATACTTTAATTTGTTCGATTCATCGTTTCCAGATTTTTTCACAAGAACTTAGGGTTTTCAGTTCATTCTGTTGTCCACGTGCTAAAGCCTGTGCTAATTACCGTCATCATCGTCCTCATATTAATATACGGTGCTGCCATCTTTTGTACGTTCTTTCTAATTCTTTTTGTACGTAAGACCTTTAGTTGATACAAATTTAGGAAGAATCAAAAAAGGGTTGGTTGTTTTGTGAATAATATTATGATGTCTTGTTCTGATGATGCTGCTAACTATTAAATATATCTTCACTGCAGGAATCTCAGCCCACCAACATTTTTCGAAATCTGTCAACCTTGTCAATTGAATTGGATTTGAATAACACGAATGAATGTAAATCACTTGCGTACATGCTAAAATCATGCTGCAATCTCAACACTCTTGAAATTACTTTACCAGTACGTGACTATCAACTCTTCCTTAATTTGATATGTTGAAATATATATATATATATATATATTGATGTGTATTTTTAATTTTATAGGTGATATTAGAAGCAAATTCTTCAAGTGGTACTTGATGATAAGTCAATGTTTTGGGAAAGATATCCAATATATAATTGCTTCAATGAGAAATTAAAATTTGTTACGGTGAGAGGATTTACTGGCAAAGAAGAAGAAGTGAATTTTGTTAAACATTTGATTACGTGAGCAAAGATGGTGGAAAAAATATATGTAATTTGTGATTCATCAATTATGGAAGAAGTGAATTGCTTCAATGATGTCTTGAAGTCAGAAAAGAGGAATGATACTATGATTGATGCCCGGAGAGGGTATGTCATTTTAGACGTTTCTTAACGCTTTGTTCAATGGTTACTTAAGCGCATGTTAGAACACGATCAATAAACGCTGTAAGCGTGTCTTCTAATAGGAGGAGTTTTGCAAAAGAAAATGCTACCAACATCTTTAATCGATAAATTCAATTTAACATTATATTTTTGTGTATACTCAAAATGATTTATCGGACTTCACATGAATTCAACTCAACTCAAGAATGTTATCTTGGTTTGAAGTAGTCGATTTTTAGTTTTCTAACGCAAAACTTTGTAATCGCCATTATTGAATTCAACGAATCTCTACATGTTTTCATAATTTAAAATTGTTGAATAGTGAGCTTAGTGTCAATTTAATTATACTATAAGAATTTCATATAATAGCCGCAAAGTTAGTGTGGGCCGCACACACAGTGCTTAATGCATCAACCTTTTGTCACGTGGCTCTCACTAATTAGGAAAAAAATCGATAGTGTCGGCCTGCTCCATGCAAACTAGGTGAAAACCTTCCAACTTCTTCCTTTTTCTATCTTTAGGTGATTTTAACTTATTTTTCCCTCTCCCTCCAAATACGAAATTTCTCAAGCTCTTTCCCTCATTTTTCCCTTGCCTTCAACCCGAGTCGTCTTTCTTCTCTCCATCACCGTCATTTGCCACTTTCTTTCTGGTACGATTCCTCCAAATACGAAGTTTCTCAAGCTCTTTCCCTCATTCTTCCATTTATCGCTGCTGCTTTTGATACCTCCTTCTGTTTTATTTCTATATGGTTAAACAATTTTACGAGTTGTAATTTTGTACTTTTCTTGAATCATAATCATGATTTAGCACTTTGAGCATATTGAACATTAAAGTCTGATGTTCCTATCTTCCCATGTGCTAGCTGATTTGGAAAACTCTGAAATGGCAGATTCAATGGTTTCACTGCCTCAATCATTGTGTCCTATTTTGCATTATTGATAGTATAATGTATGATTCAAATTAAGTGTATTTACTGATGTTTTGAAAACCGAACCAGACAATAAACCGATGACACCTCCGGGTCATGGTTCAACTGCTTAAAACCCCTCAAAATCGGATAAAATGGCTTTCAACCGTTGAAATAACTGAACTGTATAAAGTGTCGGGTCATAGTTTACTTGGTTCAACCGCTCTGGTTTGTTGGGTCTTTAAAATACTGGTATTAATAGTTAGGAATCAGGATATGTTAGCTGTTATCAAATGAGTGTTAGGGTTGTTTCGAAACAAGGTTGGTTTAAAAATTATATGGGTCTCATCTAAAATTAGTAGAACGTATGAATTTCAACAAATAAAAAAAGCACATTGAAAATATTGTCTTAGATTATCTGAGAGGCTAACATTTCTCACTAGATTATTATAAAATTCAAAGGGTTCCAAAGAGTGTCATTGCATAACAAAAAAAAGGTTTTAATTATATCAATAAGCAAAGGGTTCCAAAGTTACCTTTTAAAAGTTATGTGGCTATTGCATATATATATGTCCATGCTTCCAATCCTTACGTTTTCAATCACTTTTTCAATCAATTGATCGGTTTCGGTTTGGATGTGTTCCGATCCCTTTTTCAATCAATCGATCGGTTGGATGACGGTTTGTTTTTCCAAAACCAAACCAAGTGTATGAAATTTGCTTTAGAAAACACCATTTAAAACCCTCAGAGTGACTGGTTACTTGTTTCAAAACCGCATTTAGGGAGGCAACTCGGGCTCTAACTGGTTACATATTGTTAGTGTTAATATTAAGTTTCAGGAAATAAATATGTGTGATTGGTGTTATGGTGAAGCGGTTAGTCAAGATTGTTGTGATGCAGAATTTTGAATTGATGTTCTAGTAGCACTGTCTGTAGGACTGCATGGTGTGAAGTTTTAAAAATTTTCCCAATCATAACAAACTAACAATCAAAGTTCAAAAATCCCTAACGTGAGTAAAACTCACCCAGTTGACGAATCACCAGAGACTTTGACGAACCGAACAATCGAAACTCACAAACCGTGCTCCTAACACCTCCAACACACTACCAAACCGAAATCAAGTTACCCAAAAACCGAATTTAAAACCAGCAATTAGAACCCAAACTTGACAGCTCCAAGCTCTACTTCAACTTTCTTGTCCCAACGTATTTGACACCAACAAGTACAGCAAGATACAAAACAGATGCCCAGTTAATCTTTACGAAACACCAATAACATCACATAGTGAGGCCGGAAGGAGCTATATATCTATAGTTAAGGCTTTTAAGGTTAGAATATGTTCAAAAACAGATCTATCAAAGCCTAGCAATCCTAAAAATTGAAAATCTGTTTTTGTTCCTCTCTTCCCTATCATCTTCGTGACTCTCTTTCTCTCTAATTCCAGCTCCTTTTCCTCTTTTACTTCTATCGCTAAGGGTAATAAAACTAGGATCAGCTAGTCTAAAATAATGTTTTACCATTTGCATGCGATTCAATTGGTTGAGGAAAGTATGACTTAGTGTAAGTATGGTAGCTTAAGGAAGTGATAAGGTGGAGTAAGGTGTGTGGTGGGGTATTTGTATAATGGGAAATAGTAAATTAAAATTAAGATCCCTAAATTACTTCTATGTCTCATCGATCCAAACTTTCTATCCTTTTATTTCATTTCTAAGTTTCTATCCAAATAGAGTTCTATCTAAAATTAACCACAAAAATTCACACAAATTATATAATCCAACAAATGCTAAACATCATGAAAGGATCTGAAGTCAAGTGTCGAGCTAATGTCATTTCATGTTTATTACCATTATTTTAACAACTTCAATTTGTTCAAACAAGTGTGCGCAGATTCTCAAATTCCATAATAAAGGTTTTATTTAAAATTTCTCTTAAACCAATGACACCTCATCCTTTTCAATGGTAAGGTTACACAACTAACAAAGTAAGATTCATCGGATATTACCTCTTCCCTCAAGTATGGGAGGGATATCTTCTGCTTTTGTAAGGCTTGCAACTTCTACGCCACAAGCAACTTAGGTTTCAGCCACCTACACAAAAGAAAAAGAAAATGAAGGTTAGTGATTTTCACTGTTAAATGAGAAAAACGTAAAGCAAAAACAAAAACAATGATTTACTGAGATGCTTATCGCTTCTCATACTAGGGACTAAAATGAAATCTTAAGGTTTCAAATATTTCTTTCAGTGAAGAAGAGGAAGAGAGGGAGAACGTGTACTGAAATCTTAGAGTGCGAGAAGAAGAAGAAGAAGAAGAAGAAGAAGAAGGGAAACTTGGGAAAAATAAAAGGGAACTTTTAGCATCAGGTGTTTTAACAACAAATTCTTAATGTATTTTCACACCTACATATAACATCGATTGTTTAAACAACCGATGCAAAAAGTCTGATACAAATACTTTTAACACCGGTTGTTTAAACAACCGATGCTAAATGTCTGACGCAAGTACTTTTAACATTGGTTGTTTAAACAACCGATACAAAATGCAGGCGCAAAAAAACTCCCATTTAATTGTAAAATTGCCACTGAGTCTACTACATTTAGTATTGAATGTTCAAACAACCGATACTAAATGGTGATTTTTAATGTTAAATTTGCACTAGTGTGTTTTGAAAATTATTTTGATAAAAGCTACTTGGTTGGTCTGTATCATTAAGTAACAATAAACCTTAACATTTTTATTTTTATTTTATAATTGTCTATTCGATATAACATTTATCTATTCAATCATGTGTAGATCTCATGGGTGTGCTCACTAGAGTTGGACAACAGCGATCATAATATAAGGAACGACCTACTTGGTGATCATAGAACTGGACAATCGTGGGTAAGGATAATAAGTTCAGCAATTTTTTTAATGCTACTTTATACTTACGCCTATTAAGACATCATCATCAATTACATCCACGTTATTAAACTGTAAAATATGCTCTGAAAATACTATATATGCAGATATCGATTCAAACTTACTCTTTTTGGTAGTTTGGTAGACGATATTACATCACAAGGAGTTCATAGAGTTCATAGATCGCACACTTCGTGACATAATGGCTGTGGAAAACAAGGAAAATTGAAAAAAACTATTTGGCAGAAAAGACGTATATTGGGTGGTGACTTTAGGCAAATTCTACGAGTGATCAGAAAAGGTTGTAGGGAACAAATTGTTGGTGCTGTGGTATATCTTGTTTATAAGAGTTATTTATGTCTTTTAGAATTAGATTTTTTGAGTGTCTCAAAGAATATTGTTGTGTAAATAGGAAATTAATTGAAAAATAGTAGCACTAAGGGTTAGGATATGATTTGAGACAATATGTTGCTTTTGAAGTGTTGTGGTCTTTTTATGTGTTTGTTCAATGCTGCAACATTAGATGCCACGACATTAGTTAGCTTACGTCATCATCAGAGTGAAAACCAAAAGTGAATATTTGACACTCATCTATTGGATCACATCAACGCTACTCTATTGAGCAGCCTAACTAACACAACCACCTTCTAAAACACTTTATAGGGCCACATGTCACCTTGTATATGGAAGATACTTTTGGTTTGTGGCAAGTCAAATCATACTTTTTGGCAACTGGAAGTAAGACAGTATTATATGTTTACTTCTCAAGGATATATCTCAATCTTCCTCCATTTTCAAGACATGCTCTCCTCTCCACACTTGATATTCTTGTTGGTTCTAAGAGTTAGAGAAGTGAATACTCTCTTCTCCATTTTCATCGCAAGAAGAAGCTCCATCTCCATTGAAGAAAAGTTCGTGTACAGTAGTAATGTTGCGAAGCGATGCCACAACATTACAAGACCGATTAATGCAAAGGAACTTGAGTAGTATTTCTTGTATTCAGTTCTCTTTCCTTTGTATTTTCAGTAGTATAAATATGGTTCCTATCATCATTTTTATGGGGCCTAGGATTCTGGTAACCATGAAGGCTTACTACTTAGAGATTACAAGGAATTATGAGTTAGTAATTAAACAATTAAATAAGAGAATTTAAGTGTTACGATCCCAAGTTAATGGAAGATTGTGCAACAGCTCATAACTAACATAAGTTGTTTGTCGAAGCAATAATCATCCATATTCCTGGAAAAGAAAATCAAGAGACTGGTAACTTTGCCCAACATGCCTCGGGTTATAAGGAAATGACAACGTAGGTAACACAAACAGATTATCCCCTACTTGTATGCAGAACCAATCAGCTGGAGCTAGTTTAAAGCTTAAACAAAATTCTTTGAACTATGGTCTATTTGGTGATGAGTTATACAAAAGAAGTGGCAATGGGGTATTACTAAAGAGATTAGACAAGGATGAATCTTACAAGATAATGGGTAAAGCATATGATGGGATTTGTGGATCCCATAAGGATGGACCAGTCATGAAATGTTTGATTTATAGGCATGACTATTATTGACCAACTATAATAGCCGATTGTTTCCTCGGTGCCAAAGGATGTGAAGCTTGTCAGCTTCACAGATCTATACAAAGAAGTCGATGAGTTACACCCCATAATCAAATCTTGGCCATTCAGGGGATAGACTATGGATTTGATTGACAAAATATATATTGCAAGTTCCAAGAGGCAAACTTTCGTTATAGTGGCAACAAATTACGTTACCAAATGGGTGGAGGCTCAGCTGATGGTCAGCTTGTCTCAAGATAAAGTAACCAAGTTCATACAGTACCAAATCATGTACAGGGAACCAAGTGAGTCTCGAGCTTTAGACTTTGCTTTTATCAATGGTTATGTTGTTAGTTGATCAGGCTAGGTTTGGGAGAGGAGGACCTCAGACCATTAGCCACCATCGCGGAGGTCGGCTCAGTCTCGAACAAAACTCGATGGAGGAACTCATCCGTAGAGCTCGGGGAGGCTGAACGGGACAATACCGACAAGGAGAAATACATTCTTTTTATATATAATAAAACAATAGACAGAAAATAAAAAATGAAGAAGATAAATAGAAAGAGATGGGTAGCACAATTTATAAACATTCTCCCATTTATTTCTTGCATTGAGAAGAAAGGAATGTACATGGCCCCCATAGTTTTTTAGCAGTTCTACCCAACTACTCTGTTGTTCCAAACAAATGAGATGCTCTCTGTCCTCACTATATCTATGGTCCCTTATTCTCTCTCCTCACTATTCTCTCTCAGTTCCTAACTGGATAATCCAAACTTTGGTAGACACAGAATAACTACTCCAAGTAGGAATATTACATCCAAGACCCAAACGGCTGAATCACAAATTATGAATACATGGTAAATTTATTACAAACAATCATAAAAACCAGCTCATTCTGCTATCAATAGGAGAAAAACAGTGGCTGATATGGAATCTGTTTATTACTCGCCATCCCAGAGTTCTTCAGTTGTTTTGTACCCAGCAGATGTCTTGCTAACAAAATCCATTCCAGTAACTATTCTTTCCTGCATTTGTAAATGAGAAAATTTAAATGAAACCATGCCTTTATGCTGTCACTGAAGTTTACTAAACCATTTGGATTTGCCTTTGCACAGAGACTATGACAACAAACAAAACATTTTTCATTTACGTGAAATAAACTGCATGAATCAAATGATGTTGTAATGCCTTATTGTGATTCATTTATGTTTACAGACCATTTAATTCAAAATCCCTTTAACAGTTTAATGGTTTGCCTTATTGTCTTTCTTAATTATATTCTACTTCTAAGTTCTAACTATTAGAATATTTTCCACAGACTGAATTTAAAATATCATATTTGTCTAGCAGTGAAAACGCTACTAAAAAGTTTTAAAACCTTTAGGAGTTCTAGCAATATAGAAGAGTGCATGAAATGACTTGCCTGTTCAATTTCAGAGAAGTTGGCTAGCAAATCTTCTGGTATAGACCAATCAAACAGATCAAAGTTTTCCTTGATCCTCACAGTATTTGTGCTCTTGGGCAGTACACTGTGACCCATTTGTAGTCCCCATCGAAGGGCTATTTGAGCTGGAGTCTTCCCTAACTTTTCAGCAATCGTGTGCAGAATTCGATTATTAAGAATATTACTCTCAAGTCCTTTCCCAAGTGGGGAATAACCCTGAATAAGAACATTGATAGCGATAAGTAGTCGGCTAAGAAGCCAAGATACTTAGTACGGTACAAATACGATATGACACAGATACGGGTTACGGAAAACTTTAAAAACAAGATACAACACGGCCAAGACACGTTAACAAAACTAGATACCCACACAATATTTGTAAAGAGATATTTATATAAGTAGTTGCTCAATAACACATAAACATATCATAGTCAACATATGGTGATGGCATTGTACGAATAAAATAGTTGTGATCATGTCAAGCAGACATAGTTGCGTATATTTATCCCCCGCCCATATCATATAATATATTATTTTTACTATTGTGTTTTAGTTATTGAGAGGTATTAAATTTGTATCATATAGAGGTGACAATCATGTTCTTAGTTGGTAAGAGCCAAGAGGTATCAAATATGAATCTTAAAAGAATTTATACTTGTTAAGAAGTACTACTCCATTATGGAATATAAGCAAAAACTGGTCAACATAAGTTGATATATCTAGTCCAAAATACCCCAAAAGTATCTAAAAAGTATTGAGTGGAATATTTTTTAAAAGAACTAAATAATAATTGGATACTTTTGGGGTTCAGACAGAAGTATCAGGTGCGAAAAGAAGATCGATATGTATCTGACATGCGTACATTTCCATTTTTGAAGTATATGGATTTTATAGGTAGTCAACACAGCAGAATTGCAGTTCAGAATCATGCTATAAAATGTCTACTATACCAATGATTTCATTTAAATTATTCCTTTCCAGAAACATGCAACTACAGTAATCATTGTCAAATCATCATTGATTTACATGAAATTCGTGATACTCACAGATAAGTGCACTCTCTTGGAATTACAGAAATCATGTAACTTTGGTTGTTGCAATGAAGGATGCAATTCAACTTGGTTAACAGCAGGAGGCACATGTGCCACTTCCAACAGATCTTCAAGCTTCTTTACTGAGAAGTTGCTGACTCCTATAGCTCGCGCCTTGCCAGAATTGTAGAGTGCCTCCATTGCTTTCCATGTGCTAGGTATGTCTGGTTTGGTAAAATGCCCATTTTTCATACTGACTGGCCAGTGAATCTAGAAGAATATAGATATATGTAAAGGAATTCAGAGATATTATAATATTCCAGACATAACAGAAATTGATGTTGGTTAGAAATTAATTTCATTGTCAGTTACACACAAGGTAGAGATCAACATAGTCCAGCTGCAAATCTCGTAAAGTCCTATCAAATGCCTTTGGGACGCCTTTCTGGCAAGTGATCGGTACACCTAAAACGTGCAAATTAAATTTGATTGTAAAGATTGTAATCATGGATAGTGAAATGATAATGTATGTAACCATGCTGAAGAACAAATTTGCAAGAAAGGCTCACAGAAAATGGCAGAAGTCCGTAGATTCTGTTATTGAGAAAGTCATTTCTGTCTTATCAAAAATTGTTCAAGCATCTAAACAATGACATAAAATAGTATTTTCTTCAAGCATCTTTCTTATTTAAGAATTGAAAATGCCAAAAATGAACAATTATTGCAACTTCAAATATCATTGATGATGCAAATATAAATCAAATTTGCTAGCTTTGAACTAAGAATTGCTTCAAATTTTCAGAAATCATTGTGAGAAGCTCACCTACTAAATTGTGTTTATAAATCATAATGAATCAAGGCGTAAGGAATCTACCATAGTGAGTCATTGCACAAATAAAAATTGAAAAACAAATATTTAAAAGCACAAATAAAAAGACAAACCATAGCTTGGAGGTGATCCACATATCTTCACGCTTAATTACTCCATCAGCAAACAACTTCTTCAAGGCATCACCAATCTACATTAAATTTACTTAAAAGTTAATAGATAGAAAGAATACCACAATAGTATGCAGCAGAATAGAAAGGTTCCGGGCAAGCTTTATGTGGCCTATACATCTATAACACGTCATTGATCTTAATCCAAAATGCCTCTATGTGAACTACCAAAACTGAGGTCAAATGATAGGACACTTGGGTCCTTGGCAGATTCGGGCCAAGCATCAAAAAGGCCTGCTGTGTGGCAAGTCTATTCTAGGAGGAAAATCAACAGAATCAAGGAAATAATTCCTCAGTTCGGTTAGGAAGTTATAGTAATATAAATAATTTAGCGAGGAATAGTGAAAGGCATATATGTGTAATCGAAGTCAGTTAGGCGACTAACAATCTGGTAGGAGCTTTTGCTCTGAGTGAGTGTTACCTCTTGTATTGCGTTGTTGCTCTTCTTGATTCAATAAAGAGCTCACATAATTTTCTCTCTTGAAATTCTGGCTTCCACCATCGAACCCGAAAAGCCTCAAAGCGAATCTACAACAGTTCTCAAGGGTCAAATTTGAAGAGCCTTTATACAAACATACCACTACTCTTGGGGTTGAATCTGAAGAGCCTTTGAACTAAACTACCTCAATTCCAAAGGGCAAATCCGAAGAGACCTTGAGAAAACCTACCACTGTTTCTCAAGGTTGAACTCAAAGAGCCTTTATGCAAGCCTATCATGGTTTGCGATCTTAAATCTAAAGAGCCTGAGAGAGAACCTACCAAGCTTTCCTAGGCTAATTAGTTTTGCCTCAAACAGTAAGTCAGTGTGGTTATACTCTAGAAAGAAACAATTCAAAGCAAACTGCTCCAGCCCCCAACCTTTAAAGAAAATATTCTATGTTTTTGACATATCTTCAAAAGAACTTCACATGGTTCCAATTTTCAAGTAACCTGTAAAGGTTTATTTTCGCCAGAACCTTTTGGCTTCCAAGTTATTTGCCACACAACACAATCCTTTCAGCCATGCAAGTCTGGACATCATATAGCTCCAACAATAGTTCAATGGCTTCTTTGAATTAAGCAACACATAAGCTAATATCACATTACTATAGTGTAACAATGACTTGGGAGCATATGTTCTAGACTGCTTCACCGGATCACTGAGTTACTCCACATCTAAAGAGAATTTGACTTTGCCAATTTATCTTTCTTATTTCCAACCTGCTCAATTTGCTATGACACAGCTCCTCAATTATGTTTGAGATCCCATGGATTAAGGGAGGCACTCAGCTAAAGTAAACACTCAACGCAGCAATTGCAATATTGAAAGCAAACTATATACATTCATCCATCCATTAAAGGTTCTGACATATAAAGTTCCAAGATTATATCAAGAGAATATTCTAGAGTTCCAACATATCTTCAAGAAGAACCTCTCAAGGTTCAAATTTTCAAGACACCTTTCAAGGTTTATTTTCACCACAGCCTTTTAAGGTTTGGGTTCTTAAACATATCACTAGCCATGCAAATATGGACATCATGTAGCCCAAACAATGGGCACAATGACTTCGTTATCTAGCAGCATATAAGTCAACATCACACCTTTTACGATACCGACTGGGAATATCTTTTCTGGACTGTTACACAAACCAAATTTCACACCAACTTCATAACTGCAGAGATGTTGACTTAGCCAGCGTATCTCGATCATCTTCGAGATTTTCAGACCATGGAGATATGAATTTCCTAACAATGGCTAACCATTGTCCCTTTTACAATAATTTGACTCTCCTATCTTTAGTTGGAAGAATCTCAATGTTTCACTTAATCATCAACAATAAGAATATTGTACACATGCAATCTGCCTATCTCCATCCCAGTATGAATAACATTCTCTAATTACTACATAAGAACATATATATATATATATATATATATATATATATATATATATATATTTATGGCATGAATAAACAACACGTTTTATTGAAAAACTATATATTTTTATACTTTAACATCTTATTGTTTATCCACAACAACAATAAATTGCAGTCTTTTTTGTTTTGTAGAACGAGACAAAACACTATTTTTCATTCTCATGTCTCTTACACATTTAAGCATAAAGTTTTTTTATTTTCAAATTTGAGTATTTTGTTGTTCACTTACAAAGAAACAAAACTTGCTAGCCGACAACAAATTCAGCAAAAGTAACATTAAAGCTCTAAACTTTTGTCCCAAAAGACAGGAAAAAAAAAAAGTAAATAAATAAAAAGCCATTTTGGCTTGGTCTTGTCCTGCACAAGATGAAGAGGAGAAAAAAAAAGTATTTTTCACCATGTTCTTGAAAAATCAAAATCAACACATAACTATATTATTAATGATAAAGAAAGGAAAATTGATAGACACGTGTTGATTTGAAAAAACTTCTAACCTCCTTTTCGTTGCGATAAATTTGAGCACAATCTATATGGCGATATCCAACCTGCATTAACATTACAACATTCTTCTATGTTAATTGAAATCATTCATTTTCTCGTTCAATTGAATAATGAATTCATTGCTACTAAAAGAAGAGGCATTCCTCTTAAGAAAACCAGCTAATTAACTGTTCTTGTAACAGAAAAATGTAACTAATCAGTTATTAACTTAACAAACTCAAAATTAGATTAATAGAAGGAAGAAGAAAGAAGTGAATGAAAAATTAGAAGGAAGAGTGGTTAAACCTTGACAGCAGTAGAAATTGCATCATAGACAACGCCCGGTTCAGCAAGCCAAGTGCCCAAACCAACGGAAGGTATCTTAGCGCCTGTGTTCAATTCGAAGAATCGGAGATCATCGCTAGCCATTTTCTATGGAACTGAGAGAGAACGGAGAAACGAAGAAAATGAATGGGATATTGGGAAATTGCGTTACCAGATAATATCATACTTTTATTTCCTATCCAGACAAAAGATATTATCATACTCCTTTCACTCAAAAAAAAAAAAATTAATATCATGCTACTTGTAATGTAAAAATAATAATAATAGCTTAAGGCAATAATAATAATAATAATAATAATAATAATAATATTATGACAGGATAAATGTAGGAGTTTAGTCTTTACTACACACTAGAAGAAGTTGTACTAGCTGGAGAATATGATTATATTGAATGTGGCTATATAACCACCTAATCATTAATGAAAGATATTATCAATCATTACCAATTAATATCTCTCTTTCTTATGCTCTCTTAATTCAAGGATAATTCTTATCCCATGAATGTTTCGATTTATACCTTGCACTTGAACCATCACAAATAATAATAATAATAATAATAATAGTAATAATAATAACAACAACTAGGACATTGACTCGTGCAACGCAGGGGCAGTGCCATCTACATCAAGGGAGTTTAATTATGTGTAAGTTAACAAATAAGTTAAAAAAATTTGAAACTAAACGGAGGCATAATATTAATACATTTATTGGGCGTAAATTTACAATCTTGGTTTCCATTTCTTGTAGCGAAGAGCACAGTTGAATTGTGGATGGTATTATTGGTGAGGGTCAAGCGGGGTGAGTGAGAAAATCCATCAAATGAAATTTGTTGGAATTGAGTATTCAAATACCCTAAACTAATCAAAGTTAACCTCTAACGGCTATTTTCTCACAAGTACCGTTAGAAGTTAAGTTAGTTATTCAATAAACAAACAAACGATTGTTATAACTAACTAATTTCTAGTTTGTTGAAGTAACAAACTAAGTTTGTTGAGTAGCAACAAACTTGGTGCCTAACAGCTAGAATGTCCAGAGAAAGCATTATAAAATCATACATGTACAGTCAAACATTTACAATCAACAATACAAGTCTTTAAAAAAAAACAGTTTAATTCTCTAAGCGTTCTACGCAAAAAATATTCTACTCTACGCTAATACTCCCTTAAACCGAAAGCTCCCCCCATCATCTTCCTTGAAAATTCTGGGTTGTGTTTGTTTTCAACAAGAGTGTGTTGTACCTCGCACAACAAGAAAGAAGAAGGTTAGATAATATTTTCTGTGACTGAAAATAGAAGAAAGGGAAAAGTAAGATTGAGAGAGTGGTTTACCTTTAAAGTGTTCTTGAAGGTGTTCTGGTGAAGAGTTCTGGGTTGTGTTCCAAGTTTGGAAGCTTAACGTGTTCATGCAAAAGAGGAACAGAGTTAAAATTAGGGTTTTAACATAGAAATAGGATTCAAAGGGGGAAAATCACGGAGACTGTGATTTTACCTTTTATTTGATTTTGTTGAACCTTGATATTAGTTCTGTACCTGCAAAATCAAGATTCAGAAATTAGGGTTTCTGAATCGTACAGCAAACGAACAAGAAAGTGAAAAGAAACTGTAATAGAAAGAGAAATCAACCTTAGAAGAACTTTTCTGAGTGATTGATTAAGTGAATCAATCACTTCGTAACAAATTAGGGTTTGCGAAGTGAAAACGTTTTATCGCGAAGTGAGAAGTGTTGAGGCAAAATCCCTTGTTAAGTTTTGATGATTAACAAACCTCAAATGAGAAGCTTAAGTTATCTGATTCAAGAGCTACTAATTCTTCTTCTTGAGTGAAAGATTAGAACAGGTATTAAACAACCAAGTCTCAAGAAGATATATGCTTATGAGAAGCATCATGATGAGAAGACTCAAAACAATGTTGAACACAATATATTAAGAAGAAGGGTTATATTTAAACAATCAAAAGATCAAGACCAAATTGGGTAAACTTGAGAAAGATCATCATGAGAAGACTTATCCTATTCTGTGTCAACATGAGAAGAGTGATGAGTGTAACACCCTCATATTTCTATCTAGTAGAAATACTAAAGTGTACCTAATGGCATACATCAGAGTATAAAAATTCCTGTCTCAGATATTGATTTGACCAAAAACTCTCGAATCCAAATCAAAGAGTCGTAACATAATATAGTCGGAAGTTCAATATCCCAAAACAAGATAATCAATGAAACGATTTACATAACTCAAATACAAGTTCAAGTTATAAATCAAAACAAAAATACAAGGAAAACCATAATCTAATAATAGAAGACTACGTCTTCCATTTCCTTCTCGAGCACGCCATCCACCCGTGCCACAAAGGATCTTATTTCCTGCTTCTCGAAAAACAACAACATTTGTAGGTGAGACAACTTGTCTCAAAGTGAGTCTTACCGTGACCCCCTTACCTATCACTCGGTCCATTTTTAAAACTATAATTAGTAATTCAAAAGAATTACAATTTATAATCAATTACTTGTGACTTGTCACCTACAACCTAAAGAAGCTCGAGTGACAAAATCACAATATACACATTTAAAAGTTTTATCAATTCTAGTACATCACCAACAACACATAAGGAAGCATGGGTGAACCCCAACATAGCCAATAAGTGTACAACTCTTAAAGGCGGATAGCTATAATTTTAACATGGGGGCCAGGGCCGGGCGCATGACTTCCTCTCCTAGTATACTAAACGCATGGAGGTCGCCACCTCAATTCGATATTTCTTATATATCGTGAAACGTGGACCGGTTTAGAGGAACATAATCATCCCGAGCCAATTATAAATTAAGAAATGGAACATTTTGTTCAATTCACTTTCCAAAACATATGTCCTCACACGTATACTAATTACGGCTTTATAGAATATGAATCGTTTCCGAACTTTCCATCAAAATTCCAGTTTGATATGTCAAAAAAATCCAATCAAATTACTTATTTGAATAGTACATTTCATAAGCTTCGCAACGCATTTTAAAGCACTTAAATCGGACTCCCGGATCAAAAGTTATGAGCAAAACAATTTTCGAATTTTTTTTGGAAACACATGCTGCGCGAAAAACTCGCGCGCGGAGCGCCGCGGCTAGCTTTCGCGCCACAAGTCGCTGGCACCGTAGCACCCGCGCGAAACACGCTACTGGGCAGCATTTCGCGCCGATTTCGCGCCATCGGGCAACCAAAGTGATTTTTCGCGTCAAATTAAAAGCTCAATTTGCATCTAAGTCAATCTGATTCATTCCAAGAACACAAACAACTATTTGTCATACAGAAACACTAAATTTAATAGTCCAATACCAACCAAAGATCAAAAATAGTAAACAAAAGTCAATAATTTAAAACTTAGTTATCGAATCCTCAAATTTCTGGTATTGTTTTCGACTCTAGATTTTATTACGAAATCAAGGAACCACATATGACAAAGATTCCAACAATCAAAATTAAATTGAAAACCCTAAACGTGAGTAAACTCACCTCTCGTGATGAAAATCACGAAATACCGAAATGTAAGAATGTGCTCACGAACGAAAACACACGAACAATCCCCGTATCCTCGAACTCAAACCGAATAACTCCAAGTCGAAACCCATAAGCTTAATCTGCATAATCGCACGATCGTTCGCTCGCATAAACTTTACGCTCCGACGACAATCGAATCCGCTCCCAATCCTTTGAACCTTTTGATTCTTCACAAACCCCAAATTGGACCTCAATATTTGCGCAATCCACCTTAAACTCGCTCCCAAACACCATTCAAAGCTTTCCTTTGAGCTTGAACAACAAAAACCTCCATTTTCCACTTATATTCAAAAATGGCAAAGTGAGAGAGTGTGAGTTGATGATGATGATTTTGGTACCAAATCGAAGAGGATGATGAGGAGATCATTTTTGGTGAAGGAAGAATTGTGTTTTGATGAGTTTAAAGCTCCCATTTTTCCTCTTCTTCCTCCTTACCCATTTCTTCTCTTCTTCTTCTTCCTTCTCTCTCTCTCTCACTTTCTCTCTCTCTCTAACTTTCCCTTTTAATTTTTTTTCTTTCTTTCTCCTTTTCATCCGTGTTATCTCTCTCTCTCTCTCTCTATATCTCTCTTTTTATTTCTTCACACAAGTGTGGAATGAGAGAGCATTTGGATATTTTTGGTGTCTTAGAGCTCATTTAATGTGAGTGGTATAAAGACTAAAATACCCCTAGTGTTCTAATTTCCACTCAATTATGTATTTAAATTATATACTCAAGCAATTATAAATTGCTTCGCGATAACTTCACATCCGTGACTTGATTTATTACCTACTCGAGTAATAAATCACTCGTTAATTTCTTAATTCGAAATTAACGAAATTAGGGATGTTACAATCACCCCAACTTGAAAAATTTTGTCCTCAAAATTGAACAAACATACCTTCCAGAAACCAAATACGGATACTCCGTCCGCATATCATCATCCAATCGCGCATGAAACCTTCTCGCCGACAAACCATTCCCAATCTACTTTAGCAATTGGAATTGTTCGCGTCCAAGTGTCTTCTCTCTACATTCTAGGATATGACTTGGATTGGAAAGGTATTTCCTCAATTGGAATACGTGAAACACATCACGTAGATTGACAATACAAAAGGTAAAGCTATACAAAGACCCCATAATAGCACAATACGCTCGATGATTTGGAAAGATCCAATATACCAAGACAATGTTTCTATCAGAATAATGATTGATGAAACTCTTACAATACGGGGTCACTAGATTTAACTCTAGTGGTCTACTCCTTTGACAACATATTTTCACGAACAACTCTAAGCTATCTTCCATTCTCACTATATACACAATAGTTTCCAATTTAAAGTCATGAGTCAAACAAAGGCTCTCATGAAACTTCAATTGCTGGATTCATAAACTACCAATTCTCGATGTTGCTTAAGAACACACCCTAAACCCTACTCCTAGCGCCATTGTAACTTTGAAACCTCGAGAACGGATCCTCAAGAATTAGGATGGAAACATAAATTAGCCTCTCTTGCAACTCTACAAAACATTCTCCACAATCGTAATCTCATTCACACGGTGACCTTACAAGTTAACCGAGGAGTGGAATAACTAATCATGAGGATTCTCGGATGAATCTACGATGAAAAGTAGTTCCCAATTCAATACAACTTCAACTTTGTTGGGGTTTATTGCCCTCCTCAACGGGATATCACAATTCCTGAACTTCACTTCAAACCTCTAGAAATCACACTTACGAGGTTTAGCGCAGACCACTTCTTCCCAGATTCCACACCTTTGGTATATCCAAATGGTTGCACATGATCCAATGAGCTTTTGATGCTAAGAGAATTCCATTTGAAATTTACATGGTTACCAAATAAAGAAAATTCTAGGAGAACGATTCAGCCCACTTGGATTCCATCAACCATAGCGATACAAGGATCTACCGATCTTAAATATCAAAATATTCATTAAATTACTGACAAACTCATTAATCATTAATGGTAGTAACGATAAGAGTTACTAATGCGGTTATGAACCAACAATCTCACGACATAGTAGATTATGTGTCAAAACCCTTTGACCTTGTTTTATTTAATATAAACGACATAGAAGTCAACCATTACCTTCCATGCAAAACAACACTTCTTGACTAATTCCTTTTTGAATACCATAGATATCAGTTACATTATATATAGCCAAAACCTGATTACAATATCGCAGATATTTCTCGTACTCTCTTCCATATTTACAGTCTCGAACAATTTCTGCTTATCAATATTATATACTTCAGCAGCCTCATCATCATTGTCCTCAGAATCATCATTTAAGGCATCGACCTTAACCTTCTTGTACTTTTCCTACAAATGGTTTCCACTTCCCCCATACAATTTTATAGGAACTTGATTAACATCTTTTATTCCATTCCGAACACTCGCTTTCCCATCAAGCTATGTAATGGACATGGCCGCCGATAACTAGATGGCACTCATGACCCGTTATTTGATTCTAAGAAATGACCGCAGCAAGAAAAAATAAAATATCACATGTGAGGGAAAATATACTCAAGCTGATTAAGCAAATCGCCTATTCTTGGCAATGGATACTTATTCCTAATAATAACTTTGTTCAACTGGAGGTAATCCCTACACGACCTCCTGCTCCCGTCTTTCTTTTCAACAAGTAACACAGGAGCACCCCAACTTGTAGTAAACTGGGGAACATCACCTTTTGGTTTTATTTGGTACAGTACTATTAGAACTTCGGGTTAAACTCTATCACTACAGTGTTCATAACTGACTCACAAGTGGGTAAAGGTTATGTAAAAGTTTCTTGAAAAGGTTGAATATGAAATAATTTTCTTACTTACCCATAGGAGTTTATTTCTTCGCTAACCCGAGATACTAATAAAACGTATCTTCATCTCGCGACTTAGTCTTTGAATTTAATTACTAAATTCGGATGGTCTCACGCAGATGTATGGCTTTTCAGAACCTATAAGTCAACCGACTATTCCAAAACCAACCATTCTCTTGAATCGAGTCTACTATTCACTCACTTAAGTATGAGAAGATCTAAACAATAAAGATCTCTCGCTTGATACATAAATCGCTTTTCTAGCTATTTAGGACTTACTAGAAAATTTTGAAGTTCGTTCTATCATACTACATTATTGACTACTCTAAGCGGAAAGTTCATATTTGGATTAATCACGGAGTTGAGCTAGTTATTATAACATCAAAGAAATAATCAAAATAGAAGGATTCTTTCACGAAATCAAACGGGCACAAGATAATGCATCCGACGTTGATTCTGAGAACAATTCTCACTATTTTACTCATTCCTTTGGTCCCACAATTTGCCAAACTCCACAATTCTCCAAACATAACCATAACCCCTAACATATCCATTTGGTAGGGAACATGTCTTATCTATCGAGAAGTAAGGTGTTTAACACTTCATTGATTCAGTCTTCCTATAGGACAACACCGCTTCTAATACTTTAAGTCATAGGAAGTTCCATCCTTGTAGTATACCTAGTATACTAGTAAAATACCTCATTGTTGTTAGCTTTTGAAAACTCTCTTGACTGCTGAGGGTATAGATATTTCTGACCATTTATGAGAAATAAATCTCTTGGAAACTACAATGATTATCATCATAAACTAGGTGTCTAGGTATCTAATCTTAACGATCGGAAGTTCTCCTTCCACTTCCCAGGCCTCAATTGAAGTTATGGCCTACAACCACTTAGGGTAAGGCAGAAGTACATTCCATCATACAACTGGAAACAAGGTTCAAAAACTACTTAAATGTGTAGACATTTTCGTTAGCTTTCCAACGCATCCCGGAACATCAAAATCGGAGTTCCGAATTAAAAGTTATAAATAAAACAAGTCTGAGAACTCGATTTAAAATTTCTCACTGCACTCAAGATTGGCTTCGCTTCATAATCCCAAGGTAATAATAAGGTTATTTCGTTACCATAACCTACTAATCTCATATTGAGTGGAATTTGGTTCAGAAACCGTAATCGGGAACTGACCTCATCAACATTTGGTTCTGTAGCCAATACTGAAATTGCACTACAGCTTACTAGATCAGATTCATGACATTTCGAAATGTGGCTTTGAGGAAAAAGAACCTGATCAATACTTGCAGTTATCCGAAAGAATGTCTCTAGCTGCGACATAAGTTGGGGTTTACTTTAACCATAAGGTAAGGTTATCGTAAAACCGTATTTCGGTAAATGATAGGCTGACTAATCAATGGTCAGGATTTCGGGGTTTCAGTTAAACTTAACAGATCTTACGATACTGGCTTTATTACTGCCCAAAGGCTTTGCTTAATGTAGCTCCCTGTAGAACCTACAATAGCTTCCCCTGCAATTCTACAATTGCACCGAGTTCATTGATCGAACAATGCGCCTTAATTTTCTCAAACCAACTTGGCTGCCCATTGCTTGCTTCGAACACCATCCGTAGCCCTCGCTCCGCTACGTGCTCTGATAAACCGAGAAGGTCAGAATTCCTATGGTTTAGCGTTTGGACATTTTCGGGGCTGAGGCAAATAATTTTCATCATTCTCAGTAACTCATATGAAACATTGAGTGGATCCTGACTCAATACTTCACATAATATACTCGAAAGGTTTTGACATTTAATTGTCTAAGTCCCTACCGACTTATCTAACCTTTTTGACCACAAGTGTCTCTACGTCCGACGAGGTCGAACCGCCTGATACCAAAATGTAACACCCTCATATTTCTATCTAGTAGAAATACTAAAGTGTACCTAATGACATACATCAGAGTATAAAAATTCCTGTCTCAGATATTGATTTGACTAAAAACTCTCGAATCCAAATCAAAGAGTCGTAACATAATATAGTCAGAAGTTCAATATCCCAAAATAAGATAACAGCGGAAACAATTTACATAACTCAAATACAAGTTCAAGTTATAAATCGAAAACAAAAATACAAGGGAAAACCATAATCTAATAATAGAAGACTACGTCTTCCATTTCCTTCTCGAGCACGCCATCCACCCGTACACAAAGGATCTTCTTTCCCCTGTTTCACCAAAAACAACAACATTTGTAGGGTGAGACAACTTGTCTCAGTGAGTCTTACCGTGACCTCTTACCTATCACTCGGTCCATTTTTAAAACCATAATTAGTAATTCAAAAAGAATTACAATTTATAATCAATTACTTGTGACTTGTCACCTACAACCTAAAGAAGCTCGAGTGACAAAATCACAATATACACATTTAAAAGTTTTATCAATTCTAGTACATCACCAACAACACATAAGGAAGCATGGGTGAACCCCAACATAGCCAATAAGTGTACAACTCTTAAAGGCGGATAGCTATAATTTTAACATGGGGGCCTAGGGCCAGGGCGCATGACTTCCCTCTCCTAGTATACTAAACGCATGGAGGTCGTCACCTCAATTCGATATTTCTTATATATCGTGAAACGTGGACCGGTTTAGAGGAACATAATCATCCCGAGCCAATTATAAATTAAGAAATGGAACATTTTGTTCAATTCACTTTCCAAAACATATGTCCTCACACGTATACTAATTACGGTTTTATAGAATATGAATCGTTTCCGAACTTTCCATCAAAATTCCATTTTGATATGTCAAACAAAAATCCAATCAAATTACTTATTTGAATAGTACATTTCATAAGCTTCGCAACGCATTTTAAAGCACTTAAATCGGACTCCCGGATCAAAAGTTATGAGCGAAACAATTTTCGAATTTTTTTGGAAACACAGTGCGCGCAAAAACTCGCGCGCGAGGAGCGCGCGCCAGCTTTCGCGCCACAAGTCGATGGCACCAGTAGCACTCTGCGCTGAACGCGCTACTGGGCAGCATTTCCGCGCCAGTTTCCGCGCCACTGGGCAACCAAAGTGATTTTTCGCGTCAAATTAAAACCGTTTTCGCATCTAAGTCAATCTGATTCATTCCAAGAACACAAACAACTATTTGTCATACAGAAACACTAAATTTAATAGTCCAATACTAACCAAAGATCAAAAATAGTAAACAAAAGTCAATAATTTAAAACTTAGTTATCGAATCCTCAAAATTTGGTATTGTTTTCGACTCTAGATTTTATTACTAAATCAAGGAACCACATATGACAAAGATTCCAACAATCAAAATTAAATTGAAAACCCTAAACGTGAGTAAAACTCACCTCTCGTGATGAAAATCACGAAATACCGAAATGTCAGAATGTGCTCACGAACGAGAAAACACACGAACAATCCCCGTATCCTCGAACTCAAACCGAATAACTCCGAAGTCGAAACCCATAAGCTTAATCTACATAACCGCACAATCGTTCCTCGCATAAACTTTACGCTCCGACGACAATCGAATCCGCTCCCAATCCTTTGAACCTTTTGATTCTTCACAAACCCCAAATTGGACCTCAATATTTGCGCAATCCACCTTAAACTCGCTCCCAAACACCATTCAAAGCTTTCCTTTGAGCTTGAACAACAAAAACCTCCATTTTCCACTTATATTCAAAAATGGCAAAGTGAGAGAGTGTGAGTTGATGATGATGATTTTGGTACCAAATCGAAGAGGATGATGAGGAGATCATTTTTGGTGAAGGAAGAATTGTGTTTTGATGAGTTTAAAGCTCCCATTTTTCCTCTTCTTCCTCCTTACCCATTTTTCTTCTCTTTCTTCTTCTTCCTTCCTTCCTCTTCTCTCTCACGTCTTCTCTCACTCTCTCTAACTTTCCCCTTTTAATTTTTTTTCTTTCTTTCTCCTTTTCATCCGTGTTATCTCTCTCTCTCTCTCTCTCTCTCTATATCTCTCTTTTTATTTCTTCACACAAGTGTGGAATGAGAGAGCATTTGGATATTTTTGGTGTCTTAGAGCTCATTTAATGTGAGTGGTATAAAGACTAAAATACCCCTAGTGTTCTAATTTCCACTCAATTATGTATTTAAATTATATACTCAAGCAATTATAAATTGCTTCCGCGACAACTTCACATCCGTGACTTGATTTATTACCTACTCGAGTAATAAATCACTCGTTAATTTCTTAATTCGAAATTAACGAAATTAGGGATGTTACAATCACCCCAACTTGAAAAATTTTGTCCTCAAAATTGAACAAACATACCTTCCAGAAACCAAATACGGATACTCGTCCGCATATCATCATCCAATCCGCATGAAACCTTCTCACGTGACAAACCATTCCCAATCTACTTTAGCAATTGGAATCGTTCGCGTCCAAGTGTGTCTTCTCTACATTCTAGGATATGACTTGGATTGGAAAGGTATTTCCTCAATTGGAATACGTGAAACACATCACGTAGATTGGACAATACAAAAGGTAAAGCTATACAAAGACCCCAATAGCACAATACGCTCGATGATTTGGAAAGATCCAATATCACAAGACGATGTTCTCTCAGAACAATGATTGATGAAACTCTTACAATACGGGTCACTAGATTTAACTCTAGTGGTCTACCTTTGACAACATATTTCTATTTGAACAACTCTAAGCTATCTTCCATTCTCACTATATACACAATAGTTTCCAATTTAAAGTCATGAGTCAAACAATTGCTCCTCATGAAACTTCAATTGCCCTGGATTCATAAACTACCACTTACCGATGTTGCTTAAGAACACACCCTAAACCCTACTCCTAGGCGTCATTGTAACTCTGAAACCTCAGAACGGATCTCAAGAATTAGGATGGAAACATAAATTAGCCTCTCTTGAAACTCTAGAAAACATTCTCCACAATCGTAATCTCATTCACACTACTGACTTACAAGTTAACCGAGGGAGTGGAATAACTAATCTGCGAGGATTCTCGGATGAATCTACGATGGCAGTTCCCAATTCAATACAACTTCAACTTTGTTGGGGTTTATTGCCCTCCTCAATGGGATATCACAATTCCTGAACTTCACTTCAAACCTCTAGAAATCACACTTCCGAGGTTTAGCGCACCACTTCTTCCCGCCCACCTTTGGTATATCCGATGGTTGCAAATGATCCAAAGAATCTTTTGATGCTAAGAGAATTCCATTTGAAATTTACATGGTTACCAAATAAAGAAAATTCTAGGAGAAACGATTTTCGTCCACTTGGATTCCATCAACCATAGCGATACAAGGATCTACCGATCTTAAATATCAAAATATTCATTAAATTAGGGACTAACTCATTAATCCTTAATGGTAGTAATGATAAGAGTTACTAATGCAGTTATGAACCAACAATCTCACGCAACACAGGTAGATTACATGTGTCAAAACCCTTTGACCTTGTTTTATTTAATAGAAACGACATAGAAGTGAACGATTTACCTTCCATGCAAAACAACACTTCTTGATCGATTCCTTTTTGAATACCATAGATATCGTTACATTATATATAGCCAAAACCTGATTACAATATCGCAGATATTTCTCGTACTCTCTTCCATATTTACAGTCTCGAACAATTTCTGCTTATCAATATTATATACTTCAGCAGCCTCATCATCATTGTCCTCAGAATCATCATTTAAGGCATCGACCTTAACCTTCCTATACTTTTCCTACAAATGGTTTCCACTTCCCCATACAAATTTTATAGGAACTTGATTAACATCTTTTTATTCCATTCCCGAACACTCGTTTCCCATCAAGCTATGTAATGGACATGGCCGCCGATAACTAGATGGCACTCATGACCCGTTATTTGATTCTAAGAAATGACCGCAGTAAGGAAAATTAAAATATCACATGTGAGGGAAAATATACTCAAGCTGATTAAGCAAATCGCCTATTCTTGGCAATGGATACTTATTCCTAATAATAACTTTGTTCAATTGGAGGTAATCCCTACACGACCTCCTGCTCCCGTCTTTCTTTTCAACAAGTAACACAGGAGCACCCCAACTTGTAGTAAACTGGGGAACATCACCTTTTGGTTTTATTTGGTACAGTACTATTAGAACTTCGGGTTAAACTCTATCACTACAGTGTTCATAACTGACTCACAAGTGGGTAAAGGTTATGTAAAAGTTTCTTGAAAAGGTTGAATATGAAATAATTTTCTTACTTACCCATAGGATTTTATTTCTTCGCTAACCCGAGATACTAATAAAACGTATCTTCATCTCGCGACTCAGTCTTTGAATTTAATTACTAAATTCGGATGGTCTCACGCAGATGTATGGCTTTTCGTAACCTATAAGTCAACCGACTATTCCAAAACCAACCATTCTCTTGAATCGAGTCTACTATTCACTCACTTAAGTATGAGAAGATCTAAACAATAAAGATCTCTCGCTTGATACATAATCGCTTTTCTAGCTATGTAGGACTTACTAGAAAATTTTGAAGTTCGTTTCTATCATACTACATTATTGACTACTCTAAGCGGAAAGTTCATATTTGGATTAATCACGGAGTTGAGCTAGTTATTATAACATCAAAGAAATAATCAAAATAGAAGGATTCTTTCACGAAATCAAACGGGCACAAGATAATGCATCCGACGTTGATTCTGAGAACAATTCTCACTATTTTACTCATTCCTTTGGTCCCACAATTTGCCAAACTCCACAATTCTCCAAACATAACCATAACCCCTAACATATCCATTTGGTAGGGAACATGTCTTATCTATCGAGAAGTAAGGTGTTTAACACTTCATTGATTCAGTCTTCCTATAGGACAACACCGCTTCCAATATCCGAAAGAATGTCTCTAGCTGCGACATAAGTTGGGGTTTACTTTAACCATAAGGTAAGGTTATCGTAAAACCGTATTTCGGTAAATGATAGGCTGACTAATCAATGGTCAGGATTTCGGGGTTTCAGTTAAACTTAACAGATCTTACGATACTGGCTTTATTACTGCCCAAAGGCTTTGCTTAATGTAGCTCCCTGTAGAACCTACAATAGCTTCCCCTGCAATTCTACAATTGCACCGAGTTCATTGACTGAACAGTCGCCCTTAATTTCCTCAAACCAACTTGGCTGCCCATTGCTTGCTTCAGAACACCATCTGTAGCCCTTCGCCTCGCTACGTGCTCTGATAAACCGGGAAGGTCAGAATTCTTATGGTTTAGCGTTTGGACATTTTCGGGGCTGAGGCAAATAATTGTCATCATTCTCAGTAACTCATATGAAACATTGAGTGGATCCTGACTCAATACTTCACATAATATACTGAAAGGTTTTGACATTTAATTGTCTAAGTCCCTAGCTGACTCTATCTAACCTTTTTGACCACAAGGTCTCTACGTCCGACGAGGTCGAACCGCTCTGATACCAAAATGTAACACCCTCATATTTCTATCTAGTAGAAATACTAAAGTGTACCTAATGGCATACATCAGAGTATAAAAATTCCTGTCTCAGATATTGATTTGACCAAAAACTCTCGAATCCAAATCAAAGAGTCGTAACATAATATAGTCAGAAGTTCAATATCCCAAAACAAGATATAAATAAAACGATTTACATAACTCAAATACAAGTTCAAGTTATAAATCGAAAACAAAAATACAAGGGAAAACCATAATCTAATAATAGAAGACTACGTCTTCCATTTCCTTCTCGAGCACGCCATCCACCCGTGCCACAAAGGATCTTCTTTCCCTGTTTCTCTGAAAAACAACAACATTTGTAGGGTGAGACAACTTGTCTCAGTGAGTCTTACCGTGACCCCTTACCTATCACTCGGTCCATTTTTAAAACCATAATTAGTAATTCAAAAAGAATTACAATTTATAATCAATTACTTGTGACTTGTCACCTACAACCTAAAGAAGCTCGAGTGACAAAATCACAATATACACATTTAAAAGTTTTATCAATTCTAGTACATCACCAACAACACATAAGGAAGCATGGGTGAAACCCAACATAGCCAATAAGTGTACAACTCTTAAAGGCGGATAGCTATAATTTTAACATGGGGGCCTAGGGCCAGGGCGCATGGCTTCCCTCTCCTAGTATACTAAACGCATGGAGGTCGTCACCTCAATTCGATATTTCTTATATATCGTGAAACGTGGACCGGTTTAGAGGAACATAATCATCCCGAGCCAATTATAAATTAAGAAATGGAACATTTTGTTCAATTCACTTTCCAAAACATATGTCCTCACACGTATACTAATTACGGTTTTATAGAATATGAATCGTTTCCGAAATTTCCATCAAAATTCCAGTTTGATATGTCAAACAAAAATCCAATCAAATTACTTATTTGAATAGTACATTTCATAAGCTTCGCAACGCATTTTAAAGCACTTAAATCGGACTCCCGGATCAAAAGTTATGAGCGAAACAATTTTCGAAATTTTTTTTGAAACACAGGCTGCGCGAAAACCTGCGCGGGAGCTAGTTCCGCGCCAGTTTCCGCGCCACTGGGCAACCAAAGTGATTTTTCGCGTCAAATTAAAACCGTTTTCGCATCTAAGTGAATCTGATTCATTCCAAGAACACAAACAACCATTTGTCATACAGAAACACTAAATTTAATAGTCCAATACCAACCAAAGATCAAAAATAGTAAACAAAAGTCAATAATTTAAAACTTAGTTATCGAATCCTCAAATTTCGGTATTGTTTTCGACTCTAGATTTTATTACGAAATCAAGGAACCACATATGACAGCATTCCAACAATCAAAATTAAATTGAAAACCCTAAACGTGAGTAAAACTCACCTCTCGTGATGAAAATCACGAAATACCGAAATGTCGGAATGTGCTCACGAACGAGAAAACACAAGAACAATCCCCGTATCCTCGAACTCAAACCGAATAACTCTGAAGTCGAAACCCATAAGCTTAATCTACATAACCGCACGATCGTTCCTCGCATAAACTTTACGCTCGACGACAATCGAATCCGCCCCAATCCTTTGAACCTTTTGATTCTTCACAAACCCCAAATTGGACCTCAATATTTGCGCAATCCACCTTAAACTCGCTCCCAAACACCATTCAAAGCTTTCCTTTGAGCTTGAACAACAAAAACCTCCATTTTCCACTTATATTCAAAAATGGCAAAGTGAGAGAGTGTGAGTTGATGATGATGATTTTGGTACCAAATCGAAGAGGATGATGAGGAGATCATTTTTGGTGAAGGAAGAATTGTGTTTTGATGAGTTTAAAGCTCCCATTTTTCCTCTTCTTCCTCCTTACCCATTTCTTCTCTTCTTCTTCTTCCTTCCGCTTCTCTCTCACGTCTTCTCTCTCTCTCTCTCTAACTTTCCCCTTTTAATTTTTTTTCTTTCTTTCTCCTTTTCATCCGTGTTATCTCTCTCTCTCTATATCTCTCTTTTTATTTCTTCACACAAGTGTGGAATGAGAGAGCATTTGGATATTTTTGGTGTCTTAGAGCTCATTTAATGTGAGTGGTATAAAGACTAAAATACCCCTAGTGTTCTAATTTCCACTCAATTATGTATTTAAATTATATACTCAAGCAATTATAAATTGCTTCCGCGACAATTTCACATCCGTGACTTGATTTATTACCTACTCGAGTAATAAATCACTCGTTAATTTCTTAATTCGAAATTAACGAAATTAGGGATGTTACAATGAGAAGATTCAAACTCATAAGTATCAAGATAAAATACATAATAAGGGGTATCCTCAGAAGGATAGAGATGAGAAGCATCATAAAGACAAACATCATGATATGAGAAGAGTCAAGCTCAGAAAGGTCAAGTTGAGAAGTGTCAAGTTGAGAAGCATTATGACATGAGAAGAGTCAAGCTGAGAAGAGTCATGATATGAAAGGTCAAGATGAGAAGAGTCATTCCATGTCTACAAAACGTAACATCATCTTGAGAAGCAACAACTTGAGAAGCATCATCTTCAGAAACTATAGATAGTTGAGAAGAGTCCGAGTTGAGAAGAGTAATGACAGTTGTATATCAGTGTCTTCTGCAGAAAAATAGAAACACAACTGCACAAAGACAAAAAAACTCTCCAACGGCTATTTTACTTCACCAACGACTCTTTCCTATTATCCAGAGGATAAAACACACACATTCAGCTATAAATAAACGCATTTGGGCACTGCTGAACTGTGTGAGAGTGCATTAGGTTCTTATCTTCCAATCTTTTCAAGTATCAAAGTTTTCTCTCATCCATACTTAGCTAAGTGTCAAAAACCTTTACTGGAAGGACCTCTGCAATTCCAAACCCCCTTCCTTGTGACACTCATTGACTTCAAAAACCTTTACTGGAAGAACGTCTGCAATTTCAGAAGACAATATTCATTGACAAGAATTTGGGATTTGGGGTTCCACAACCCCTGAGATATCTATAGGTGTAGCACCTAATAAAGCGCATCCATCATTACACGTGTGCTTATTTTGTGTTATATAACATTGCCCACATTTGGGTTACCACCCAAGGGTTTCAATGCCACTCTGGGTAGAAAAGTGTGCTCAATCTAAGCTAGGATATCCCTTTACTTAGCGTCATCCATATTCCTCATATACTCAAGACCATGTTCTCTCTTTCTTTAGCCTTCTGCTTATTCTCACCAAGAGACTCCCCCTGGATTACATTAGAAGAGGTAGCATTTTCTTCATTGGCAATCATAATTGTAGGTTTCTAATTCTTTACCCATAGTTCAAAAGAGACTTTGTATTAATCTTATTGTTCTTCCGGTCTATAGGAGGAACGACCTTCTTCCCGATTTTGGATACACTTTGCTTATTCTTCTTTCATGTCTTTGGATTTCTAACCTTTATGGTTAGAGGTTTAGTATGGATAACCTCAACCATTTTCGTCATGGTGTTCTCCTTCTTGCTTACTGCTCGCGCTCGGAATTGTCAACTTTGTTGATTAAGGACTCCAAAGCGAGATTTACCATGTTGAGAGTCATTGTATTTGAAGTCACCCTTCACTTCTTGACACCATTGGTTGTGAACCTTGGTTTGCGTTTTTGAGGTTTCTTTCTCTGGAAATTCTTAGGGATGTTCCAAGGTCCAAAACCCAGGTCTTGGTCTTCTATTTGTTGTTATTGAACAATAGCAGAAGCAACACCTACACTGTTTGCCTTATCAGCAACTACCAAGGCTGAACCATTGGCATTAAGTTCGGTAGAAACACTCGCAGACATTTTTTCAATAGAAACCGGAGGGCCTTGGCTCATAAATTATTTGCATTGGTTCCTCTTGTGACAGTACTTTCCACATATAAAGAAAATTGTGTGCAAACCTTCATACTCCAGAAACAATTTCTCCCTCTTATGACAATGTGAGAAAGCGTTGCTTGTCAGATTAATCTCCACGAAATGGGAGTAAATCTTCTTCTATATCGTAATCAGAAGTGAGTTTGTCGATCTTGAGCATTGTTCCAATGGAGGAACCATTCCGCTTTAAAATGTTGTCATTACATAACTTGAGATTTAGTCTTGTAATACAAGCGCACACAACAATCTTACTAGTCAAACTTGTAGACAAGGAGAAGAGAGGTCGCTAATGTTACACTATGAGATGATGGTCTGCAATCTTCCCAAGTGCTTTCAGAAAGGGCATGTTTATAGTCTTCTTGAGATGCAATCCTGTCCAAGAAGTAATTGCCAGCCATATCAGTAACTTTGATGGCACCCTTCTTTGTCCATTATATGTTCTGTTTTGGTTCCAACTATTTGAAGCTCACCCTTTTCCCCAAAAATTTCAAAATAAGTGTGTTGCACCATGGTTTGGACCAAGTGGAGAGTTCCTCATCAGTAAAAGTTAACTCAAGCCTAGGATTGAAGGTTTTAGGTTCAGTTTGACCTTCCATTATCTCTTTTTTGAACCACTTATTCTCCGGTAGTTCTTCTTCTTCTTTTTCACCCCAAATCTCCTCATCGTTGGAGGATCCACCTTGATTGTTATTGATCCACGAGACATCATCCGATTTCATTGTCAACACCGACAATCATAGTTCAAAAGGAATATCATACTCCACCGTAGAGAGTATATTTTTCCTTAAAGCTAAACAATTCGTGAGAATTTTATCCATCTTTGAAAGCCATCAACATAACTTATTCAAGATGCTCAGTCCCAATCAACTCAAACAATTATTAGTATCACTCATTGTTCCAAATGATAAAAATTCATATGTTTCTTTGTAAATTTGAATCCATCTCTAAAGTCATAATTGCAAATTCAAAAGAAATACATATTGAAACTCTCTAAAGCCTCTACCTAAAAATGGTTATAAGAACCATCTATTTATTTTGTGTTCTTCCTTCCTCTACATGTAACTCAGAATTATATCCAACTATCCATCTCTTTCCTAGCCCAAATGAAAGCTATATGAAACAAATTTTCATTGGGATATTATATAGTCGTAAATGTACTTACGATGAGTGATATATGCCTGTTTAAATGAGAATTGGTCTTGGGTTTGCAACAATAGTTGTAATGAAACTTGGAGGCACATATTCACTTTCAATTGAGCCTAATTTAATGATGCTTGTGTCAACAACACTTAAACTCTATCACTTAGACTTCCAAGGACACCAAGTTCATTCAGATCCAATAATAGCCCTGGATATATCATACACCCGACATATAGGTGATTTAAGTAATACATTAGAAATTACTTCAATTGGGCTGTAAATCCAATGAAGTCAAATAGCCAAAAATGCCAGAATTTATTCAGTATTAGACCCATATAAAAATTATTTAGGCTAATATAAAGAACCAACAAATTCCTAGCTTTGACAAAAAAAAAAACAAGTTCCTAGCTAAATGATCAATCAATTTTCTCTACTTATTCTTTCGTATCTATGTATTATTCTCCAACAGTACAATTTTGAAATCAATGAGTTTTTGTCCTTAGTAAGATTTGAATATGTTTTTCTCCTTCTAAACTCGTTGCCTTTTATTGTAAATTGCTTATGGATTGAGTTCTCACTCAAACAAGCTTGTTGAGGAGGGGAATTTTCTAGACACCTCCTCTACTTTCATTTTGTGCCAATATCATCTCGGGCTATCATCTCATCTATTTGCTGTAGAAATTTTCTATGAGACTCCAGTACATGTTAACAAACTGGTTGGGTTGCGACTTTGTTTTGTCTCCGAATAGGGAAGGGGTATGACCCTAATTTTGTAAGGAGCTTGATTTGGGGGCCATATTTGACCGTATTCGCACCCTGTTTTGGCATTGGTTTCTTTCGAGGGGGAAATTTCCTTTAGGTTTATATTGTGAGCGGCCTTTGATCGAGTAGAGTAATTTTCTAGGAGATAGTGATTTAATGGTTTCTAAAAGATCAAACGGTAAATAATAAACCATACATTGGCACCTTAATTTTCTTGTAAGTACAAAAACAAGCTAGTGGCACATACCATCAACAACAACTAAAATCTTGTCCTTGTATTATTCAAACTTTCGAAAGATATTACACTTCAGATTTTCTAAGGATGTAAAATGTTCTAAAATCTAAACATTTATTTAGAAAACCCCAAAAATATTATTGGTGAAATTTAAAGAACTTGACTATCCAAACTATCCATTCTCCGTCTTGTTTGTCTTACAACTTCTTCATTCTTAATTTTATTTGTATATTCTGCGAAGCTGTAGGAAACTGCACAATTTGCTTCAACAATCTCTTCAATGTTTCGGTTCCCTTGGAAGAATCAAACACATATGGATTGCTGTAAATATCAAGTATATCCAAAAGTGGTGTTGTTCGCAACAAATACTTTATTGCATTTATCTCCCCTTCATCCCCACCAAAGTTGCATATCACGATCGTCTTCAGGTGTGTTGCAAAGCATACGGGTAATGAATCAACATCGTTTGTATTGTTTTCATCTAGATAGACCCCCTGCATTTTTGTTATGAAAACCATATATATTAGCCATATATATAATGAAATTCGTAAGCATTTGTAATTAGATATAGACAAATAATATGTGATAAATGTGAACGAAGTTAGTTACCATAACAAAGTTAACTTCTTCGAGCAGAGGTGATCGATGAAGTATGGCTTGCAGAACTAGAGAAGACAATTTTATGGGTGATGTTGAGCCCACATAAAGCTCGGTCAATTGATGAAATAAAGGTAGATACTCAAGCAAATTAGATAGCATCGAAAGAACCTATAAACAATCAAAAGAATTCAAAAGATATTCAAAACAATTTGTAAGAGAATATATCTTTAGTATAAGTTTAGACCGTACCTCAATAGCATAGTCACTGAGTGTTAGCTTTTTCACATTAGAGAGGATCCTGATTAAATTGTACACAAAGCGAAGACCGTTCATGTTACTGTCGTCTGATTGGTGGACCTGTATAACTGCATTGACGATTGAGTGTGATTCTATCAAGAAATAATCATTTAAAAGGTCGCCATCAAAAGAAAATATTTTTAGATTATTTCCCAAGATCATTATTTTGCAGTTATCAAGAAAATCTGGCACGACAGGAATAGCGTCTTGCTCCTCATGCTCAGGTGGATCGTCATCGTCACTGTCGTCATCATCATCATCATCATCATTTCGCTCCCTTATAGTCAACTTCTCAAGCAATGGACACATAATGCAAACAATTCTAACATTCGTCCAAATACAATCAATTAAGGTCAGCTCCTTCAAGAATTTGCAACCACAAAAAAGTTCTTTCGTCGAGGCACCAGCAGGGAATGTAACACGTTTTAGAGTCAAAGAAACAAGATTCTCAAAGTTGATAGATGAAGGAAGGTTGATAACTTGCTCCATGCTAAGTTGAAGTTTTGTTAAAGTTTGGGAAGAAAAGAAGTGATCAGGGAAGACTATGGGTTGTTGAACACTTTCAAGCTCAAGCTTTAGTTCTTCAATATTATTTGGGTTGGCAAAAACCCGTAACCATTCACTAACCTGTGAAGCTTCCTCACCAACTTCAAATATGAGAGAGAAGTTTCTGATAAGTGAGGACTTACAGACCACAAGTAATTTTTCCACAAAGTCTATGAACAATTGTCTCTTCTCAGGTGCTCCTAATTCTTCCAACTCAATTTTGGAAATTCCCTTCCATTGATCCACCCATCTTTTTGATAGCACACTAGTCTGAATTGCACTCTTAGTTGGAAGGTTGGATATAATCTCTTGCAGAATTGCATCGGGTAGATCGCATAATCTCATTTCACTTTCACCTTTTCCTTCATCATCATCATGCTTTTGGTGATTGTTAATGTTGATTATAGAATTTGCAGCCATGTCTACATTAATATACACATACACATACACATTATTTTAAGAAAAATGATGACAATAACAAAATCAATACAACTAATATAACATTTACTCAAAAATTTGGAGTAGGTCAATGTCACGTCAAATTTGTTAAATGCATCTTTACTACACAAACTTAACAAAAGTATCCCTTTTCAAATTCACTGACTAATTTGTAGTAATCACAAAAATGATATACCCATGTGGATTACGGTTGCATTAATTAAACCACAATTGTTTAATACTATGACCCTTTCCCCTTTTCCACCTTTCAAACATTTTCTCTTATCTGAAATGGAAAAATGAAAACAAAAAACAAAATCACAATTTTTAAACCCTAACACAATCCTATACTCCAAAACCAACAAAAACACAGTTAGTTTCTGTTTTTTTTAAACCATAGCTCTTTCAAGATGAAAAATTAACTTTTTAATGACTTCGTGATCAATAATCATGTCATTTAAGGGGTGGTTTTCTATTTTTTGTTTTGAAAATTTCAAGAACATACGAGTTTCTGTTTTGAGTTATAAAATATCAAAAACCATAATCAGATCTAGTTTTTGGTTAAGAAATTTTGTAGCATAAAACAAAATATTCATCAAAACAATATATAACACTAGAATTGAAAAAGGCTAAGATATTACAAATATACAATGTATTTATTTAGTAGTAATTTTAATAATAATAGTTGAAAGTAGTAGTTGTCGACAAATGCCTATCAGAATAGTAATCAATTGTAATGATGGTCGTAGGTAGTCAACGATGGTGGCTAGTGGTGGTCATATTGATGATGGTGACTAATGGTGGTCAAAGTCGTGATTTTTCAGTGGTTAGCGAGATAGACGTTGGTGCTGACCAATACACTGTTTAAATTTGTGGTTTTCGGAGGTCGGGTTGGTTGTCATAATGGTAGTAGGTGATGGTAGAGTTGGTGATCATAGGTGGATGCAGTTGTGGTCGGGTATTGTTAGAGTAGAGGTCGGTTGTGGTTGGAGTGCTAGTCAATGGTGATCGGATTGGTGATCATATATAGGTGGTTTGAGTGGTGATTGGAGGTGGTTATAGTGGTTGTTGGCGGTGGTCGAAGTAGTCGTTGACAGTGGTCCGAGTGGTGGTCATAATGGTAACTGGTAGTGTTCAAAATGGAGATCATAGATGGATAAAGTGGTGATTTGAGGTTGTCACAGTGGTGGTCAGTGATGGTTGGAGTGATTGTCTGAGTGGTGACCAAAGTGGTAGTCGGTTGTCAGAGTGAGTGGTGGTCGTCGCAGTGGTTGAAGTCGAAGTTGGTGGTATCTGAGTGGTAGTTGGTGGTGGTTATATTGATGATCGAGAGAGGTTATAAAGCAAAAGCATAAATCATAAATTATAAAAACATGTTCTTTTAGTTTTGAGTTTTGATGGAAAACTGTTTTGAAATTAAGAAAAAAACCAACTAAAACCCTTTTTACCCAAACATGTTTTGGTTTCGAAATTGACTTTCAAAATAAAAAACCTAGAAATCACAACCACTCCGAACGAGGCCTAACATAACAAGTCATTTACACTACTTTCAGTTGTGTCCGTTTTGGATCTTTCCTTTCTAGCACAAATTAGTTATGAAAATAGAAAATAATGATGGAAGAGAGTGAAATTATTTGAGAGATAGAGAGGATGGAAGGTGATGAAAGAGAGGGAGAGTGAAGGAAAGAATCCAAATCCGTAAAGGATATATCAAAGAAAGCAAGAAAACAACATAACAAAGTAACCTTAAGATGAAGAGAATCTGCAGACTCTTAAAGACCAACTTTCTCCTTTATTTCGCAAGGGAAAAATTGAAGCGGCACTGGAAATGAGCAACAATTGTGAGTGAGTGTGTGTGTGAATAAATTTGTGATAGATAACACTATTTATAAATGTTGAATACGATAACACATATTAAAAAACAAATAAATTTGTTGACCAGTGTGAAAGTAATAATTACTCACATTTTCATAAAATGTTACTTTACTAAGGATTTCATTTGACTAAAATGATAGCAATTAAATGAAAAAAAATTATATTTATAGAATTTATAAGTACACTGAATCTAGCCACATAAAAATTATCATTATTTTATGTATTATAAATAAAAATTGTTGAGAGATAACTTATGTTTCTTTTGTTAGTAACTAGAAGTATACTCGTGCGTTCCAGTATAAAAATTAATAGTAATGAAATTATAGCAGCAACATGTAATTTTTACTCTTTGAAACAAAACAAAATAAAATATAAGAAATAGTTTTTTTCGAAAATATTTAAGTATTTTCTTGTCTCCGCTCAAAAGAAAAATATTCATTTATAAGAAATAAAGACATTCATGAAAACCAATATACAAAATGATTAGATGGACAACATGTAATGTTTACGCGTTAAAACTAAAAATGATGATAAAAAAAGGTTTATAAAAACCCAAAATATCCAATTATAGTAGTAAAGATATTTTTCCCTTCAATATTTTAAAAATAGGTTGTTTGGTATTTTTGGTAGTGTTAGACTGGACCTCGGATAAGGTCCGGATCAGGGTACTTAGGTGAAGTGCTTCCGGATGGAGAAATGAGAATCCTTGAAGGGAGAGTTAGCTCTGCTGGTTGAAGATGGAGCTCGGTCAGCCCGAGGTAGCTTGAGTTCCCACGTCGGGTGGGGGGTACCTGCAAGACTCTCTGATGCTCAAGTCAGTATGAGATCGAGATAAGAGAAAGAGAGAGATAAACTCTCGAAAGATACTGAGAATAAGAGAATTGTGGGAGCATCTGAGTCGAGTGAGACATTGTACCTCTATTTATAGAGGAATGGAGTGTACCGGGAGCGTCAGATCTGGGCATCAGATCTTGACCGTTGCGGAGTGCGTGCTTTGGCTGTGTTCTGAAGCTGGAGTGGGCCTGGCCCAATATCTCTAGAGACTTTTGCCCATGCCGGAATAGTGGCCCCCCAAGTCGAGGTCGGATACTGAGGTCGGGCTCGGCTTGAGGTCTGTTGCTCCTGAAGAGAAAGTGATGATGACAATGCCACGTGTTGACCTGTGGATGGTGTGACAGTGATGTCAGGTTTGGGCGTCTCAAGACGACGCTTCACAGGCTTGAAGCTGTCTTGTCGCGTAGAATTGATGAGATGTGTTAAAGGTAGGCGTCGCTTCGACTTTCTGCTCGTTGGGGAAGTATATAACGTGAGATGAAACGATGATCCATCACTTTGCTTGAGATTTCTGAAAGTTGCGCACCTAGAGCTTCTGAGAGAGAAATTGTCTCCGATCACCGCCTGTAACACCCTTTTCTAAACCTCATTTATTTTAAATAAAATCAGAGTACTTCGCAATTTAACTTCGCCATATCGAAAAAGGCGTTACACTTTACTCTCAAAAACGATCTCAATTAATAACGTCAGATAATTTCGAAATTTCATAGCAGCGGAAAAATAATCATCAAAACACGTCTTCACATTAAAGGGTCTTAAAACCACAACCCGAAGTCTCAAATAAATATTGAAATCTAAATAAATAGCGTTTCGCCCCGGTGTTACATATCGAGCGCGACGACACGAATTTATTGAAGATAGGAAAGCCGGAGACCTTCACTCGCGGTTACCTGCAGCGTTGCCACATAAGAGCAACATTCCAAGCATAAGGGGTGAGCATTAACAAAAATAATAAGCAATGACAATAAGTAGCAGGTAACTCACAGCAAGCACATAAAACTCAACACATCATATCACGGCACAAGGTACAAACTTCATTAGTAAATAGATACCAACACTCGTTATAAATGGACTCATTAATGAATGCAACCCCTCTGGGCATATGCATGCGGTACCGATCTCGAAAAAGGCCGCGACGGGCATACCACCAAAATAATCACGTGTTGTAGCATCACAGCTACCTCGAAGATGCATATGACAATGCGACTCATGATTCATGCATAGATACACATACTCAGAGCATTTAATTAATAAATACCATACCACCGAAATTATTATCACACAGAAATACCACGTGTTGTAGCATCACAGCTACCTCATAACTCTCACTGTTTCTGACATCACGGCTGCCACATATCACTGTACACACCACGCCAAACAGCACGCACAACCAAAACACACACAACACAGAAATTGGCGCACAGCAACACCAGACAACACCAGCACGACAGACACTCACAACACCACAAATTGGTGCACAGCACCACTAGACAATGCTTGAACCTACACACTAGGCGCGCCCACACACAGGACACAAGGGAAGCGACAATAACCAGCACAACGTCCTATTCGTTCGATCATTTTACCAAGCAGCTAAGGAGCAGAATTTTTCAGCAACTGTGCACGAACTCCGACAATTAATTTAGCATATCAAACGATGTCAGAATTTTGCAAACAAATATCCTCTGGAAAGCTTAAGATGTCTAGTTTCTAGAAATAATTTTTATTTATTTGTTTAGGTAACCAAATAGTACAGTTTTGCAAAATACCTCTCAGAGTACAGAAGTTTGACAGCTTCTATTAACTAAATTGTAACCGAGTTTTCTCTTTGAATTCTCAACCAAATGAAACGAAATCCGTGTCTAAATTGAAGCCCCGTGAGTCTAGTTTACAATGAGATAAAAATCATTCGAAAACGAGTTCGGTGGAAAGAGTTATGAACAAAACATTGAACCTATATCCATACGGGTTCATGCAGTTTTTCAGATTCTTTTACCCATTTTGTAAAAATGTTTTCTCTAGTTATACTGACTCAAATTTAGCGAAACCAGTGCCTAAAGTGAAGGAAATCGTGTCTACTTTCCAATGAAACAAACCCCACGCAATTCGGGCCAATAATGAAGTCACAATCACAGAAATACTGGACACCTATCAAAACGGTTTCAAAACGAAATTTCAGCACATCAATTCCCTCTTTGCACAACAACCACTAGAAACCAGGTTTTTAACGAATCAACATCACGATATGATCGACAAACACAACCCACACGCACGCATTCCTGTGGCGCCACCCAAGGCAGCCACACCCGCACACACACGGCCAAGGCTAGGGGCCCTACGCCATGGCAACACGAACGGCAACAACGATAATCGCCACCGCCGCACACCCACGCAAATAACCACAATCGTCATCAATGACGAATAATCGCAACAACAACTAATAAGGCGCAACCACACACAATAATAAGGAATTAACATCAACATCATTGCGAAAGCAACCACAACATCACGCCATTATCAAGAATCATCATCAACATCATATATCGTCAAAATCAATCATCACATAAAGACAAACACCATTGAAGACTCAATAACAACATATCATGCGAAATAACAACAATAGCAACATCGCACCATCATCAATTTCAATCCAACATCGCAAATAATCCAACCAACCCCTAACTACCCATATACCCTCATCATAACCCATTATTAGTGTTAAAACCCACCCTTACCTCGAATAACGTAAGCTCCAAGACCACGACGAAGACGACATGAACGAAACCACGGCAACACACGACCCTACCCTCTCCTTGTGCGACTCCTCTTCCTCTTTTTCCTCTTCTCTTCGCAACTCTCCCTCTCTTCTCTCTATTTCGACTCACACTCTCTCTTTCTCTCCTCTTTCTATTTTTGATTCCTTTTTAAATGAGCATCAACACTCTAACCCTTTTTAATTTGATTTTTAATTCTCAATCATACTCTACTTTTCCTCCTACTTTTCCTCCCTCCCATAACCACTTTGGTTTTCCCTAGAAACTTGCTTTTAATAATAATAATAATAATAATAATAATAATAATAATAATCATCATATATTAAGTATTTCTAACATCAATTTTAGTCCTTCTCAACATGGTCCCTATGTCAAAAACTCTCCAATTTGGTCCACTACCCTATCAAATCAACTCCAAATAATTTCTAATAAAATTTGGGGCGTTACACCGCCCGAGATCATCTTCGCCGCGCAAGATCGTTGTCCGCTGATCCGAGTTCAACATTCATCGTGAACCCAAAATACTTTCTACAAAAAGGTTAGTTCCGCAGTACTTTGAACTTTAAAGCATTTTAATTTACCTTTAATTTGTTTTCTATGGCTGACAACATCCCTAGAAGGAGAGTTGCCCCTTGTTCCTCGCGGGGAGAGGTAGCCTCGCCCCGGCTTGCCCGAGGCCGACCCTTGATGAATTAGATAAGAATTAGATGAGTGACGGAAGCGGCCAAACTTGCAGATGGCTCAGACTAAGAGTGAGGAAATGCAAAGCTCCATTCCACCTGGCAAGTCGATCTTGAAGAGGTCGGTCGAAAGCCATCTGATTTCGGCCCCCAAGGGATCGCAGTGTTTGTTTTCTACAACCTATATCAATATTTCCGCGAAGTCGAGCATTTCGGCCCCGCTTCGTAGCATGGCGAGGCAGATGTCAGAGAACTCTGAGGGAGGTGATACCGAGGTGAATTCCCGGTCTCGCCCTGAAGTTGTTAGTGTAGAGGAGCATGAAGAAGCGGTGGAAGACATGTACGATTGGGTTTCCACCAAGATCTGCAGGATTCACGCAAAGTTGAAGTTGGACAAGCATGTTTCTTACTACGAGAAGTACCTTATTCCTCCTGAAGGCCGGAGTTGGAGGTTGACGTCGGTTCCCGGAGTTCCCGTGATGCGCGATCCACAAGAATCTTGGGTTTTTCTTCTACGGAGCTTCCTTGGAGTCGATGAATGTTCGGCTTCCGCTGAACTCATTCCAACAACAAGTATTGAGGTATTATTTGTGCGTCGCTCCGTCGGAGTTACTGCCAAACTGCTGGGGATTCCTGCGAGGGTTCAAGCTAACCATTAAGTATCTCGGGCGAACACCCACTGCGAGGGTCTTCTTTACCCTGTTCAATGTGACACGTAATCCGAAGCCGAGGTCAGATAGAAACAAACAAGGCCATATCGGATTTCGAAGCAAAACTGACGTTCGTATTTTTTGCCTGCCAATGATTTGAACAAGAATTTCAAGCCGGTCTTCTTTTTCGTACAAGCCATGAATGGCGAGGCAAAAAGGTCCATTGCCGAGTTTGAGAATGGGCATTTAGTCAAGGAACATTTCCCATTTTGTTGGAGTCGTGCTCATCATTTTACCCAAGGTGGGATAGCAATTGAAAACCAGGACTACGCGGTGAAGCCCAATAAGTTGACCGGGGACGACTTGGAATCTTATAAGCTGATTAACAACTGGCGAAAGAAATTAGCTGAGAAAGGCCTGAAGCTCTATTGCGGAACCATGTTTGATGAATTGGCCAAGTCCGAGGCCAAGCTGAAAAAATACTTTGATAGTTGTAGTCCTTTATGCTTAATAAATTTACTTTGATGTCGATATTTTTGTAGAGATAGCGGAAAAAGTGCCGAGTCTAACTTTAATCGTTCTTTGCAGGTAATATGAAAAAACTCTACTCGCTTCTTACGGCACCACGATTGATACTAGGGTGCAAGTGCCGAAGCCTTCTAATTAAAAGGTTCTTTCCGAGTAGCTCCAGAGGGAATGGGTCGGCCCGATTCTTGCCGCCCAAAAATAGACACTGAAGTCCAATCCCGGGGTTCCAAGGGGAAGAATTCTGGCAAGGACCCAATGTCCAGCTTTGAGAAGAACCCGAAATCCAAGGAGTTGGGGAAGACAAGCTCCAAGCTGCACAAGCGAAATCGTGACGTGGCCAAAAATGTCGATGGGGACCAGCGTGGCGACACACCCGTATCTCCAAGAAATCAAAACTTCAAGAGATGTTAGATAAAAACAAAGAAGAGAAAGTTCCCAAAATCACCTTGGCCGACTTTGACGTGCTGGCAAAGGTTGCCAAATTTGGGGAGTCGACCTTCAAGAAGATGGAGAATACCATCAAGGAGAACTCATCTGCAAGGCTTCGAGGTAAGCTCACTAAAACCTAAGCTTATAATTGATTTGTCGAGGCCGAGTTGATTCGAATTAACTTCTCGCGACTTGAGAATTTACTGAGGTTTTTGGTTTTTAGAGCTTTCTGAAGAGAACCACCTCTTGAAGGCCAGTGCTGCTGAATTCCCGAGGTGAAGAAGAAGCTGTCCGATGTTAATGACAAAGTAACAGAACAAAACAAGAAGCTGGAGAGTCTGGCCAAGGTAGAAGCCAATCTGAAGTCTGCCAAAGAGGAGCTTGAGAGAACCAAATGGGAGAGCGAAGTTGCCGAGGTTGAGAGATCAGCCCGTATTGAGATCTTGGAGAGGGAGAACAAAGAGCTGAGGGACGAGTCAGTCTTGATGGCCAAAGTCGGCTTCAAACGGTGCTTGGGAATGGACGTTGTCCTTGAACCAACTATTCAGACTGAGTATATGCAACACTCATACAAGGTGGTAGATGGCCGGATTCTAAATGTTGGTGGGGGTCATCTATCCTCCCGCTGAAAGCGGTAGGGAGTAAGAAGTCAACAATGCGGGAATGACACCCTTGTGAACACTCAATTTTTACTTGATAATTTTGACGTTTTCACTAAAAATTACGAAAATATGCACTTTTGCGTGTTTGCGTATTTTAGTCGTCGAATACGACATTTTACTAGTTTTTGTCAATTTCGCGTAATTTTTACTCTTTTTAGTCCGACAAAATTAGGTGCTAATTTAAAAAATTTACAAAAATAATAGATAGATTTAATTCATTTGTATTACAATGTTTTTTTACAATAGTTCAAAAATAAATTACAAATCCGAAAATAACATAACAAATAGAAATTACGGTGCTCCAAAGTGCTCCAAGTTCTTTGATGGGCCTAGTCCACGACTCCAAATATGAAATCTGATCAAGGCCCAGGTCAAAGCGATAATTAATGTCTAAAACCTAATTTATTAGTATAAAACCCACGATCAAGCAAAGCGATCAAAAAGGGAGGAGCGGACACGAATTTCAAAGAAAGCGATCAGACAGTAAATTTAGGGTCTCACTTTGTGAAACACTCGATCGACACCCAAACAACACAGATCTGAAAAAGAGAGAAAACAGATCCAGAAAAATAATGTAGACACCGCCGCCTCCAATCTTCACAAACCCATATTCAACTACCATCACCACCCTCCAAAACCGCAGCCACCCAAACACCACGAACCGAACTCCCAATCACCTCCCAAACCGATCCAAACTCGCCACAAAACAACCACCATCACAACCCTCCAAAACCGCAGCCACCACAAACTCCACAGCCTTCCAAACAAAAACAAAACCAGAAACCTAAAGAAACGGTGTAGAAGAGAGGGGAAATAGAAAGGAAAAAAAAAACGAAAAAAGATGAACGATGAACCTTGAAATCGCCGTCACCACCAGCGAGAGCGCCACCGCGGGCTTCGTTTTCTCCGGTGAAGTCCGGCCGATCCCCACCATCGCGAGCCTACGGTGTTCCCACCTCACGGTCTCTCTCTCTCACTCTCTATTTCTTTCAATCTCATCGGATCCCTCTCTATCTTTCATGGCTAAAGCAACATTTTCTCTCTCTTGGCTCTCTCTGCGGCGGAAATGGTGGAGGGAGATAAATGAGGTCTCAAACCTAAAACTAACCTTATATATTCTCTGTTATTATTACCATTATTTTATTTAAATTTAAATTTAAACACCTTTCCAAACCACACCCCCTGTTAGCGTGACCATCCTCCACAAGCCCACGTTTATGTTGTTTTTTTTTGCCAGCACCCAACTTCAAAAAAACGAGGCTGGGCCTATTCTTACACCCCCTGTTTATAATACAGCTCCCTGCGACCATCTGCACCCTCTTTTACTATTGCACCCCATTTGAATTTTATCATTATTTTCTCGGCTTTTCTCGCATGAATCATTCTGTATTTATTTATTGATATCTATTCTTTTCAATAATAATAATAATTCAATTAGGATTTGGTCGAGACGTACGTCTTATCAAATCCGCAACACCGGTTTGAGAGACCCGAGTTGTACAACTTGGTCCTAAACCATTTTAAAATTAAAACCGAACGACACATTTTCCGAAAAACCCCCAATCAGTTTATTATTATGTAGCACCTATTTTCAAAATACCAAAAATATGGGTTTTGACCAGAGATGTACATCTTGTCAATCCGGTTTAAAGACTCGAGTTGTACAACTTAGATCTTAAACCTCTTCAAAATTAAAATCAACCAACCAACAAATTTTCAGGAAGAACTACGTGACTTTTGAGTCTCTCATCTCACCAGAGAGTACGTAGGCGCGGGGTCTCCCTGTCAAAGTCAACATTAAATTTTCTTAAATTAGTCCTTTGTAAATAATTATATTTCTACTAAATTTAATTAAGTATTTTTTTTGGGTAAACAAATAACTTATCAATCATTGCACAAATCAAATTTAGGGTAACTGTCTTAGGACAGATGTGTCACGGGTGCAGTGAAATTAGGTTTTCGCCCCTTCCCTGCGCATAACCGACTCCCGAATCCAACCTAGTTACGCAGACCACTAACTATTTAGGTTAGGTTTTTCTTAATTTTTCCTATTTTAATAAATTGGGTGGCGACTCCTTAAACTCATAAATTTGAGCCGTCAACGTCGAGATCCCGGTCACGACAGATGGCGACTCCACTGGGGATAGTGAGAGTCAAGCCCAGTATGTTTGGTTGTGCAAAATGATTATAAGGTACGCTTTGTTTACCCCTCTTAATTGCTTATTTATTTATTTATTTATTTATTTATTTATTGTTTTTCTTTGTATATATCTTATTTTTATATTTATATCGTTCCGTATAAACCCTAGGCTAGATGACATGTATTATTTGTTGTTTAGTTGTATTTATTGAAATATCTTGTGATTTTATTTTTAAATTTTAAGGTTTGTATGCTCCCTTCACACACTACACCTACACTGTGAGCACACACTGAGAGTTGAGCTCATACCTGAGCAACAAAAAAAAACCATAAGTTAGAACGAGGATAAGTGGGACTCATTCTGGATGTACATCCTATGTGACTTCCATGAACTCCTCATCTAGAGCACGATCCTTCTATGCGGGTACTCACTTCTGGGATGTACATCCTGTTGTGTTTAACTCTCTAAAAGGGTACTTGGCTCTAGAGACCTTAAATCTCCATAGGATGTAGCTACCACCCTGTGAGTACTCACAATAAAGACATTAGCCCTATAGGCTCCAATGCCCAAAAGCGCAGGCTAACCAAATTAGACCACAAAGGGAGCTACTTTTCCTCTTTCTTTGTTTTTTGGTTGTATATATTTTTCTCGTTATTGTTCATTAGTCTACACACAAAAAAAATCATCAAAAAAAATTGTGTAGCATTTCATGCAACAAAAATATAATCATATTGCATTCCATGCATAAAAAAATATATTGCATTTCATGCATAAAAAAATCATATTGCATTTCACACATAAAAAGTAAAAAAATAAAAATCATGTTGCATTTGAAAAAATGCATTGCATGTAATTAAAAAAAAACAATCAATTTTGTCTCATTTACCACATGTCATTGAAAATGATACATTCATCTATATTTTTTTTTATTTTAAAAAAAGAATATATATATATATATATATATATATATATATATATATATATTTCGCCTATCGAGTGCATTTTCATAAGCTAATACAAAAATTGCATTGTTATTCATCATTTTCATTTGCCAAAATCATTCATCATAAATCATCCATTAATCATAAAACAAATTACTTTGCCTTTTTAAATACTCATAGTATATTCCCTTCAAATGGGGCAAAAAGGAAAATTTCATTGCATTTCTTGCATTAGAATGCAAGTGCATGTCGCATCTTAGGATACATATCTACACACATAAAAATACTTTCATGCATTCCATAACATCTTGGTTTCATTCTCATGAAGTTTAATTCTTTTTTTCCTCTCTATTTTAAGAAAAAAAAATGAGTTTTGAAAAAGTCATTAACTCTTCATCCATGTTATCTCCATAATAAAAGAAAGAGTTAAATTTTTTGCGCTTGCATGAAAACGGATGTCAATCAAGCTTAGACTCATGGAATTGAACCATTCTCTTAAGAGTTGTTGGTAAGATTAGTCATTGGAGGATTAGATAAGTAAGGTGAGAGGAAATATATCATGAGGCACTATACTGGGGCATATTGGGAAAGATGGAAAAGAAAAAAGGGAGAGACATAAGGTTGTGGCAATCAGTTCTTGAATAAAAAGTTCAAAGCTCAAAAGAGAGAGGATTGTCATTAGCGCTTGTTTAGTCATCTAAGCTTGAAACCAAGTTAACTTAGTTGAAGCTTTACACTAATGGATTTGCATGAATCTCCTTTCTCACCCATGTTCCCTTAAAACACCGAACCCTTCTCGAGTTCTTGCCCCAAGCGATAATTATCAAAGCCCTTTTGGTTGTATCATTCAAGGATGAGCCCGTGAACGAATACCGGGTTTTTAAGGTCCATTTCCCCTAAAAAACAAAAGAAAAAAAAACAAAAAAAACAAAAAAAGATAGACAAAAAAAGAAAAAAAAAATATAAAGAGCAAAGGATGTGTAAAAGAGCGAATGTTGTTTTGAAATTAAAATTTTGCAAATGAGGAATCATGATTTCAAATGAAGAGTGGTCGTCTTTATCCATCCCAAACAAAATATATCCCTTACCATCCCCTTTGAGCCTGTAATGTCCATTCACTAAACCTTGGACAAGGATCAACACTACAATAGAATTTAGTGCATTCAATTTTCCAAAGTTATGAAATCAAAGAGATAGTGGAAAAAGTTCAAAAAAGAAAAAGAGAAAAATGAATAAAGCCCGCAAGACTGAAAGCAAGTATTGTCAGTCTTGGCAAAAGTTAGGGCACAAAAGAAAAAGTAATGAAAAAGCAGAGAAGAAAAAAAAATTAAAAAAAATGTGAATGATTTGAGGATTGGGGAACACAAGAGGAAGTTGAATGCACTAAAGATTCATGATCCATTCCCATAACCCATTACCCATATCCATAAAACATTTCTTTGAGCCTTCTTTTCATTTTTCAACCATAAACTGTAGTCCATGACCCATATCCATAAAACATTTCTTTGAGCCTTCTAATCACATTTCTTTCACAACCCATAGCCACATACAAGCCTCCAAAGGTCGTTGGGATGAGGTCCTCAGTATTATTTCCCAATTTCTTCATTGTTGTCAGAGGCACCATTTTCAGCACAACACCACCATCCATCCACGAAGGTCCGATTAAACAACTTCCCATTCAAGTGGGCTTTGATGTAAAGTGGCTTCAAGTCCTTGGTCATGTCTGCTATTGGCTTCTCAAACAACATCCCTTCTGTAACCGGTCCCTCGGGCTCTGTCAAGGCAGCCCATTCAGCCTCCTCAGCAAAGACGTCTCCCTCGAGGGCCTTAGGTTGGTCTCTCGTTCCCCAAAACTCTAGAGGAAGGAGGCTCACCATTTCGATATCTGCATAGAACTCTCCATCTTCTTCGTCCATTATGTCATCAAGTATGGATCCTGTTAGAGAGTCTCCATCAAAGTTTAATGGATCGAGGGGATCTCCTTCATATTCTCCCAAGAGGTCATCTTCTTCCATTTCCTCTTCGGTCATGAGCCCTTCAACAGGTGGTGGATAAACGGGTTGTGGCTGCCTAGAACTGTGAGGTCCATAGAGGCATTTAATCACTGCCTCGGTGAGTGTACTATGAGCCTCCTCCACCACGCCTATCATGGCCTCAGGTTCCTGTACCAGGTCGAGGGGAGCACTAGAGCCAAGTATCTCAGGGGATTGCTCCGGAGCTGTGTCCTCGGCAGGTTTTGGGAAAGTCTGTAGATAACTCTATTTTATATAGAGTATTTCATATGTTTAAACTTAGTAATTGCTCTCTTTTAAGTAATAATAAAGAGTTTATATAGTATTTAGTGTGATATATGATATCTTGAGTGATTTGAATGGTTATAGTTATTAGTAGGCCATTTTGGATATATTGTGGTATGTTTGATGTTTTTGTTGGTCTGATCTCAATGTTATGCATCAAATGCTCTCAGATCGATCTCTGCATCAAACTGCACTACTTGGTGAATGAGCGACTGTTTCATGAGCATCCACTTGCAATTGATGACCTCATGCTTAGTCTTACGAAGCCATCCCACCTTGTATAGTAGGCGCTACCATTCACACATAGCTATAGACATAGCTTTGAAGAGTCACCAACATAGGGACACATGTTCTATCACCATGGAACCGCCCTATGTACTAAGTCAAAGATTTCAACTTGGGATCAACCTCTCAAAAGCAATTACAGCTATGATCCACTCAAGATTACTTCAACATGAAGGAAGGAAGCACCTCTCTTGAAGGCTATAAAAGGACCTCACATCTTCATTTGGAAAGATATCACAATCCATAAGTTAGATCAAAATTTCAATATACATAGTTAGTTTTTATTTTATAAGAGGAAGGGGAAGGAATTGACAAATCCTCCTTAACTCGATTTCATAGTGTTTGTATAGTGCTAAGGAGTAATGCTAGTGCATTGCTAGAAGATTTCATACAAAGGGTTTCAACATTTGTAACTTTTAGCTTGTTGTTTCTCTTTTATGATTTCTATTATATATAAACATGGTCTATTCAGTTTATATATATCTTGCAATGTCTCTTGTTAGCTAAACCTTTCTTAGTTGGAATGTTCTAATCATTTAATGAGCTTTTAAGTAAGTATGTTGCATGTATGTATGTTTGTACTTTAGTTCTTGCTTGATAATCTTTTCAAACTTATTTTGAACTTGATCACTTAGAATAAGTAGATTTGTAAATGACCAGAAATGGCTTACAATTAAGAACTCAAGACCTAATATGGGTGAGTGTTTTACATAAAGAAAACTTTGTGAAAACTATGCTAAGTCCTAGAGATAGGATAGTATAGTCCATAGGATAATTGTGGGTACTTAAAATACAAGAGTGAATTTATTTGCAACTTGGATAATTGCTAGGAGGCAAGAAAGGCATTGACAACCCTTTCTTTACTGCAAAAGCAAGGATCAATAGAGCTGGTAATGATACTCTCAAGAAAGTGACCGAAAGGCACGTAGCTAATGCAACAGCATTCAGTGCAGCTGCATCACATACTGCATCAAACACTTAAAAGTAAATTACTTGATGAAGACATTCCAACTAGCTTTTCTCTTTTACACTATCAACATTTTTACTTTGCTTTCTTTCTAACTTAGTTGTGATCATCACATAAAATCCAAAATTATTTTGTTACTTAGTTACTTTACACTTTATTACTTTATATTGATTTTAAAAGTGAGTTTTTCAATCTATGTGGGTTCGATCTTTTTACTACTTGTTTTTGGACAGTGTATACTTGCACACAAGTGTATGTGTTTTCCATACACCACCTGTTCCAATTCCGACGCCACTGAGGCTGCGAAGATGGTCTGAGCATTCGCTTCTCAGGTCGAGGTGAGCATCTGGAGTGTTTCCCTCATTTTGTTGTAGGCTTTATCCCTTTCTTGTCTCCTCTTCTGTGATCATGATCTTGGGACCGCCTGCGCCATCCACTGATCTTGTGGCACCTCGGAAAGTGGCCTCATCATCTTGGTAGTCCTTAGTTCATGGTAATTCAACATCGTGATGTCCACCGATGTGGAGCCATGTGACTCAGTGATCTCTGCCCTCTCCTCTCCTCCTTAGGATGAGCTTTCTCTTCTGGGCCACGTATGAGGGCTATCCTGGTAGGCTTATCGGCAGGACAACCATGCCCCCAATCGGAGTGGGCTGGAGCCTCTCCCTTGGACATATGTAGCTCTCTGAGCTCCTGGACAAGTCTCCCTGGCTTCGGGAGTTTCCCTTGAGATTGACTTGAACCCCCTATCTGCAGCCTGTCTTGGAGGAGGGCCATGCATTCTGCCACTGTAGATATCCTAGGAGGTGATCCCAAACGATCAAATGCTGAAGTCGTCTTCTCTGGGGACGTCACCTGCTTAGGAACCCACACATACTTCTTCTTACCCTTCCCTCGGTCACTCCCCAAAAAGGATACCATGTTGATATTCATGTTGGGAAGGGGTCAATATCTACTTGGTGTGTGGAATATGCCACATACACTTGAGTGCAAGTATACACTGTCCAAAAACAAGTAGTAAAAAGATCGAACCCACAGAGATTGAAAAACTCACTTTTAAATGATATAAAGTAATAAAGTGTAAAGTCACAAAGTAATAAAATAATTTTGGATTTTTGTTGATGATCACAATTAAGTTAGAAAACTAAGAAAGAATGTTGATAGTGTAAAAGAGAAAAGCTAGTTGGAATGTCTTCATCAAGTAATTTACTTAAAAGTGTGTATGATGCAAGTTATGTGATGCAATTTACCTTGATGAATGTTGTTGCATTAGCTATGTGCCTTTCGGTCACTTTCTTCAGAGTATCATTACAGCTCTTATGATCCTTGTTCTATGCATGCAAGAAAGAAAGGGGTGTTAGTGCCTATCTTGCCTCCTAACAAGTATCACTTTGCTTAAGTGAATTCACTCTTGTATTTTAAGTACCCACAATTATCCTATGGACTATACTATCCTATGTCTAGGACTTAGCATGGTTTTCACAAAGTTTTCTTTATGTAAAACACTCACCCATATTAGTTCTTGAGTTCTTAATTGTAAGCCATGTCCGGTCATTTACAATTCATACTTATTCTAAGTGATCAAGTTTAAAATAAGTAATAAAAATATTATCAAGCAAGAACTAAAGTACAAACATACATACATGCAACATACTTACTTAAAAGCTCATTAAATGATTAGAACATTCCAACTAAGAAAGGTTTAGCTAACAAGAGACATTGCAAGATATATATAAACCTGAATAGACCATGTTTATATATATAGAAATCACTAAAGAGAAACAACAAGAGTAAAGTTACAAATGTTGAAAACCTTTATATGAAGTCTTCTAGCAATGCACTAGCATTACTCCTTAGCACTATACAAACACTATGAAAATGAGTAAAGGAGGATTTGTCAATTCCTTCCTCTTCCTCTAAAAATATAAAAACTAACTATGTATATTGAAATTTTGATCTAACTTATGGATTGTGATATATTTCCAAATGAAGATGTGAGGTCCTTTTATAGCCTTCAAGTGAGGTGCTTCCTTCCTTCATGTTGAAGTCATCTTGAGTGGATGATAGCTGTAGTTGCTTTCAGAGGTTTATCCATGTTGCAATCTTTGACTTAATCATATAGGGTGGTTCCATGGTGTTAGAACAAGTGTCCCTATGTTGATGACTCTTCAAAGCTAAGCCTATAGCTATGTGTGAATGGTAGGCGCCTACTATACATTGTTGGATGGCATCAGGGAAGCAGGCCGGAGGTCATCACATTGCATGTGGATGCATATGAAACAATTTGCTTATTCACCAAGTTGCGAGAATTGATGCGAGGATCGGTCACGGGAGCATTGATCTGACGACGATTGAGACCTGCACTGAACAAAAACATCAAACATACCACAATATATCCAAAATGGCCTATAACTAACTATAACCATTCAATTCACTCAAGTTAGCATATATCACATAAAATACTATATAAACTCTTTATTATTACTTGAAAGAGAGCAAATACTAAGTTTAAACATATGAAATACTCTATATAAAATAGAGTTATCACACCCCCAAACTTAAACCATTGCTTGTCCGCAAGTAATGACAAAGACAAACTATAAAAACTAAAATTCTAGAAGATAGATCAGCTTGATTTGGATTTTTTCATGAGGAGTTCCCTATGAACTTCATTTATCAACAACTTTTCTTGTGCCTTTATTTCTTCAAAACCACCAAAGTTATTCAAACTCTTTTGTGTGTGTGTGAACCCACTGAGTTGAGATTGGTTCCAAGACTAAGTGAAAAATTTCCTCCTAGCCTTTGAAAGGTTTGGTTCATCTTTGGTCACACCAAAATATTTTTCAAAAGAGAGATTTAGACTCACAAAATTTTCTCAAGTGTTGGGGAGTTCTAAAATCAAAGGACTTGATTGAATCTTTCAAAGCTTTTGAGCCAATGCAATTTTCTATTTTTTTTTTTTTGTGTGGATCTTTTGAGCAGATGCAAATACTTCTTTGAAGTGTTTTTGTGTATTGATTTTTTTCCGCATTTTGTTTTTCTTGATGCAGATTTACATTGATGCAATTTGCAGACCGATAATGCTTTTCTTTTTCTAGCTCATATTACCTTCCTCACCGACCTCCGGATGCAAATGCACTTTGCACAGTCTTTGACCTCGAGATGCATATATTTTTTCTTTGCACTTTGCACAGTTCGCTTTTTGAACTATCCTCCGGATACATTTATTCTCGCATGGCATGTGTCTTTGACCTCCAGATGCATTCATGTACTTAGGCACAGGTATAGTTTCAAAAGATTCAGGATATGGCTTGTCCACTTTTTTGTATTCTTTTTCTACATTGTTTACTCTTCACTTTTGAAATTCAGCCTTTGTTTTCATAAAACACCCCCAAACTTAATTCTTTAAGCTCTTCTTTCTTTTTAGTAAAGCTTTGTTTTGACCTAAGCTTACCAAAAATTCCCCTTGCATCAGATTGATCTTTAAATAGCAAGGTTCTTTTCACAAACTCAGTTTTGAAGTGTTGAAGTAAAAATAATTTTGGTTTTTCTGAGAAATAAGGCTTCTTTTTCATCATTTGAAATTCCATCCATAGGGTTTTCACCATATTTTTGAAAAACTGATCTTTTCTACTAAAATATTTAGATACTACTTTATTAAGTACATCTAATATTTAAGCAAACTAAAAACTACTTAAAACATATATATTTACTATCTAAAACATATTAATTAAACACACAACATATTAGATAGAAACAAACATAATTAAACATAACATGCAAATCCCCCCCCCAAACTTAAGGGGTTGCAGTGCCCTCACTGCAATTTGTTCAAAAAATACAAACTATTTGTTCAAAACAGGGGAGAGGGATTAGTACAACCAGGGAAATAGTTATAAAGAAACAAAACAAGCATATAGCAATTGTAGGTGAAAGCTTGTAAATTGATACTCATGGTTTGGCTCCACTCCTGATTCTGGTGCTATGTCTGCTTGGAGGAGTGTGTTTCACCTTCTGCTTCTTCTCCTTGGGTTTGCTTGGTGTTGCTTCAGAGGTGCGAGATGCACCTCCTACTTCAGTGTAGTTGCAGGAATTTTTCTTGAACCGATGCAGTGCATCGATTTTGATCGCATCGATTTCTTCCTCTTTGGAGTTAATTTTGCCTGCCTTCCTGCAGGTTGCTTGAAGAATTTCTGTGTGTTGTGCAATGCTTCCCTCTTCTGCTTAGCCATTTCTTCCAGAACCATTTTGATTGTTGCTTCATCATGCACAGTTGTTGCCTGTTGTGATGCAGCAGCAAGTGATGCAGGAGCATCACTCTGCATCTCAACAGTTTGACTTACAGTCTCCTTGGCAGATGATTCTTCAATTTTATCTCCTTTGTCGAGTCCTTCTTCTTCTCTTTCCTGCACAATCTCTTTCTCAAGAGCAGATACAACATTAGAAATAATGTTGCTTGGGTCAGAAGGTACTGCTTGGTCTGTTGGCATAACAGGGGTTGGTTGTTCTGTGTGAGTTGTTTCTTGTGGTTCATTTCTTGGAGAGGGTGGTGGAGGGGTTGTTTGTGGTGGTGATTGTGATAAGATGGTGGATCATTGAGGAGGGTAATGGTGATTTTGGAATGGAGGAGGATTCTTGGTTAGGTGAGATGATGGGTGTTTTGGTTCTTGGTGAAGTGATAGGGGTTTGTTGTTGGGTTGATGCGAAGTTTGTTTGGCATATTTACGCCTAGCAATCTCTTCTAAGATCACACCTCTAGCCTGTTCCTCTTCTTCTCCATCAATTTCCTCATCACTCTCTTCTTCCTCTTCTTCTTCTAACTCCTTATCCATTTCTTTTAATTCCTCACTCTCGGCTTGATTGAGAATCATACAATTCTTCCCACAGCAGTTCTACCACAACCTTCTTCTGCACTTTGTATTGTTTCCTAGTCACCTTCTTCTTGGTGCTAGGTTCTCCTACCTTCTCCTTTCCTTTCCCTTCTTCTTCTACTTCTTTCTCCTCTTCTTCTTCACCTTCAGATCTCAATACCCAACTTGGGAATTGGGGGCATTCACTTGGCCCACAAGATCAAAGATCTTGTCAAAGACCAATTGAAGCCGGTCATGTTGATCATTCTGAAATTTCAGTCGCCTCTCGCTCGCGCATGTAATGCTCTTGCATTGCAGGTGCAGGGCCTCTTACATTTCTCAATTTCTCCTTTACTTCAACACTCAAATTACCAGGGGGAAATTTCCTTTGTTCATTAGCAGCTATAGGGACTCCTTCTTTCATGCATAGCTCAGTAATAAGACAAGGGAAAAACAGAAATCCCTTTGACTTATTTGAACATGCAAGAATTTCCCTAGCTATCAATCTACCTATGTCTACATGTCCCTCAGAGAGAATTGTATCTAGCAAGATCAATCTCTCTTTGGTCATAGCATATGTATGTGATGTAGGCAGAATTGAATTGGCTATGAACAAATGCCAATTACCTAATGCATTTACCAAATAGTTACTTCTAAGCTTAATCTCATTAGGTGTGAATTTTTCCCAAACAGCACACAGTATAGCAATCCTACTCCTTATTTCTTCCATTTCTTTCTTAAAGGCATTTGCCACTCTATTTTCAAATTCATTCCCATTATATTTCAGCATATAATGTTCATTCAATTTCTTTGCATGGAAGTGTACAAGTTTACCTCTCACCATGGAAGTGTAGGAATGTTCTGCTCCTTCTTGTGGTGTGATGCCAAAGATAGAATTCTCTCACTATGTCTTCAATATAGCCTCCTCTTGGTAGCACGAAGTGGTCCCAATTGAGATTGCCCATTGTTGACATGAATGATGGGCTTGCCTTCTTCAAATCATACCTCTCTCGGGCAATAGATGCATGTTCCACAGATGAACATTGTCATCGATTCGATTGATGATTCTTTGGCTTTCCTTTCCTTGATGATGATGATCCTGCATGCATGGCTTTCTTCTCTTTTGGGGAGTTTTGGCTTTGCTGCTGCTGATGATTTGTCTTTGATTGCTTCTTCACCATTGTAATGAATTTCTAGGTTTTTGATTGCTTGTGTGTTTTGGAAAAGATTGGATTGAGAATGAGAAGATTGATTTGTGTTTTAGGATGAGAGAATTTGTGAGAATTTGCGAATGAAGGGGTAATTGGTAACAATGAAGGCTTTATGTTTCGGGAAGAGGAAGTTAGTGGATTTATTAGGTAGCCGATTAGCATTGCGTCTTCGCGCATGCATCTTGCCAAGTGTCTTGCTTTGGCTACCAATGTGTCATTAATCTTACTTAACCTCCTTTGATCTTCCTGAGCCTTATGATTCACACTTAACCAATTTTCTTCAAGTTTATAATTTTTCGATCACGGGGCACATTTTCCTTCAATGCAGTGCATTTGATGCGGTGCATTAGTTTCTGCATTCTGCAAAACAACTAAAAACATAAAATTGCACAAAAATAATTAAAAACAATGGGTTGCCTCCCATTAAGCGCTTGTTTTAAGAGTCTTGTCAGCCTGACTACCTCTTTTCACTTAGAGATTTTTCAAATGGGTGGTGATTTTGTCTCTCACCACATGTTCACCATAGTACATTTTAACTCTCTGACCATTCACCTTGAAGACAGTATTTGAGGATTTATCAAATAAGTCTACTGCTCCATGTGGATAAACTTTTATCAACTTAAATGGTCCTGACCACCTTGACCTTAGTTTTCCAGGAAATAGCTTCAACCTAGAGTTGTACAGCAGAACTAGTCCTCCTTCTTTTAATTCTCTTTCGAGAATTTTCTTGTCATGCCATTTCTTAGTCTTAGCTTTGTAGATTTCAGCATTCTCATAAGAGGTTTGCCTAATTTCTTCTAACTCATCAAGCTCTATCATTCTCTTTTTACCTGCCTTCTTCAAATTGAAATTGAGCTTCTTGATAGCCCAATAGGATTTGTTTTCCAATTCCACGGTGTAAATGGCATGCTTTTCCATAGACTAATTTGTAAGGGGACATTCCTAAGGGTGTTTTGAATCTTTGTTCTATATGCCCATAAAGCATCATCCAAATGTAAAGACCAATCTTTCCTATTTGGACTTACCATTTTTTCTAGCATTCTCTTAATTTCCTATTGGATAATTCGCTTGTCCACTAGTTTGAGGATGGTAAGTTTGTAGCTATCTTATGCTTAACTCCATACTTAGCTAGAAGGTTTTCTATGATTTTATTGCAAAAGTGTGAACCTTCATCATTAATGATAGCTCTAGGAGTTCCAAATCTAGAGAATATATTTCTTTGTAGAAACTTACTTACTAATTTAGCATCATTATTAGGTAATGCTACTGCCTCTACCCATTTGGACACATAATCAACAGCTACTAAGATATATAAATTGCCAAAAGAGGGTGGAAAAGGTCCCATGAAATCCATGCCCCAAACATCAAATAATTCTATTTCTAAAATATTTGTTCTAGGCATTTCATGCTTATCAGAGATATTTCCTGCTCTTTGACATTTATCACAGTATTTGACCAATAAATATGAATCTTTAAATAAAGTAGGCCAAAAATAACGATTTGTAATACCTTAGGCTGCTTTGTCCTAGTGCTTCCAAAGTGTCCTCCATAAGGTGCGAGAATGGCAATGCGTAAGAAGCCTTTGCTTGTTGCTCCTCTTCAGGTATGCATTTCCTCATTAATTGATCAGGGCACATCTTGTAAAGGAATGGATCATCCCAATAGTATTGCTTAACCATGTGGAAGAATTTTCTCCTTTGTTGATATGTCATACTCACTGGTACCACTTTGCTTGCAAGGAAATTTACAATATCAGCAAACCATGGTGCAGGTGCATTTAATGCTCCTGCATTGCTTATAGCAAATGCAGTTTCATGTTTTGCATTGACTGTGATTGCCAATAGTTTCTCATCTGGAAAACTTTCCTTGATTTCTTCTCCTTGTGTACCAAGTGATTCTCCTTCAATCCTTGATAAATGGTCTGCTACTTGGTTTTCTACTCCTTTCTTGTCTCTATTTTCTAGATCAAATTCTTGTAGGAGTAAAATCCACCTTATCAGCCTTGGCTTTGCATCCTTCTTTGAAATTAGATACTTAATGGCAGAGTGATCAGTATAGACAATAATTTTAGTGCCAACTAAGTATGATCTAAATTTTTCAAATGCAAAGACCACAGCTAATAATTCCTTTTCTGTAACTGTGTAATTCACCTGAGCTTCAATTAATGTCTTGCTAGCATAATATATGGAATGAAAGACCTTATCATACCTTTGCCCTAGGACTGCTCCTACTGCAAAGTCACTAGCATCACACATTAATTCAAATGGCCTACTCCAATCTGGAGTTACTATAATTGGTGCTGTCACCAATGCTTTTTTAAGCTTGTCAAAAGCTTCTATACAAAAGTTATCAAAGATAAATTCTACATCATGTTGCAGAAGCATACATAATGGTTTTGAGATTTTTGAAAAATCTTTGATAAACCTTCTATAGAAACCAGCATGGCCTAAGAAGCTCCTGATACCTTTAATTGTACTGGGTGGTGGTAAATTTTCAATGACATCAACTTTAGCTTTGTCTACCTCTAGACCTTTCTTTGAAATCCTATGTCCTAGCACTATGCCTTCTTGTACCATGAAATGGCACTTTTCCCAGTTTAAGACTAAATTTGTTTCTTCACATCTCTTGAGAATTTGTTCCAAGTTTGTTAAACAAACTTGAAATGTCTCTCCAAAGATAGAGAAATCATCCATGAATACTTCCATTGATTGCTCAATGAAATCTGAGAAAATAGACATCATGCATCTTTGGAATGTAGCAGTGCATTACATAAGCCAAATGGCATTCTCCTAAAAGCAAAAGTACCATAAGGGCATGTAAAGGTGGTTTTGTGTTGATCCTCAGGCTCAATGGCTATTTGATTATAGCCTGAGTAGCCATCTAGGAAACAATAAAATTCTTTCCCCTGCTAATCTATCTAACATTTGGTCTATGAATGGTAAAGGAAAGTGATCCTTTTTGGTAGCTTTGTTGAGTTTTTTACGTAATCCATACTGATTCTCCACCTATAATGATTCTAGTTGGTATCAACTCATTCTTTTCATTGGCTATTCTTGTCACACCCCCTTTCTTTGGTACATATTGGACGGGGCTTACCCAAGCAGCATGCGATATGGGGTATATGATTCAACATCTAGCCATTTAATTATTTCCTTTTTCACAACCTCTTTCATGATAGGATTTAGTCTTCTTTGACTTTCTATCTTTGTTTTTTGGAATTTTCTTCCAAAATGACTCATGCATGCATATAGAAGGACTAATTCCTTTGATATCCGCCATTTGCCAACCTATAGCTTTGGTATGCTTCTTGAGAGTACTAATGAGATCACTCTCTGTTTTGATGTTAAATCGAAGCAATGATAATGAGTAAAGTCTCATTTGTTCCTAGAAAAGCATACTTAAGGTGTTCAGAAAGATATCTTGATTCTAACTTAGGAGGTTGTTCTATTGAGGGTAAGTTCTTCTTGAGACTTGGATCCTCAAGATTGAGTGGTTCATAAGTCCTAGCCCATACTTCCTTACAAGAGTTTTCTATTGGTAGATTCTCTTTTTCTAGTATTTCAGCATCTAGCAATGCAATTTGCATCTAATGCATCTGCATTGGCTAAGTGATCATACTATTTGTAAAATTGTTTTTCTACCAATTGATCTAGAGAGAATAAGGATGAACACTCTTCTGTTTCCTCTGCAGGATACTTCATAGCATTCATTACATTGAATTTGATCTCTTGATCATTCACTCTCATAGTGAGTTCACCTTCGCACATCAATTATGGTTTTACCAGGTTGCTAGAAATGGTCTACCTAGGATAATAGGCACTTCCTTATCTGCATCAAAGTCAAGGATAACAAAATCTACAGGAATACAAATTTGTCTACCTTAACTAGGATGTCTTCTATGATACCTTCCAGGATAGGCTATTGATCTGTCAGCTAATTGAAGTGTCACGGTGGTTGGTTTTGCATTTCCAATTTCTAATCTGGTCAAAAATAGATTTAGGCATCAAGTTGATGCTTGCACCTAAATCACATAAAGCTTTTTACAAGTATAGGATTTTCCTATAGAAAATGGAATTGTAAAACTACTGGATCCTTCAATTTCCTAGGGATCTTATTTTGCATAAGCAAACTACAATCTTCTGTCATGGCAATCTGTTTTCAAACTCACCTAATCTTCTTCTCTTAGTTAGCACATCCTTCATAAATTTTGCATAATTTGGCATTTGTTGGAGGCTTCTACTAAAGGAACATTGATGTGTAATTGTTTTAGTACCTCTAAGAATTTACCAAACCGCTTCTCCTCATGTGCTTTTTTCAGGTCTTTGAGGGTAAGGAGGAGGAGGGTATTCAGTACTAACTTAGGTAGTGGACTTTGAACTTCTTGTGATGCGGGAGCACCGGATGCTTCGCATTGGTTTCTTTTGATTTTTGGCTTTTTCTCCCTTTTCTACACTTTCCTTCTCAGTTAACTCTACCAAATCCTTACCACTTCTCAATGAAATAGCCTTAACCTGCTCTTTTCCTTTGGTTTGGGAAGGAGTAGCTTCTGTATTTGAAGGTAAGGCACCTTGTGGCCTTTGATACAGAGCTGTGGCTAATTGACCAACTTGATTCTCTAAATTCTTGATGGAAGCATCTTGGGTTTGTCTAGCAGTTCTAGATTCACCTATGAATGCTTTAAGCATGGTTTCTAGAGAATTCTCAGTGGTAGGTTGAGAGTTTCTTTGGTTATTTTGAGCTGGGAATCCTGGTGGGTTGGTTGATGTAGTTGGAGCAGTTCTAGGTGTGCAGTGCACTATTGTTGTTCCATCTAAAATTTGGGTGATCTTTCCAACCAGGATTATAAGTGTTTGAATAAGGGTTGTTATTCCTATTATAACCTATATAATTTACAGAAATAGGGTTGCTAGAACACTCCTCATACAAGTGACCTCCTCCACAGTACACACAACTAGGTGTGCCTGGAGGTACTTGTTCTCATCTTTAGAACTGTGAGAGCTTTACGGTGATGCTGTTTGCATTAGATGCAGATAGCATTGCTGTAGTGAAGTTTTCATTAAATTAGCTAGAGTGGCTACTTGAGCAGATAGTAAGGCAGATATATCATTGATTTCATGCACCCCGATGGTTTCTTTTGGGCACTTACCCTCTCGGTGAGGCCAACTAGAGCTATTAGTCGCTATTCTATCAATTAATTCACATGCTTCATTGTATGATGATTTAATAACACTCCACCGGATGATGCATCAAGCATTATTCTAGTTTGAGGTTCTAAACCATTATAAAATGTTTCCATTTGAATAATAACAGTAAACCATGATGAGGACATTTTCTTAAAAGTTCCTTCCATCTTTCCCATGCTTCAAATAAAGACTCAAACTCTTTTTGTCTAAAAGATGTAATATCATTTCTTAACTTTGGCATTTTTGATAGGTGGGAAATATTTTCCTAAAAATTTTTCAGCCATTTCATTCCATGAATGAATAGAGTTAGGCTCTAAAGAATTTAGCCAAGCCTTGGCTCTATCTCTCAAAGAATATGGAAATAACCTTAATCTAAATGCATTTTCACCGACACTGGTAAAATAAAATTACTACATACTTCTAGAAATTGCCTTAAATGCAAATGAGGATCTTCATGAGGAGATCCTCCAAATTGACCAATAGTTTGAAGCATTTGAAACATCATAGGCTTAAATTCAAAATGCATGGCATCAATATGAGGTCTGTTTATACTAGTTTGCATGTTTTGATGATCAAATCGAGCATAATCCTCATAGGTCTATCTCTATCATTAATCATACCTATGTGATCCATGTGGATGAGATTTTCTCTATGAACTTCTCCTTGAGTAGCATGTTTGTGATCCGGGGCCTCCTCACCGAGTGTGGCCTTGAGCTTTGTTCTTCACCGAAAGACATGTTCTTTGGCTTGTTGATTCTGTTTTTCGAGTCTTAGCAATCTCCTGAATTTTCTTTCTATTTCTAAATCTAAACTATATTACGGAGTTCTGCTTTTCAGTTACGTACATATACTAAGTACCATGTAATCGTTGTTGATGAAACTTTAAAAACCAGAATTTATATACAACACTAAATTACTTAATATCAGAATTTTAAAAAGAATTTACTTAAATTCCCCGGCAACGGCGCCAAAAACTTGGTGTGTGGAATATGCCACATACACTTGAGTGCAAGTATACACTGTCCAAAAACAAGTAGTAAAAAGATCGAACCCACAGAGATTGAAAAACTCACTTTTAAATGATATAAAGTAATAAAGTGTAAAGTCACAAAGTAATAAAATAATTTTGGATTTTTGTTGATGATCACAATTAAGTTAGAAAACTAAGAAAGAATGTTGATAGTGTAAAAGAGAAAAGCTAGTTGGAATGTCTTCATCAAGTAATTTACTTAAAAGTGTATGATGCAGTATGTGATGCAACCTGATCTGAATCTTTGTTGCATTAGCTATGTGCCTTTCGGTCACTTTCTTTGAGTATCATTACAAACTCTTATGATCCTTGTTCTATGCAAGAAAGAAAGGGGTGTTAGTGCCTATCTTGCCTCCTAACAAGTATCACTTTGCTTAAGTGAATTCACTCTTGTATTTTAAGTACCCACAATTATCCTATGGACTATACTATCCTATGTCTAGGACTTAGCATGGTTTTCACAAAGTTTTCTTTATGTAAAACACTCACCCATATTAGTTCTTGAGTTCTTAATTGTAAGCCATGTCCTGGTCATTTACAATTCATACTTATTCTAAGTGATCAAGTTTAAAATAAGTAATAAAAATATTATCAAGCAAGAACTAAAGTACAAACATACATACATGCAACATACTTACTTAAAAGCTCATTAAATGATTAGAACATTCCAACTAAGAAAGGTTTAGCTAACAAGAGACATTGCAAGATATATATAACCTGAATAGACCATGTTTATATATATAGAAATCACTAAAGAGAAACAACAAGAGTAAAGTTACAAATGTTGAAAACCTTTATATGAAGTCTTCTAGCAATGCACTAGCATTACTCCTTAGCACTATACAAACACTATGAAAATGAGTAAAGGAGGATTTGTCAATTCCTTCCTCTTCCTCTAAAAATATAAAAACTAACTATGTATATTGAAATTTTGATCTAACTTATGGATTGTGATATATTTCCAAATGAAGATGTGAGGTCCTTTTATAGCCTTCAAGTGAGGTGCTTCCTTCCTTCATGTTGAAGTCATCTTGAGTGGATGATAGCTGTAGTTGCTTTCAGAGGTTTATCCATGTTGCAATCTTTGACTTAATCATATAGGGTGGTTCCATGGTGTTAGAACAAGTGCCCTATGTTGATGACTCTTCAAAGCTAAGCCTATAGCTATGTGTGAATGGTAGCGCCTACTATACATTGTTGGATGGCATCGGGGAAGCGGCGGGAGGTCATCACATTGCATGTGGATGCATATGAAACAGCCGCTTATTCACCAAGTTGCGCGAGAATTGATGCAGGATCGGTCTGCAGAGCATTGATGCGAGCATAAACATTGAGGCGCAGACCGAACAAAAACATCAAACATACCACAATATATCCAAAATGGCCTATAACTAACTATAACCATTCAATTCACTCAAGTTAGCATATATCACATAAAATACTATATAAACTCTTTATTATTACTTGAAAGAGAGCAAATACTAAGTTTAAACATATGAAATACTCTATATAAAATAGAGTTATCACTACTATTATTTCCGAAGCTCCCTTGTCGACCATTTTAAACCTTCCCTTTCTGATAGCTTCCTGGATTTCTCGACGGAAGACTCTGCAATTAGATATGGCATGAATGAAGGAATTATGCCACTTGCAATACTTCTTCCCCCTGATTTCCTCGGGAGGGGGTATCTTGTGACCGTCAAGAAGTTTGATCTGTTTATCCTTCAAGAGATAGTAAAATATTTGATAGGCCTTGGAGATGTTAAAGGAGTACTCAACCTTGTTATCGGAATTGTCCTTCTTTTTCCCCATTGTATGTTTCAGAGCTGAACAGAGATAAGCCTTTCCCTTAACAATCTCGGCCACCAAGATGTCTGCTGAGTAATCGGCTGATTCATCATAGTTTGAGTCCTCTTCCGCATCAACTACTGAAACAAGTTGAGGTCCTCGACCACTAGTGGCTCTTCTTCTCTCTTTCTCTTATATGAATTGTTCAATTTGGATAGCCCAAGAAGCCAAGCCTTTGAAGTCACTACATGCTTGTCCTACAAGCTTTTCCTTCAATTGCGGGTGCATTCCAGAGATGGCCATGGAAGTAAGTTAGGATTCTAGAAAGGGTACTGAGCACTTTCCGGCCATCTTCTGAACCTTTCAATGATGAAGTGATTCATCGCCTCATCCACCTTCTGCCGTAAGTTCATGAGATCGGCAACGGTAATTCAGGCTGTTGCCGATAGAATCTGTCATGGAAGCACATTTCCATGTGTGCCCAGGTTTGTATTGAGTCTGGGGGGAACGAGGAATACCACTAGAAACCAGTCCCATTCAAAGACAAGGGGAACAGTTGATGTAACACCCCCTTTCTAATCAACTATTATTTAATATACATAATATCAGAGTTTTAAAAATTAAAATTTATTGAAAGAAAGTGTCACATTTCAACGCTTATAAAACAACCAACTTATAATCCAGTGACGTGAAGTCAACAAAATAACAAAGACGATATATAGCACGATAGTTTAGGGGCGGCCCACAAGCTTTGTTTTAGTTTACAAAGACACCAAAATGAAATACCTCCAACACAATGGAACAATTATTAGTCTAGAATCATACTTAATACATCACCACGAATAGTCTAAAAACATAAAAATAGCAAATAAAGTAACACTACGCCTCTTCCCTGGTGCTACATATCGAGTGACACGACTACTAGCAAAAAGGGCATAAGAATGCCTTCACTCGCGATTACTGCGATTCTTGCAGACATAAGAAGCAACACAAGCAAGTAGGGTGAGTCTTTTATACAAATAATAATAATTAGAATAAGCAAGTATATATTGGTCAGTGCAGCAGAACATCTAATCCACAACCACACAACGCGTTATCGCGACACATCATCATATTTATAACGCATTCACAAAAGTATAACCATCGAAGAAACATCAATAACATATGTATGTGTTTATGCATGTAATGCAACATGCATGAGGATCCTATCATCACCACAATTTGCCTTGAGGGCACTCATCGCTTTGGACAGGAGTCCCACGTCGCTTGGGCGAAGCCTACACATCGCTTTATGCATATGCATCATGAGGCTCTATGTCAATGCACCACAAACACACCTATTACCACAACTTATTATACTCACCATTTTCAGTTATTAACTCATCTCCATCTCATCAACAAATTAGCCTTGAGGGCTACACGCCGCTTTGACCGAGTCCCACACCGCTTTCACACCTCCGCATAAAGACACTCAGTTTCCATTTTTATTTTAGTAGATTAACTCATCGTTTACATTGCCACACCCAATTGGACCAAACTAAGCATTAGGGACTATTTTGACACTCATAAGAATAGTTAAATGATATCTCACAAGTTATTTTTAACTTATTAAACTCTCAAAACAAACATATGTGGAACACGCCCTATACTCTCTTCGATTTCCATCCACCCCAAAAATTTATTTTCTTTCTTTACACTTTGAAACCAAATGCAAATAGTATTTTGATGAGTATGGTTTATTCACTTTAAGCACTTTCCAGAATAAACCCTCATAAGATAATGCCCAAAGTGGTTATTTAAATTGTTAGCTATTATCCCCCATTTCATTAGGTTCCCTGACCGTGACTTTCCAGTTTCAACCCATTCTTTTCTCTCCATTTAATCTATCATTATCATCATCATGTAAAACAAGTGAAATCCTGATGATCCCAAGGTCATTTCCAACAACCAGAAAGCACTAGAAAGCACACACATACGCCTTGCACTACCCTTTCATACTTCAACAACATTTTTTTTTTCTACAACACTCAACAGACAAATTCACACCATCTCAACAACATTCATTGAGCATATCATCAATTATCATACAACTAGCATATTTCCACATTTCACTTTGTTGAGGAAATTTCACAAACAATTAGCATGCACATTCCAAACACATATTCATTTATATTCAGCAAGAGACCATAGCATTCCAATTAGATTCAAACACAGCAGCAATTATGGATTTTACAATAACAATCACAACACTCAAACACTCTCACACCTAACCTACATATAATCCAAATTCTAAGAATTATTATAGGTATAAGAAGAGCCCCCTTACCTTGAAATGCTTAAGAATTCGAAATCACCTCCAAGGAAAACACCACGAAGCAAGCTTCTTCTTCCCTCCTCCTAACCGAAAGCTACAACTTCGGGGAAAAGGGAAAACAACAACGATGGAGGGTGAGGAATTGAGGGTTACAACGTGAAAAGGGAAGAAAAAGGAAGAGAAGGGATCGATTCATTACCTGGTGAAGAGTTTGAGAGAAGCTCTTCTTCCTCCTCACGCCGTCGCACACGCAGCACTCCTCCCTCTCTCTGTTTTCTTGTTTTTCAACGTGGGAATGAATAATGAGACCTTTCTCAAGGGTTTTGGGAGCTTTAGGAATGGGCTTGGGTCAAAAAAAAACGACTTGGGCCCTAATTGCACCCCCTTCTTTATTTAATTAGGCACCCTCTGAAATAAATAATTCCAACATCACTTTTCAATTTAAATAAATATTGAAATCCCTCAATAACTTAATTAAATAAATAATTAAATTATTTTAGGGCGTTACAACTCTCCCCCACTTAAAGAATTTCGTCCTCGAAATTACCTGAGTCAAACAACTCCGGGTATGCTTCTTTCATCTTACTCTCCAATTCCCAAGTCGCACTCTCGCCAACGGCTCCCAACCAAACTACTTTTACTAGCTTGATCTCCTTCCCCCGCAACACCTTCACTTCACGGTCTTCAATTCTAACTGGCATAGTTTCTACAGTGAGGTTCTCCCTCACTTCCACATTATCCATCTGAATTACGTGCGGGACTTTGCCTGGGACATACTTCCGCAATTGAGATACATGGAATACATCATGCAGATTAGGCAGGCTAGGTGGCAAGGCCACCCGATGAGGCAACTTTCCCAACTCTTTCAGAAACTGGTATGGGCCAATGAAACGAGGGGTTAACTTCTTAGACTTGAGTGGCACGACCCACACCATCACCGGAGTGACTCTCAAGAATACATGATCACCAGCTTGAAACTCTAGATCTTTCCTTCTCTTATCGTGATAACTCTTCTGCCTACTCTGCGAGGTTTTCATCTTCTCTCGAATCATCTTGACCTTCTCTGTGGTCTCCCGTACAATCTCGGGGCCTAACACCACACTCTCTCCCGATTCATACCAACACAAGGGTGTCCTACACCTCCTACCATACAATGCCTCGAAAGGCGCCATCCCGATACTCGCATGAAAATGCGTTATTATAGGTGAATTCAATCAATGGCAAATGAGAATCCCACGAACCTCCTTGCTCAAGAACGCATGCTCTCAACAAATCCTCTAGTGACTGAATAGTCCTCTCCGTCTGCCCATCTGTCTGGGGGTGATAAGCGGAACTCAGTCTCAATTTGGAACCTAAGGCCTCTCGCAAGCTCCTCCAAAATTCGAAGTAAACCTAGGATCCCGATCGGACACGATACTCACGGGAACACCATGCAAACTTCACAATTGTCTTAACATAAATATACGCCAACTTTGAATGGATAAGTCATATTTATCGCAAAAAGTGAGCGAGACTTTGTCAACCTATCAACAATCACCCATATAGCATCAAACCCCTTTCTTGTATTCGCAAACCCGATTACAAAATCCATAGAGATACTATCCCACTTCCATTCGGGTACCTCCAATGGTCGTGATCAACCCCGCCAAGCTTCCGATGCTCTACCTTAGATTTCGACACGTCAAACAAGCATACACAAATTGGGCTACATCACGCTTCATGCCGAGCCACCAAACAGCTTTCTTCAAATCTTGATACATCTTTGTGGCTCCGGATGAATACTCAATTTACTTCGATGTCCCTCCTCCAGTATTGATTTCTTAATCTCTTCATCATCAGGGATACAAATCCTCCCTCGGTATCTTAACACATCTTGCGCATCTATCCCATAATCCTTACCCTCGGAGTGATCAATTCCAACTGCCAACTCAACTAGTTTAATGTCTTGCTTTTGAGCCTCCCGAATAACGTCTAGAAATTCATTATGGATCTTCAACATTCCCAGTGCATAATCGTTAGGCGTTACTGCATGACCAAACTCAAATCCGAAACCGCTCAATCAATTCGAGCTCTTTCACCATCAACGCTTGACACATGAAGGGACTTCCTACTCAAGGCGTCGGCTACAACATTAGCCTTCCCGGATGGTAATTCAAACTAAAGTCATAGTCTTTTCAATGATTCTAGCCACCTCCTTTGTCTCATATTCAATTCTTTCTGGTCAAACAGATACTGCAACCCCTTATGATCACTGAATACCTCAAACTTAGAACCATACAAATAGTGCCTCCAGATCTTCAAAGCAAACACAATTGCCGCAAGCTCCAAATCGTGAGTAGGGTAGTTCTTCTCATGAATTCTCAACTGCCTGGACGCATAGGCTACTACCTTACCCTCTTGCATTAGCACACCTCCCAAACCCATCTTGGAAGCATCACAATACACCACGAACGGTCGATCTGGAACAGGCAATACCAGAATAGGAGATGTTGTCAACCTCCGCTTCAACTCATTGAAGCTCTCTTCACACCGTGCATCCCACACAAAGGCTTTTCCCTTACACATCAGTTGAGTCAACGGAAGGGCTAGCTTGGAGAAACCCTCAATAAACCTCCTATAGTAACCAGCCAACCCCAAGAAACTCCTGATCTCAGTCACTGATCTTGGGTTCTCCCATCCATTGCCCCAGAACATTCCAACGTGAAATAAGCCCATCCGATAGGAAAAACCTGTCTAACCAACTCATAGAAACACCATCAGAATAAAACCAAGAGAACTTCTTACCAGGCACTGATGCGTCAACAAGATCCATATCCAAAATTATTAAATTCATTAATGTCCTGTGAGTAACCCCCACCAGTCCTTCATTTTCTCTCCTCAACTTTAGAGATAGAATTGAAATCCCCTACCACACACCACTCACCTATAGGAAACCCTCTGCTGTGCCTTTCAACTCTTCCCATCCTTTACGCTTGCCATTCAACGAACACAATGCGTAAATATTCACAACATAAATGAGAACATTATGCACTTTGGCGCACACCCTTACAAAACAAGTACCTTTGAAGAAAAACAAACCGACCACGATCCAACTAACCAAGATGACAAAATACCGTCTGATGAGCCTCGAGAAGGCATCACCGACCAATCAAATTGTTCATTACCCCATAACAAACCAATCTGCTTTCTATCAAAACTTTCCCTCTTAGTTTCCTGTAAGCAAATAAAATCGAACTTACCCGATCTATCAAAGTAGCCAACTGACGAGGCTTGTCTCTGTCGCCCCACCCGCGCATATTGAGGGATAGAATATTCATGGAATACCGTTGTTGGCCGCCCTCTTAACCATAGCATCTTGGTCACGCTTCTGACCTGCTTCAATCAAGTCTACATAAGTCTCAGCTGTCTGACTGCCTTCCACCCCAAGCTTCTTAGCATCCTCCCATACCTTCCAAGCCAAAACCTTGTTATGAAGAGCGCAAAATCTGTTATTACCACGACCAATGTCTGAACTGTTAATTGAATCAGCGCATAAAATTGTTCCTGCTGAAATAAGGAAGACGAGTTTGCTTTATTAATTAAGGTGTTAATGTCACCATCTTCATTACTTCCTTCCCTATCTTCTCTCAAACCTCGCCAAAGAAGATACGTTTTCACGGGAGGAATTTTACCCAATTTCGGAGCTCTTTACTTCCCAACAAACGCCACTTCCGTTCCTTTCTTTTGTGTACCCGTAGCTTCACTTTTGGCCCATGATTTGGTTGATTTTGGATTGAAGGAAGATCATACGACACATGCCTTACACTTACTGCTATCATTCCATCCAGGGTGTTATTTTTTGGACCCCCACCTCTAAACATAATGCCCCCCACCCAACTTTTTCTTCCAATTTTACCCCTCAATTTTATCCAAAACGGATTTACCTATTAAATAGATAAATCCGTTGTCTAAAATTAACTCAACGAATTTATCTATTTAATAGATAAATCAATTTTGGATTAATTTTTTTTGAAACGAAAGTATCTACAAAATGATACTTCTGATGTTGTTTATTTTACAAACGTAAGTATGTATAAATCCATCAATTATAAACATACATATTTTCGTAGCTATATGATAAATCCGTTTTTAAGTTTTTTTGGACCAAACAAATTTACCTAAAAATAGATAAATCTGTTGTGTTATTTTTAGCCAACGGATTTATCTATTTGGTAGGCAAATCCGTTATGGATATTTCACTACAGACTTATCTACCATAGATAAATTCGTTGTCCAATTTTTCACAACAGATTTATCTATTTGGAAGATAAATCTATTTTGGGAAAAATTTAGGGGTAATCCAATCTTTTCACAGGGGTTGTGGGGGTAAAAAAAGATATTGTTCCATCCAATTGGCCTACTAGCGCATTATTCACGGCCCATGCTTCTTACTAACGCCCCTCTACTCAGCACACACTACACAAACGTGTGAAAAGACATTTGTGCCCTTAATGAAACGCAGCGTTTTAACTTTTTTGGCATTTTAGGGACGATTCGATACTTACCCATCGAACGATTCGATGGTAAAGTATCGAGTACTGTAAATTATGTTGCACACCCCAAACTTGTCTCACAGTTGTTCGATAGCTAAAAAACGAATCAGATCGATAGATAAAGTCCGAACCACTATTAATGAGACAGATTTGATGTTATTTTTGCACGCGTTAAAATGAATCCAAGGAGGTTCTCACACTTCACTCTCATTTTGAAATTTGTCTCAATTGCGCAAAAAGAATTGGAAATGAACGGAATAATTATAGTTAAAAAGTCTACAATGTCAAATTTATTTGGTAAAACATAAAAAAAACCTACTAAAGCGAACAACAAAAACATAACTACTATGGCATAGCATCTATCACCTGGCTGGCACAACTAAACTTCCTCAGCTCCCGTGCTATTGGTCTCGTCAATGTCTTCAACCTGTCAATGATGGTCCATGCACGGGTACCCCGCGGGACCTTACCATCTAGTGCGCTCTCCATCTCAGCATAGAGGTACTCCATCTCTGGTATATTGTACAAAACACAAAAATACAGTAATTAAAATAGTGGAAATTTTAAAAACAGTTAACTTTAATCACAAGTTAAAAATGATTGATATCTCTCCCAGCTCTTCAACACCAAGCACAGGGTAATTTTTTGGCATTAGGTATAGGTGGGATACCCATACCAGGCCATGTACCCCTCAACCATGTCTTGGCTCCGAGCCTCAAATGCCTGACCACAGGGAATAAGATGGTTGTGGGAATGTTCGCACATAGCATCAGCGTCTTCTTTGGTAACTACAGCCCACCTAGGATGTTTGGGGTCGTCGAGGATCCCTTGCACATAGCCAAACAACCTGACCACACAATCAAGCAGATAAGGGACCATGCACCTAGAATGTCGTAGAAACCCCCTAAAGAAGCACGGTGAGTCCAATGGCAAAATAGCTCTGTGAGCATGGTATGGATCCCATGTCACATCCTCTGGCCGCATACGCTCAAGCACTGCCCAATAATGATCCTATTTTTCAGCTTACTTTCTGCCTTGCCAATTCAGACCTTGAGGCTTCTCTTCATAATTGTCAGCACGAACAGACTTAGTACCAAACCTATTTCCCTGGAAATGTTCAAATATCCAATAAATTGAAATAATACTTGAATTAATACCTGAAGAATAGTCGAATATCCAGCAATCTGCTTAGTCTTCCAAACAGTGGCATCCTTCAGATGGTCGTATAAGTGAGCAAGTGTCATACCTCCCCAGGTGTAGGTCCCTACACTCTCCGGATCAACAAGCAAATAATGGAACCCAACCTTTATCTTATTTCCAGTCTTATCAGCGAACAAGGTCTCAACTAGCAGGTAGATAAGGTAGGCACGAGCGTCATGTTCAAATTCTCCAGCTTCAACGGCTCTAGGGTAGATAGTTACCCTCAGCCACTTGAGAGTTATAGTGTATCCTTTCTCAGGAATCTAAAGATATACTTCTTCAGGGTCTGCACCCAAGTAATCTACAAGCCACTCCTCAGCAACTTGTTTGGTTGGGTCTGGAAGGTCAAACCATTGTCCCCCAATGGGAATATGCAACTGTTGAGAGACATCGTCCAGTGTGATAGTCATCTCACCCACTAGTAGGTGGAAGCTGGATGTCTCAGCATGCCATCGCTCTATGAAAGTATTGACCACCCCAGTATTCATGTTGTTGAAGAATGTAACACCCCTTTTGCTACCGGTAAATTTAAAAACGAAAATCGAGTTTTCAAAACCTTTTCTACTACACCCTCGAGGATGCTACACTCACACCGATAAAACAATTCAAGAGTCGATAATAAATAAATTCACCAAAAGAAGGTTTAGCGTAATACATAGCACGTCATGAATGGAACGAACCCTCAAAACACCATGTTCTAGTCTAAGTAATGATAGTTCTATGTTGTTGAAGAATGTAACACCCTTTTGCTACCCAGTAAATTTAAAAACGAAAATCGAGTTTTCAAAAACCTTTTCTACTACACCTCAAGGATGCTACACTCACACCGATAAAACAATTCAAGAGTCGATAATAAATAAATTCACCAAAAGAAGGTTTAGCGTAATACATAGCACGTCATGAATGGAACGAACCCTCAAAACACCATGTTCTAGTCTAAGTAACAGTAGTTCTATCACCACGCAGCGGAATATAATGAAATCATAACCTCAACAAATAAAATCCAACAATTAAGTAATTAAACCAAACTAAATAAAGTAGTGTTCGTTCCCCTCCCCCCTGAGTGCTACGGATCAGAGCAACGACACCGACTCAACTGGCGAAGGTAGACAAGCCTTCACTCACTATCACCTGCACGTTACCAACATAGGGGTAACATTCAAACAGAAGGGGTGAGATATCTAGCAACATAATAGCATGTATGATAAGCAATATGCTAGAGTTGCGGCAACTAACTACTACTCAACAACGACATCAGCATACAACATCAACGGACATCAACATCATCAATATACAACATCAACAGCATCAATAGACCACAACATCATCAATATACAAGATTAACAGCATCAAATTACGACTACCAAAGAATACCACCCATAACATGTGCAAATGAATGAAATGCAACCCACACCAACGGGTATATGCATGCGGTACCGTTCATCACCAATTTTATTTTGAGCATCAATATCATCACCTATAGCTCTAGGCCGAAGCCCACACCATCACCGGAAGCATGACATGCATAAGACACCATGAACCATGCACCAAACACCAATCAACAACAAAAACAACCACGATTTACAACCACACCAACAACAACAACTTACACAACAACACTAACATCATCAATTGGTCATAGACCCATCACCTTAATTACCAGAATAGCCACATCACCAGTTGTGGCATTCCCACCACACCAAAAGCACCAAAACACACCAAAAACACCCAACCCACCAACACCTATGAGTTAGTCTATCATTCAACAGTACCCCGACCACTACCAACACCTGAAAACACACCACAACTATGGGACAACCACATGGGGCCCCCCAAAGGCAACACAACAAAGACAGAAATGCAAAGAACACAAAGAATTACAAAGAACACCACAATTACAAAGAACACAAAGAATTACAACAATTACAAAGAACACAAAGAACACGGCAAATACAAGACAACACAACAAATACAACAACATGCAATTACAAAGAACCACGGCAAATACAAAGAACATGCAATTACAAAGAACACAAAGAATTACAACAATACAAAGCCAATTACAAAGAATACGAAGAAATACAACAACATGCAATTACAACAACACAACAATTACAAAGAATACAAAGAATTCAAAGAATACAAAGAATACAAAGAACATGCAATTACAAAGAACACAAAGAATTACAACAATACAACAATTACAAAGAACATGAAAGAAAGCGGCGCCTAGGTGGCGCCAACATAAGGCATAATCATCAATTCATCAAATAATTTGTACATTCTAGTATGCTACCAAATACATTTTATCAAACATCACATAGGCACCAAACAAAGTCAAGAAACATCAAAGGTCCTAATCTCCCACATAAAACCCATCCTACACCCTATTATAGAGATAGAACCCCACCCTTACCTTAGTCTTAGATGATCACAAATCCTAGCCTTGGGAGATTGCAAACCCTAGCCTTCTTTCTTCTCTCCTCCTTTGTGTAGTCCTCTCTTCCTCTTCTCCTCCTCCTCGCTTGTAGTCCCTTCTTACTTCTCCTTTCTTTCTTTTCTTTTGCTCTCTAAATGAGCAATTGGCTCTAACCCTAGTGCTTATATCATGGGCTATTGGGTCATGGGCCTCTTTCTACCGCTTACTTAATTACTAAATACTACCTCATGATTTAAATGAAGCACCATATTATTATTTTAATATAACTATACTAATACAATACCTAAATAATTTAATTTAATAAATAATTAAATTATTTGGGGCATTACAACTCTCCCCACTTAGAATATTTCGTCCTCGAAATTTTGTAAGCTAGCTCAAGGACAAAACAAAAGAAGAAATACTCGGAAAGTTCAAACGTACGGGAGGAAAATATAAACCTTGTCAAAGTGACCAGAGAGATGAGTCAGTGATATCAAAGGTAAGAAATGGAAGGCATCAACAATACAAGGCTAAAGAACAACACTTACACAGCATAATTTTTTTTCTTTTTTTTTTGACAACCAACTAATACAGGATCTTTAACTGTGCATGTTCCAAAAACTAAGTATCTTCCAAATAAGCAGAAAAATCAATTTTAAATGAAATTAGTCACCAATCATGAAAAATAGCTTAAACAAGAGTTAATGAGTTAGACATAACACCCAACATAGTATGATATAGAGAAGATCATTTAATTGGTAGGCATAGTATTCAGTTTTTCAAAGTCTTTCAATTTTGAAGAGTAACTAACATGCATTTCTAATTTATTTACTGACATAGGATTTTACTAAGTTTTGTGGAAAACGAAATGGAACACATATTACAAATAAGACCAAAATTTATTTTTTTTCCATGCTCAAACATAATTAAAACATGGTTACAAACCTTCTAAAAGGTCTAATTTAACAAGTTTTACGCATAAAGTCAATCCTTTGGAAAACTACAGTAACATCTTTACACTTTTATCAGAAAATTATAAATAAGGTTACACACCAACTAGACTTAGTCAGCTTACACAGAATCTTCACATAATTAATCAAAAAACGAGTTTCATTAGCACGTACCTACTACAATCTGCGTTAAAGTGATAAAACAAAATTTAGAAATTCTGCATCTGCAATACATGCCATATCATAAAATTTTGGGCTCACACATTAGGCATTGAGAAAAAATCAAGGACTTGGAGTGGACAATACAAAGTAAATGAGGATAATAATAACGTATAATATATTCAACAGTCTAAAACCATTACAACGGATTGTAGGTATCATGAAAATAAACCAAAACAATAATTGCATCATTCGACTAAGAATATTATTATTTTCAAGCCTTACGGCATGTTGGTAAAGGAGTAATGTAACGCCCCAAAAATAATTCAAGTATTTATTTAATTAAGTGGTATATTCGTTGGTTAAATTAAAATAATGATAGGGTATTTGAATTAAATGAGGAGTGGTGGTTAGTAAAAAGTGAGTGGTAATTTAATTAAAAGAGGTAGTAGTGCAAGTAATGGAGGAGGTGTGAATAGAGGCCCATGATAGTTAGGCCCATATCCATGAATTAGGCCCATCTTCATGTGATAAGGTTAGGTTTCGATGGTGAGAGTTCATTCCAACCAAAATCAAAGAAAAGTCAAAGAGTAAAGTAAGAGAGTAGAGAGAGAGAGGTGCGATAGTCTTAAGGAGGAAGAAGAGGAGATCTTGGCGTGGAGAGTTCAAGTTCAAGGAAGAGGAGCTTGATTGTTGGTGATGGTTGGTGATTCTTGGTGGAGAGAGTGCTAGTTTCTTCAATAAGGTAAGGGGCCTCTCTTTCACCTATAATAGAGTATATGATGAGTGTTATGTGTGGGTTAGACTCTAGGATGATTTTTGAGTTGTTTGTGTTGTTGTCGTGTGATTGATGTTGTGTTTGCTTCTCTTAGGTGAAATTGTGATGTGTGTATGTGTTGTTGATGATTGGTCATATGTAAGACCTATAAAAGAAAATGGGTTTGAGGAACCCTAGGTGCAAGGGCGCCATTTTTGGTGTTGTCACCTTAGTGGTTATTTTGATGTGTGTTGGACAATATTCGAATGAATATGTGTTGTAGTAATTGTGGGTTAAGTTTGATCATAGTATGAGAATCAAAGAAAAGAGGGAAGATGAGGGTTAGGTGCGTTGTAGCTTGTGAAGGTCGAAGGTGTGTGCGTCGAAGGATAGTGAGTTGAAGTAAGGGTGTGCCGAGAAGCATAAGTGTGTCAGCGTAAGGGTGTGTGTAACGCCCCAAAAAATAATTCAAGTATTTATTTAATTAAGTGGTATATTGGTGGTTAAATTAAAATAATGATAGGGTATTTGATTTAAATGAGGAGTGGTGGTTAGTAAAAAGTGAGTGGTAATTTAATTAAAAGAGGGAGTAGTGCAAGTAATGGAGGAGGTGTGAATAGAGGTCCATGAATTAGGCCCATGTTCATGTGTTAAGTTGAGGTGTCGATGATGAGAGAGCTCATTTGTAATCAAAGTAAAGAAAAGTCAAAGAGTAAAGTAAGAGAGTAGAGAGAGAGGGCGATGGCTCGAAGAAGAAGAAGAGAGGAGATTGGCGTGGAGAGCTCAAGTTCAGGGAAGAGGAGCTGGATTGTTGGTGATGGTTGGTGATTCTTGGTGGAGAGAGTGCTAGTTTCTTCAATAAGGTAAGGGGCTCTCTTTCACCTATAATAGAGTATATGATGAGTGTTATGTGTGAGTTAGACTCTCAGGATGATTTGTTAGTTGTTTGTGTTGCTTGTTGTGTGATTGATGTTTGGTGAAATTGTGAAGTGTGTATGTATTGTTGATGATTGGTCATATTTAAGACCTAGAAAAGAAAATGGATTTGTGGAACCCCAGGCGCGCAAGGGAGCCATTTTTGGTGTTGTCACCTTAGTGGTTATTTTGATGAGTGTTGGACAAATTTTGAATGAATATGCGTGTAGTAGTTGTGTTTAAGTTTGATCATAGTATGAGAACGAAAGAAAAGAGGGAAGATGAGGGTCAGGCGTCTAGTGCGCCAGTCGAAGTGAAGTGGTGCGCCTGTGTCGAGGTGAGGTGTTGCGCCATTCGGAGTGAAGTGGTGCGCCTGTGTCGAAGTGAAGTGTTGTGCCATTCGAAGTGAAGTGGTGCGCCTGTGTCGAAATGAAGTGTTGCGCCATTCAAAGTGAAGTATTACTGTGTGCCGAGAAGGGTAGGTGCGTTGTAGGATGTGTGCGTCGAATGATAGTGAGTTGAAGTAAGGGTGTGCCGAGAAGTATAAGTGTGTCAGCGTAAGGGTGTGCGTCGTAGTATATGGATGTCAAAGCTAGTGTAACCGAGGTAGTTTAACCGAGGTGAGTGATGGTGAAGTGAAGGAGTGTAAGTGAAGTAGTGTAGCCGAGGTAGTGTAGTACCGAGGTGAGTAATGGTTAAGTGAGGAAGTGTGGCAAGGTGATTGATGGTCAAGTGAAGTAGTGTAGCCGAGGTAGTGTAGTACCGAGGTGAGTAATGGTTAAGTGAGGAAGTGTGGCAAGGTGATTGATGGTCAAGTGAAGTAGTGTAGCCGAGGTAGTGTAGTACTGAGGTGAGTAATGGTTAAGTGAGAAAGTGTGGCAAGGTGAGTGATGGTGAATTGAGGAAGTGTCATTGAGGTATGGATGTATTGAAGTGTAGTGAATGTAGGCTGAAGTGTAGTTGTCAAGGTATAGTGTATATATACCAAGGTGGTGTTGTCGAGGTGTAGATGTATTGGAGTGAAGTGTATTGATGTCGAATCTGGTGTTGTCGAAGTATAGGTGTGATGAATTGTAGATGTATCGAGGTGTAGTGTCTCTAAGTCAAGGTAAACTTGTCGAGGTGTAGTGTCTCTAAGTCAAGGTAAAGCTGTCGAGGTGTAGTGTCTCTAAGTCGAAGTAAAGTTGTCGAGGTGTAGTGTATCTAAGTCGAAGTGAAGCTGTCGAGGTGTAGTGTGTATAAGACGAAGTGTAGGTGACGAAGTGTAAGTGTGTGATCCGAAGTGTAGTTGCCGAACTATAGATGTATATCGAAGTGTAGTTGCCGAACAGTAGCGTATGTATACCGAGGTGTGGATGTGTCGAGGTGCAGTGTGGTGCGCCAAGGTGCAGTGTGGTGTGACGAAGGGTAGTGTGTGTGTGCCGAGGTGCAGTGTCAGTGTGCCGAGGTGTTGTTTTGATGCCAGTGTAGCGCAAGTTGCTACCAGGCGCAGTTCTGGGTGATGTTTGACGCCGAGTGCGTCTAAGTTGCTTAATGGTGAAGCCGGTTTGGTCCTTAGGTGACGTTTGGTCCTTAGGTGACGTTTGGGTCCCTATGTGACGGTGAGGTTGTCGTTAGCCATAGTGCTATTGATTGAGGTATTGACGTTAGCCATAGAGCTAGAGTTTAGTGTCGATGTGTCCGGTGAGTGTGATGTTAGCCATAGAGCTAGTGACGGAGGTGTTGATGATTAGCCATAGAGCTAGTGACCGAGGTGTTGATGATTAGCCATAGAGCTAGTGACCGAGGTGTTGATGATTAGCCATAGAGCTATTGACTGATGTGGTGATGTTAGCCATAGAGCTAGTGACTGATGTGGTCGATGTATTGATGTAGCCATAGAGCTAGTGGACGATGTGTTGAGGTGAGCCATAGAGCTAGTGACTGATGTGGTTGATGTATTGATGTAGCCATAGAGCTAGTGGACGATGTGTTGAGGTGAGCCATAGAGCTAGTGACTGATGTGGTGATGTTAGCCATAGAGCTATTGATGTTGTCTAGGTGAATTAGACGACGGTGTAATGACGGATATTGGGGTTTCGGCCTGCATATCAAAATGACGGATATGGGCTTCGGCCATTATATCAAAACGACGGTGGTAAATCCAGTGACGGTGTCAATGCATATATGATGTGATTGTTTGTAGTTGATGCATTGTTCATGGAGTCACATGCTTCATATGCATTAACGACGGTGATAGGCTTCGGCCTCAATATCGTTGACTTCGGTCTTCATATCATTAGCGACGGTGACACCTTCAAGGCAAAATAACGACGGTGACGGTACCATTAAGCCGGTGATGGTATCCATGCATTATACCCTTGGTGTTGGGTTGCATTCATGCATACACTCATGCAAATTGGTGGTGTCTTTTGATGATTATGAGTTGGTGTGTCATAACTTGATGAATGTGTGTTGGTTGATTGAGACGTGGTGTTTCTAGTTGCCTTTCTCTAGCATAATGTTTATCATATATTTTATTATATGTGTTAGAGACTCACCCTTCTGCTTTCTATGTTGCTTCTCATGTCGGCAACGTGCAAGTGATTTCGAGTGAAGGTCTTCCTTCCTCAGTCTGGTTGTGGCGTCTTGCTCTGAGGCGTAGCACTAGGGGGACGAGTAGTTCTAGTTGTCTTGTTATTGTTTAGTTAGGTTTATATATATTGGTGATGTATGACTGGTTTAAGAAATCGGTGTTTTGAGGGTTCGCCCCATTTAAGTCGTGCTATGTATCACCCAATTATATTTATTAATGAAAAGTATTGTTGACTAAATTGAAATGATGTTTTGGTGAACGTAGCATTCCCTTGAGGATGTATCCTTTTTAAAAGAAAAACAATTTTCGAACTCTGATTATAAATTAAATTATTGATAAGAAAAGGGGGTGTTATAGTGTGCGTCGTAGTATATGTGCGTCAAAGTATGTGTGTGCCGAGAAGAGTAGGTGTGTTGAAGTGAGTATGTGTGCGTCGTAGTATATGTGCGTTGAAGTATGTGTGTAACCGAGGTGAGTGATGGTGAAGTGAAGGAGTGTAACTGAAGTAGTGTAACCGAGGTAGTACCGAGGTGAGTAATGGTTAAGTGAGGAAGTGTGGCAAGGTGATTGATGGTCAAGTGAAGTAGTGTAACCGAGGTAGTGTAGTACCGAGGTGAGTAATGGTTAAGTGAGGGAGTGTGGCAAGGTGATTGATGGTCAAGTGAAGTAGTGTAACCGAGGTAGTGTAGTACCGAGGTGAGTAATGGTTAAGTGAGGAAGTGTGGCAAGGTGATTGATGATGAAGTGAAGTAGTGTAACCGAGGTGAGTGATGGTGAATTGAGGAAGTGTAACCGAGGTATGGATGTAATGAAGTGAAGTGTAGGTATGTCGAATCTAGTGTTGTCGAGGTATGGATGTAAAGAAGTGAAGTGTAGTGTATCTAAGTCGAAGTGAAGCTGTCGAGGTGTAATGTATCTAAGTCGAAGTGAAGCTGTCGAGGTGTAGTGTATCTAAGTCGAAGTGTAGTAGCCGAGGTATAGTGTATATATACCAAGGTGTATGTGTTGAGGTGTAGATGTAGCGAAGTGTAAGTGTCGGCGTCTAGTGGGTCGAAGTATATGGAAGTCAACGTGTAGATGTGTCGAGGTGTAGATGTATCGAAGTGTAAGTGTGAGTCGTGTAGACGTGTGAAATGTAAGTGTATGGGAGTCGACGTGTAGTTGTTGGGAAGTGTAGAGTATGTATACCGAAGTGTAGTTGCCGAAGTGTAGAGTATGTATACCGAAGTGTAGTTGCCGAGGTGAGGTGTATGTATGTCTAAGCTAGTGTTGTCAAGGTGTAGGAGTACCGAAGCGTAGTGTTGTAGTGGTGACGAAGTGTAGGTGTAGACGTGTAGGTGTCGAAGTGTGGATGTGAAGAAGGGTAGTGAGACGAAGGGTATTGTAGGTGTGTCGAGGTGCAGTGTGGTGTGCCGAGGTGCAATATGAGTGTGTCGAGGTGCTGTTTCGACGCCAGTATGGCGCAAGTTGCTACCAGGCGCAGTTTTGGGTGCTGTTTGACGCCGAGTGCGTCTAAGTTGCTGAATGGTGAAGCCGGTTTAGTCATTAGGTGACGTTTTGGTCCCTATGTGACGGTGAGGTTGACATTAGCCATAGAGATATTGGTTGAGGTTTGATGTTAGCCATAGAGCTATTGATCTTGGTGTCGATGTGTCCAGTGAGATGGGCGTTAGCCATAGAGCTATTGATGTGGTGTTGGTGAATTAAATGACGGTGTAATGACGGTGTAATGACGATGGATTTAATGACGGTGATAAATCCAGTGTCGGTGTGAAATCATACATGGTATGATTGTTTGTGGTTGATGCATTGTTCATGGAGTCTCATGCCTCATATGCATCCAAGGGACGGACATAGGCTTCGGCCTCGATATGGTTGACTTCGTTCTTCATATCACAAGGGACAGACATAGGCTTCGGCCTCGATATTGTTGGCTTCGGCCTTCATATCATTAGTGACGGATATAGGCTTCGGCCTCGATGGTACACACACATTTTACCCTTGGTGTTGGGTTGCATTCATGCATATACTCATGCAATTGGTGATGTTCTTGATGATTATGAGTTGGTGTGTCATAACTTGATGATGTGTATTTGTCTAGTGAGTAGGGGTGTTTCTAGTTGCCTTTCTCTAACATAATGTTTATCATACATTTTATTATATGTGTTAGAGACTCACCCTTCTGCTTTCTATGTGGCTTCTCACGTCGGCAACGTGCAGGTGATCCCAAGTGAAGGTACTTCCTTCCTCAGTCTGGTTGTGTCGTCTTGCTCTGTGACGTAGAACTGGGGGGACGAGTAGTTATTAGTTGTTTTAATTTAAGTTGTTGAACCGTAATTTGGTGATGTAGGACTTACTTAAACAACCGGTGTTGTGAGGGTTCGCCCCATTGAAGTCGTGCTATGTATCACGCAATTATATTTATTAGTGAAAAGTATTGTTGACTAGATTAAAGTCATGTTTTTGGTGAACGTAGCATTCCCTTAAGGATGTATCTTTTTAAAAGAAAAACGATTTTTGAAATCTGATTTTAAATTAAATTACTATTGAGAAAAGGGGGTGTTACAAGTTGGTATCAGAGCAATTCGGTCTGTCCGGTCAAGTTGTCTAGTCGTAGTGTCTCAGAGTCCCTTGTCGATCTCCGACAGAGACTTTGCTGTAGATTTTGTTTGGTTGCTTGCGACTGTTGATTGTATCATTGAGATAGGTGAAATTAAAATAAGTAACTGATGGTTGTAGCATTGCTTGTAGTTGTTTGTGACTGTTGTTTGTATTATTGAGGTATGTGTGATTAGAAGGGTTTTAACGACGTCAAATGAGTGGAGTCGTGACGACGCCTTCGCACTTTAGACTGCGTTAAAAGCCTCTTAGTGGTGTAAATTTGAAAAGACATAGTTTTGTGACCTTAACTAATTGGTTGCGTGAGTAGGAGGGACTGATCACCCCAATAACTCATCCCCAATGAAAGAGGCGACAATAACTCGTGGTTATTATAAATTTTGGATATGTACTAATTTCAACTTGATTAATTGAGTGGTGTGTGCAAGTTTGGTTGACTCTTAATTTTTAGATAAATAGGTGCCTTATGGATGTTTGTGTTTTGATTTGGGGGTTGATAGTAGGGATATGTAAAGATAAGGATCGACACTTTGAGTTTGAAGTTCATGCAAAGTGATAAAGCATGCCTTTTTGGAAAGAGTTTAGAAATGCGGTTTCTGGGAAACCTGAGGTAGAATAATTGTTATTAAGAGTATGGTAGTCGAATAAGTACCTATATAGGATCTGGGTGGTCGTGTGTAACTTTTGGTGATTAAAGGATTAGAATTCAGTACGGGGAATAGGATGCAGAGATGAGGAGGGCATTGTTTGTAGTTTGGATATAGATCGACGTAAGAGATGAGCATTAGTACTTTAAGTAATTGCTATAGTGTAGTTCCCTAACGGTAGATTAATGGTGTTTGGATAATCGAGCTAGACTTTGGTGACCCTGAGGATAGAGTTTCGGTACAAGGTAAGGGCGTAGAGAGGTGTGTATGTCATAGTACTTAGTGTACAAGAAGGCGTTGTTGATAGTTGGAAGCAGGAATAAGATTGATGGAATTGGTGTGTTCATATAATTGATGAGATTTTCGAGGACGAAAATATTCTAAGTGGGGGAGAGTTGTAACGCCCCAAAAATAATTCAAGTATTTATTTAATTAAGTGGTATATTGGTTGGTTAAATTAAAATAATGATAGGGTATTTGAATTAAATGAGGAGTGGTGGTTAGTAAAAAGTGAGTGGTAATTTAATTAAAAGAGGGAGTAGTGCAAGTAATGGAGGAGGTGTGAATAGAGGCCCATGATAGTTAGGCCCATATCCATGAATTAGGCCCATCTTCATGTGATAAGGTTAGGTGTCGATGGTGAGAGTTCATTAGTCAAAGAGTAAGGTAAGAGAGTAGAGAGAGAGAGGTGTGATAGTCTTAAGGAGGAAGAAGAGAAGATCTTGGCGTGGAGAGTTCAAGTTCAAGGAAGAGGAGCTTGATTGTTGGTGATGGTTGGTGATTCTTGGTGGAGAGAGTGCTAGTTTCTTCAATAAGGTAAGGGTGCTCTCTTTCACCTATAATAGAGTATATGATGAGTGTTATGTGTGGGTTAGACTCTAGGATGATTTTTGAGTTGTTTGTGTTGCTTGTCGTGTGATTGATGTTGTGTTTGCTTCTCTTTGGTGAAATTGTGATGTGTGTATGTGTTGTTGATGATTGGTCATATGTAAGACCTAGAAAAGAAAATGGGTTTGAGGAACCCTAGGCGCAAGGGCGCCATTTTTGGTGTTGTCACCTTAGTGGTTATTTTGATGTGTCTTGGACAATATTCGAATGAATATGTGTTGTACTAATTGTCGGTTAAGTTTGATCATAGTATGAGAATCAAAGAAAAGAGGGAAGATGAGGGTTAGGTGCGTTGTAGCTTGTGAAGGTCAAAGGTGTGTGTGTCGAAGGATAGTGTGTTGAAGTAAGGGTGTGCCGAGAAGCATAAGTGTGCCAGCGTAAGGGTGTGTGTCGTAGTATATGTGCGTCAAAGTATGTGTGTGCCGAGAAGAGTAGGTGTGTTGAAGTGAGTATGTGTGCGTCGTAGTATATGTGCGTCGAAGTATGTGTGTGCCGAGAAGAGTATGTGTGTTGAAGTGAGTATTTGTTCGTGTAGTATGTGTGTGTTGTAGTATATGGATGTCAAAGCTAGTGTAACCGAGGTAGTGTAACCGAGGTGAGTGATGGTGAAGTGAAGGAGTGTAACTGAAGTAGTGTAACCGAGGTAGTACCGAGGTGAGTAATGGTTAAGTGAGGAAGTGTGGCAAGGTGATTGATGGTCAAGTGAAGTAGTGTAACCGAGGTAGTGTAGTACCGAGGTTAGTACTGGTTAAGTGAGGGAGTGTGGCAAGGTGATTGATGGTCAAGTGAAGTAGTGTGTAGAGGTAGTGTAAGCACCGAGGGTGAGTAATGGTTAAGTGAGGAAGTGTGGCAAGGTGATTGATGATGAAGTGAAATAGTGTAACCGAGGTGAGTGATGGTGAATTGAGGAAGTGTAACCGAGGTATGGATGTAATGAAGTGAAGTGTAGGTATGTCGAATCTAGTGTTGTCGAGGTATGGATGTAAAGAAGTGAAGTGTAGTGTATCTAAGTCGAAGTGAAGTTGTCGAGGTGTAATGTATCTAAGTCGAAGTGAAGCTGTCGAGGTGTAGTGTACATGTATCTAAGTCGAAGTGTAGTAGTCGAGGTATAGTGTATATATACCGAGGTGTATGTGTTGAGGTGTAGATGTATCGAAGTGTAAGTGTCGACGTGTAGTGGGTCGAAGTATATGGAAGTCAACGTGTGTCATACCCCAATTTTGTCCGGCTTAGGTCAAAACCCTAATTTTCCCCGAAAAATAAATAAATAGAAGAGCAAAGAGCATCATGCATTGCATTTAGGGTTCTAAAAGTCATTTCAAAGTTTCTAAAATCATTTTTGGAGTTGGAATGCACTTTTTGGACAAACTAGGGTTTTTCAGTGCAAAGGGGCATTTTAGTCATTTCGCAAATAAGGGACAATTCTTCAGGACAAGTCATTCAACATGCATTTCAAGGTATTAGAGGTCATTCCTAGGGTGAAAAGTCATTTTTGAAGTGAAAATGTGCTTCAGACAAAGAACTAGGGTTTTTAGAGTGGAAGGGCATTTTGGTCATTTCACAATAAAAACGGTCTTTCGTCCTAAATCACTGAGCAATCATCAATGATTTATTTGAGGAATATTTGTGCTTAATTGTGATTGTTTTTGCGCATAAATGTTAAACCTTTTGGCATAAAAATCAAATTTTTGGATAAAAGGGTAAAATAGTCATTTCCTTTGAGGTGGGGTCAACAAATCAATTTTTGGATTGGTGAGATCATAAAATTAAGAGCTCAATTATTGAATCATGGGACATGGCCCAAAATGGCATGAATTTAGAAGAATTATCTTGAAAGGAATAATCAATATTCTTTTGAATTTTGAAAGGTCAAGTGTAGTACAATAGTACAAGTTGCAATTTCACTCTCTCTCTCCCTAGCTGCGCATCAGCCCATATCTATGCAATTTTGATTTATTTTTATTGGTTGCAAATTGTGTTTAAATCATGGCCTTCCATTCATGTTTTAAGTACAATCTTCACCTTTCATTTGAATTAAAATGACACTTGTGTAATAAGCTTCATGGAAAAATATAATTTTGTAAATGAACTTACCCAGCCCTCTCTCTCCTCACCTTGTGCTTTTTAATTGCCCCTAATCCATGTGCATTGCAATCCTAGCCCTTGATTTAAATTCTATCTCAAATCCTAGTGGTTTGCAAAAGCATATTGTCCCATATACCCTTAATTTTGCATCTCATATAAAAACCCAAAATAAGAGACCATTAGAAAAACACACTCTCATTTTACCCTAGCACACAATACTCCTCTCCTCTCTCCCTCTCTAGGCCGAATACCCTCTCCTCTTTCTCCACCCATTTTCTTCAAAAAATCAAACACTAAAGCTTGATAATCCTTCATCTATCCCATAAATCCCTTTCCAAACTTCCATAATCATCCAAGTTTCATCAAAACCCACCAAGAGAAGAGGATTTGCATGAGATTTGATCTTGTTGGAGGTGTTCTTCAAGTGTTTTTGCTCCTATTTACATTCTTCTTCTTTTTCTAGTAGGATTTAGAGGTAAGCCTAATATCTCTTGCATTTTTTTAGTTTTTTAGCATGTAGATTCTCCTTCTACTCCTCTTTCCTCTCTCAAAGAGGCTTAGAGGGCTCATTTCAAACATTATGACAAGGACATTGGGAGCCTTGGGTGTTTGAAGTGAGCCTTGGCCTTGTTGGGAGTATTCTTGTGTTTTAATCATGAAGTTTCCATTTTCACACTCATTTTCTTATTTTCTTTCCATTAAATAAGCTATCATGTTGTAAATAAAGAGTTTCTACATATCACATGTTTCATGTTAATCTTGCATTTTCTTGTTTCATATCATGAGGTGTAAAATTGAATTTTGGCTTGATATTGAGACATAGGGTTTTCGGTTTTGGATATTAGAAACATAGGGTTTTGTTGTTTTTTCCTTTGGTTTGTGTGAATAAAAGAAGCAAGATTTTGTTTGACTAGTATCTTGTAACATGGCATGATAGTTTAGGGTTTAACCTTGTGTTTTGTTCAATGTGTTGATGGTGCATTTTGGCATGAAAATATTGGTGGTTTGTTCATGATTAGGTTTCGGCCTTAGAGGCCTTGTGATGCTTCTTTTTGTGTTGAAAAATGTGTTGTTTGATCTTGTGTAGATAAGTATAATTGTGTTAATGTGTTTTTAACTTTTAACCACTCATTTATTTTTTACCTTACCACTCATTAACCTTTTACCAAAAGTAAAAAACATTTTAACTTTCTTTTTACTTTACCATCTCATTAAATAATTACCATTTACCTCATGCATTTTTACCTTACCATTCACTAACTTTTTACCAAAAGTTTTACCACTCATCAATTTGCAAAAATACCCAAAACATTTTCTCACTTGCATTCCAAACTTTTATCTTCATAAAATAAACCCCAAAACATTTTTACCACTTTCAAGACAAAAACATTTCATCTCATTTCCAAAACACCAAAACCCAAAAACATTTTACCACTTTCTTACCTAAACTTTTTACCATTCCTTACCAAAACACTTTCACCTTCATGCATCTTCATTCATACTTAGTCTATGTGACACTCTCATGCATTCTTATATGTTTATGTCCCTTGCATCCTTTTATGCACCCTTGTATGCCACCCATTCATAAATAAAATGCTAGTTATTCATTCACTTGTATGCTTTGCATCCATTCTTAAATGCTCATGCATCCATTAATACCATGTCTTGCATTCAATAATGCACATTCATCCATTGTATGCTCATGCATTCACATGCTTGCTTAATCATGCATCTTTGCTTACATGTTCAATCATCCAACTAGGAATATCCTATGCCTATAATTAATTGTATCACTTGTTCATGATGCCATTTAAAGATCTTGTCTTAATTGTGTGCAATCCCTTCCCCATGCATGTGCTCTTATATGAAGACGTAAGTCTACTACAGTGTAGCATAGAATCATTAAGACAAATGCACCTCTCCCACACACTCACACAATTATTTTTAGAACTTTGTCTCGCATCGTTGACAATTGAATCCCTTAATTATATGGGCATGTTTAATCTTAGTTAATGACTAACATGTTCTTGATTGCTTGATTAATTGAACATGTTTGAACTTCATCCATTCATCTTGCATTTGGTTATGGATTTAGAGTTGATTGAAGTGTTCTACTTGTTTTCAAAAATCTTTTCCAAATCAAACCATTTCCTAAACTAGTTTTCAAATCAAAAATCAAATGTTTTTTATAAAAACCTAAGGCATTTTCTTAAATAAATCATTAGTCATCACACCAAGCCTTTGCTTGTTTGATCGCTAATGAGGAGTTATTAGTGGTAGTCACTCGAAGCCTCTGCTTGTTTGACTATTATGAAAGCTTCCACACCTTAATCGCATAATAACTAATTCAAATTTCAAAAATAACACGAGCTATTAGTGATAATTATCACCGATGCTCGCCCTCTTTTCAAAGCAATTTCAAAAATAATAATACAACGTTGCCACTGGTAATCACTCGAAGCATTTGCTTGGTGCCGACACGGTTCCAACTCTCCTTTCTTTCAAGTTAGTAGTGAATGCCACTCGAAGTCTTTGTTTGTTTGGTGTTCGTGAACCCTTGAGTCCTATTTCAAAGGCTCCAAAAATTAAAACCCAAAAACAGTTTTCAGACGCAAAAAAAATGAGAACTACGTAGCTTTGATCCCTCATCCCTGTGAGGGTACACAGGACCGGGTTCATGTCCCGTCAAGCACCCCTTTCAAAAAAATCTTTGTTTTGTTCCGCTTTTCAAAGATACCAAAAATATTTCTTTTCCCCTGTTTTTTTAATAAAACAATTTCTCAAAAGAAAGAAAAGAAAAGGAAAGAAGTAGAACGATTATTTCAAATCAAACATTTCAAAACCACACATCAAGTTAATGGTTCCCTTTCGGTAGAAAGGGCGCGTGGGGTGCTCATACCTTCCCCATGCGCAACCGACCCCCGAACCTACATCTCCGTGTTTTCAAAAGACCACCCGTTTTTCCAAAAAAAAGTTTTTTCAATGTTTTCCTAAATAAATATTGGTGGCGGCTCTACTATTTTCCACGTTGACAAACGAAAAGTCCAAACCGGATTTTTCGGGGCGCAACAACGTGTAGATGTGTCGAGGTGTAGATGTATCGAAGTGTAAGTGTCGTCGTGTAGACGTGACGAAGTATAAGTGTATGGGAGTCGACGTGTAGTTGCCGAAGTGTAGAGTATGTATATCGAAGTGTAGTTGCCAAAGTGTAGAGTATGTATACCGAAGTGTAGTTGCCGAGGTGAAGTGTATGTATGTCGAAGCTAGTGTTGTCAAGGTGTAGGAGTACCGAAGCGTAGTGTTGTAGTGGTGACGAAGTGTAGGTGTCGACGTGCAGTGTGGATGTGAAGAAGGGTAGTGAGACGAAGGGTAGTGTAGGTGTGCCGAGGTGCAGTGTGGTGTGCTGAGGTGCAGTGTGAGTGTGTCGAGGTGTTGTTTCGACGCCAGTATGGCGCAGGTTGCTACCAGGCGCAGTTTTGGGTGTTGTTTGACGCCGAGTGCGTCTAAGTTGCTGAATGGTGAAGCCGGTTTAGTCATTAGGTGACGTTTTGGTCCCTATGTGACGGTGAGGTTGACGTTAGCCATAGAGCTATTGGTTGAGGTTTGATGTTAGCCATAGAGCTATTGATCTTGGTGTCGATGTGTCTGGTGAGATGGACGTTAGCCATAGAGCTATTGATGAGGTGTTGGTGAATTAAATGACGGTGTAATGACGGTGTAATGACGATGGATTTAATGACGGTGATAAATCCAGTGCCGGTGTGAATTCATACATGGTATGATTGTTTGTGGTTGATGCATTGTTCATGGAGTCTCATGCCTCATATGCATCCAAGGGACGGACATAGGCTTCGGCCTCGATATGGTAGACTTCGGTCTTCATATCACAAGGGATGGACATAGGCTTCGGCCTCGATATTGTTGGCTTCGGCCTTCATATCATTAGTGACGGATATAGGCTTCGGCCTCGATGGTACCACATGAATTATACCCTTGGTGTTGGGTTGCATTCATGCATATACTCATGCAATTGGTGATGTTCTTGATGATTATGAGTTGGTGTGTCATAACTTGATGATGTGTATTTGTCTAGTGAGTAGGGGTGTTTCTAGTTGCCTTTCTCTAACATAATGTTTATCATACATTTTATTGTATGTGTTAGAGACTCACCCTTCTGCTTTCTATGTTGCTTCTCATGTCGGCAACATGCAGGTGATCCCGAGTGAATGTACTTCCTTCCTCAATCTGGTTGTGGCGTCTTACTCTGTGACGTAGAACTGGGGGGACGAGTAGTTATTAGTTGTTTTAATTTAAGTTGTTGAACTGTAATTTGGTGATGTAGGACTTACTTAAAGAACCGGTGTTGTGAGGGTTCGCCCCATTGAAGTCGTGCTATGTATCACGCAATTATATTTATTAGTGAAAAGTATTGTTGACTAGATTAAAGCCATGTTTTTGGTGAACGTAGCATTCCCTTAAGGATGTATCTTTTTAAAAGAAAAACGATTTTTGAACTCTGATTTTAAATTAAATTACTATTGAGAAAAGGGGGTGTTACAAGTAACACCTAAAAGTAGTTAGTAAATAACTCCACAAAACACTCTGCCTAGAGCATCAACACAGGAAATAAAAACACATTATATCAATTGATATTATACAAGACTGAATGTTAACTTAACCAATTTAAAGAAAATATCTTTAGGGACGTCCGACAATAAAAGCTAATTTAATGGGAGTGCACAAGCAGTCCCTGTTCACAATTTTGCTCTAAAGTTTCAAAACCACGTAGCCCAGCTATAAGAAAATAACAATAAAAACCAAGTCATGAAAAGTAGGTGTAGACAGTTAGAGTTTGCAGTCGTAAATTATATAACATAGAATTTATGGAACAACTCGCAAAGATATAAAGCTCAAAACGTTGCAAGCCGGGGACAATTAGCCACATAGGACAAACAAATAAAATAAATAATATAAAAATATAGTTAATATTTAAATTATTATATATAATCTCACCCATAAGGATAAAAGAAATCAATAATGGTAGCATTTAACAAAGAATTATCACTCATAACAATTAAGACATTTCATCACCTTAAAATAATTAACACGACAATTCCATAAGACATTTAACCAAAGCTATTGATCAATACACAATAAAAACATGTTATAACAAAAAACTTTCCACCAGACATAGTGCTACTGCTAACTAAGTTGAGTTAAATTAATTAAACTAAATTAAGTGCATATAAAATATATACATGAATCATCAAAAATAAAACTAGTTTAACAAGATTTCAAAAACAACCTAGGTACACAGCTTATTCTTAAAGCATATCTCCACATTAAGCAATTACAAGATAGGACAAATAAAAACGAATCATAGAACGCTTAGACTATCTAAATGCAAAGTTCACACAACAAGAAGGGTACAACAAAGAGCAAAATATACAGAATTCACACAAGGAAGACATAATAGACACACAATAGACGACCTATAGAATAGGCCAAGCTCTATGAAGAATTTTCTCCATGGGGGTAGAGTCAATTGGGTTATTACTTGGATTCTAACTCCTTTCTTCCTGCTATAACCTTGCTGATTCTTCTAAGGAATACTTATCACTAATCTCATTACCTTTAGAACTTACTGACTGAAATAACCAGCTTCACGACTATCAAGCATCAAACAAACAATGCATGCAACTCTACTCAGAGTCCACACATCGAAAGACACAATAGACAATACAAATAGTCCGGTTAGGACCGAACTGCTCTGATACCACTAATGTAACACCCCTTTTGCTACCCGGTAAATTTAAAAACGAAAATCAGAGTTTTCAAAAACCTTTTCTACTACACCCTCAAGGGATGCTACACTCACACCGATAAAACAATTCAAGAGTCGATAATAAATAAATTCACCAAAAGAAGGTTTAGCGTAATACATAGCACGTCATGAATGGAACGAACCCTCAAAACACCATGTTCTAGTCTAAGTAACAGTAGTTCTATCACCACGCAGCGGAATATAATGAAATCATAACCTCAACAAATAAAATCCAACAATTAAGTAATTAAACCAAACTAAATAAAGTAGTGTTCGTTCCCCCGAGTGCTACGGATCAGAGCAACGACACCGACTCAACTGGCGAAGGTAGACAAGCCTTCACTCACTATCACCTGCACGTTACCAACATAGGGGTAACATTCAAACAGAAGGGGTGAGATATCTAGCAACATAATAGCATGTATGATAAGCAATATGCTAGAGTTGCGGCAACTAACTACTACTCAACAACGACATCAGCATACAACAGCAACAACATCAACGGACATCAACATCATCAATATACAACATCAACAGCATCAATAGACCACAACATCATCAATATACAAGATCAACAGCATCAAATTACGACTACCAAAGAATACCACCCATAACATGTGCAAATGAATGAAATGCAACCCACACCAACGGGTATATGCATGCGGTACCGTTCATCACCAATTTTATTTTGAGCATCAATATCATCACCTATAGCTCTGGCCGAAGCCCACACCATCACCTAAGCATGACATGCATAAGACACCATGAACCATGCACCAAACACCAATCAACAACAACAACAACCACGATTTATACAACCACACCAACAACAACAACTTACACAACAACACTAACATCATCAATTGGTCATAGACCCGTCACCTTAATTACCAGAATAGCCACATCACTAGTTGTGGCATTCCCACCACACCAAAAGCACCAAAACACACCAAAAACACCCAACCCACCAACACCTATGAGTTAGTCTATCATTCAACAAGCCTCACCACTACCGACACTGAAAACACACACACAACTATGGGATGACCACATGGGCGCCCCAAAGGCAACACAAAGAAAGACAAGAAATACACCAACACAAAGAATTACAAAGAATAACGCAGAATACAACAACATGCAATTACAAAGAACACAAAGAATTACAACAACACAAAGAATTACAAAGAACATGTAATTACAAAGAACACAAAGAAATACAAAGAACACAACAAATACAACAACACAAAGAAATACAAAGAACACAAAGAAATACAAAGAACATGCAATTACAAAGAACACATCAATTATAACAATACAAAGAATTACAAAGAATACAAAGAAATACAACAACACTTAATTACAAAGAATACAACAATTACAACAATACAAAGAATACAAAGAATACAACAACATGCAATTACAAAGAACACAAAGAATTAGAGCAATACAAAGAATTACAAAGAACATGAAAACGGCGCTTGTGTGGCGCCAACATAGGGCATAATCATCAATTCATCAAATAATTTGTACATGCTGCCAAATACATTTTATCAAACATCACATAGGCACCAAACAAAGTCAATAAACATCAAAAGTCCTAATCTCCCACATAAAACCCATCCTACACCCTATTATAGAGATAGAACCCCACCCTTACCTTAGCCTTAGATGATCACAAATCCTAGCCTTGGGAGATTGCAAACCCTAGCCTTCTTCCTTCTCTCCTTTGCGTCGTCCTCTCTTCATCTTCTCCTCCTCCTTGCGCCGTCCCTTCTTACTTCTCCTTTCTTTCTTTTTCTTTTGCTCTCTAAATGAGCAATTGGCTCTAACCCTAGTGCTTATATCATGGGCTATTGGGTCATGGGCCTCTTTCTACCGCTTACTTAATTACTAAATACTACCTCATGATTTAAATGAAGCACCATATTATTATTTTAATATAACTATACTAATACAATACCTAAATAATTTAATTATTTGGGGCGTTACAAAGAACATCTCCCTCAACCACAACAAACCAGCATCACGTACATAACCCTCAACCTCAGGGTGCAAATCAAAATCCTTCAAATTGTTACTGTGGTTGTGGACCTTCAGATTCTTACGGTCCTACATTTATGATTATCAACAATTAGCAACAGCAATTGCATAAAATAAATTAAGTATCATATCGTGCCCTCCCATATGTAACGTGGCAAAGATGTGTGCCATATGAATACAAAGATGCACTGCTATCCGCCCTCGGGTAAGTGGAAAGTTCCTCCGCGCAGAAACCTCGGATGTCGAAGGCCTCGTAGTCTCATCACCTCGAATCGGCCACCCACGATCTCAGCAGATGATCGCAAAGAATATAAGGAGAAGTATCGCAATACTGATGGACCAAACTAACTTCGGCAAAGAATAAAGTTGCTCGTGATCGGCCTCAATATCATCATACTCCAAATCGGTGCAAAAGTAGCATGATGCGGGATTGTTTACCCACTCACACGCCCACGCCGCCTAGGTTATTCTGAGATCTCCTATGACGTACAAAGGCAACAAGACGTACTCTATCGTCCTCCTCCTACTGTCTCTAAGAACTACTACTAGTACCACCTCCTCGAGTAAGTGCCATAACTGAAAAATACATGAAACAATAACAAACAATAACAACAATGAGCAACAAACTCAAAAAACTAAAAATCACACCGGTTCGCTACTTTAAGATCAAACTGGTTTGCATCTAAACTATGGAACCACGCAGGAATAGAGGTGGCGTGCATGTGGTTCGATACTTTACCTTTGGCTAGGTCCGAAACTTAACGAACGAACCACAGGGTTCGAAACATAACAATTGATCCACTATAACTTTTTTTTAAATAACAAACGAAAAAGCTTAAAGAAAGAAGATAACTTACTATGCAGAGATGAAGCAAGTTGAGTGCAATAGAAGTAGTGGACGACGGTGGTTGCCGGAAGAGAAGTGGTGGCCGGAGTTGGTGAGGGAGAAAATGAGAGAATGTGCTGTAAGAGGGGGAGAGTGAGAGGGTTCGATGGTTTATGTTAGGTGTGGGGTGTGTGGGTGTGTTTGAGCGGGAGAGGGATTAGAATTGGGCAATTTTAAATTAAGGGCATTTTGGAAATTGTGGTGGTTGGATAGTGTGTGATGAGTAGGTGGCAGAGGCTAAGAAGTATGGGCCCAATTCACCTGCAAATCATTGGAACAACCCACTAGTGCATTATCATGTGGGCCCATACTTCTTCCAACCCCCGAGCTACTCACTAGACACCCCCTAAACGCGTGAAAAGACACAAATACCCTTAATGAAATGTGTGTTTTTAATTTTTTTGGGAGATAATGATGGTTCGGAGCACGGTCAACTGAATTGGTTCAGAGACACCCTCCTAAAAATATTTTTATTAGGTTCGGAGCACGGCCGGCCGAATCTCACTGAATTACCTTAAATCTCTTTTTTACTTCACTTTGATGATAATGCTGAGACCTTGAAGAAGATAAGAAAATATTTTGTTAAAGATTTGATTCCTCCAACTCATTATTGGAACATAGTCGTTAATAAACCGACAGATAATCCACCAACTCATTACTTTTCATTATCAAAATCAACTTTTTTCATTATGAGGGGGTTTTGTAGGGTTCGATCCTCACTCCTCCGAACCGGTTCGGACAACCGTGCTCCGAACAAGTTAAAATACAGCGTTAGGGGGGTTTTATGGAGGGTATTTTCAAAATATTTAAGGGTTAGGGGTGTCCAATGATAGTTGGGGTTGAAAGAAGCATGGCCATCATGTGCATAATTTTTTTTTTGATCAACTATATGCATTAACGTTGGAAGAGCTCACTAATGCATTATCATTGGGCCCATGCTTCTTAGAACCCCTACTCCCTAGAACCCCACCTATTATTCCAAAAATGCCCCTACCAGCCCAATTTTTTTTTCTTTAAAACCCCCCAAAACACACACACCCTCTCACACTCCTCCACTTTCTCACTCTAGAACCCCCTTCACACACTCTCCTCCTCCTCCCCCGTTCGCCCTCCTCCTCCCACCGTCATCCTCCTCCTTCATTGTGAAAGGTAATGTCCCTCTCCCCTTCGTTCTCCTTCCATTTTTTTTTATTTTTTGTTTCGTTTCACACACCGGTTTGGTGCGTGCGAGAGGTCGCCCCAGATCGACTAGGCGCGCGCGCCGAACAATTGTTTTTGCTTTCTTTTATTCTCGCTTTCAAAGACGGTTCGACGTAGCGAAAGCCGATCTGCATCGATCAGCGCGCGCGCGCGCTCAGGCTTTGAAGTTTCGGTCGGTTTATGGCTCGGCCAAACAGTACTGATCCTGGTTTTTTCCCTTTTTTCAGGTATGGCTACATTCTTCGTTACCGTTGATCGATACACTGGGGAGATTTGTGCCTGGATGACCTGGACCTGCTGCCAGAGGATGTGTAATTTGTGATGGATATTGGGCCTGTAGCTTATGGCTACAATGATGGCACTGGTAGGATTGATGTTGACATTGGGGAGTTTGTTCGCGCCTACGGCTGGGGGCTCCCCCAGAGGATTGACAACGTTTCTCTCGAGATTACCTACAATGGTGGGGGGGGCTTCGATGTCTGCAAAGCCCCTGAGTCTGACGTCACCTCTGAGTCAGAGAGGTCAAACAGTGACCCTGACTCAGACTCTACTGATGATGAGTACGTGATTCATAAACGGGCTCGAGAGCAGGATGAGGATGCCACTCAGTGTTCTGACAGTGATTCCGGAGACTCCGATGGTGACTCCAGTTCCGATGATGACTCTTGAGCCTCCTGTCATTGTAGTTTATTTCTCTATTGTAATTGTAGTTTATTTGACTCATGAATGAAATGAAATTTTAGTTTTTTTGACTTTTTTATTTGTTTGTTTTCTAGTGTGAAATTTTATTATTTAACGAGTGTAGCCAAATAAACAACATAACCAAATAAACAACATAACCAAACAAACAACGTAACCAAATAAACAACAAAATAAACTAAACAACATGAGAAAATACATGACATATAATAATAAACGAAACTACTGAGAGAGAGTTCACTAATTTTTGGGGAGCGTGCTCTCCATAATATAAATCACCTCTTCTGGTGTGCGTCTCGTTTCGACAAACCGCTCAATGAGCTGACACCCCAATGGGGAGTTACAATGATGATTCATCATTGCGCGAAGATCGTTGTCGCTATGGATATCCATAGCTTCATAGCGGCGAGTGTCGTCTTCTAGACATACGCACTTGCGCATGAACGCATCTGAGAGATGTCTTTGCGCCCACTCTCTCCTCTTTGCGAATCTTCCTCTCCACCTTTTCCTTCAATCGGGTGAATGTAATATTTATTTCCCACCTACTGATGCGATGAGTCGCGAGACTTAAAATAAACACCATCGGTCTTGTTCTCGACCATTCCAGGGCAATGCAGTGTAGTTAGAAATTTGTCTGGCGATCTCAGGTTGGGCACAACTGCCAATCATTTAGATCTTCCATTTTAGTGAAAATCAACGAAGAGGGAGAGTGAGAATCAGTGAAGAGTGAAAAATCAGTGAAAATGAAAAGTGTGAAAATCAGTAAAGAGTGAGAGGCTATTTATAATAGGTGTGACCGAACGTGAGTCGTTGATTTAAAACGATCAGAACCGTTAAAATTATAACCGTTGGACACAATTTTCAAAAAAAATTGAATTTTGGGCGCCAAACTGGACGGTGGGCACTGTTCGGCGCACACTTGGTCGATCATGTTCGACTCTCAATGGATCGAACCTGGTCAAATTTGAATTTGGGTGAATTTGGGGTGTCTGACAAATGTTTGACTGGTTCGGTGTTGCGAGATTCGATCGTGGTCGATCAAGCGTGTGCCGAACTGTGCTTAATGTTTAAAAAAAATAAAAACCAATTTTCAGTAAGGGTTTTTGGTCTTTTTACACCAAAAAGGGATGTCTAGTGAGTTGATGGGGTTGTACGAAGCATGAGCCTTATCATTGTGAGTTATCATTAGAACAGCCCACACGTGGATTATCATGGATCAGCCCATTAGATTTGAGAGAGTCAATAACTCTGCTGCAAGTGTCGTTGACCATATTAAATTCCAATTATTCAAGGTCCCACCATACTTAGAATCCTTAACAAGTTCCGTGGGATTACAAGTTTAGAAAAAACTACTTCCGTAGATTTTTGGTCAAAAAATAAACTACTTCCTCTTGATATTAGGATTTTTCTTGATACAGTTAGCTTCTTTCTTACCTAATCTCACGAAATAATCGGTTTTTTTTTTATGTTGAATTGATTTGGGACGAGAGGTTTATTGGCCGACTTGAATTGATTATTTATTTTTCGACAAACCTGAATTTATTTATTACTCACTTGAATATTGGAAGAGGTATAGGGTTTTGTTGTTCCCAGAAAATCAAAAAATAATGGAGGAGTCTTTATTAGATCAACTCTCAGACGATGTTTTATGTTGCGTAATCTCTTCGCTTCCTCTCGATGAAGCCGTGAGAACCAGCATTCTCTCAAAGCGATGGAAAAATTTGTGGAAGAATCTTTCAATTCTCGACTTCGATGTGATCCACATGATAAACCCTTTATCAAATCTCAAAAAGGATACTAAACCAGTGAGTTTGGATCTCAAAAAAGCTAAAAATCACGCTCACAAATACCGTGAAATAGTTAACACCATGATAGACAGTCACTTAACGAAGCTAACTAGTTGTCGTTTCAATCACATCCCTTATAGCTTCGCCGATGTTGATGAGGTGGACGATTTGGTTGTTGCTGATGATGACATGGAAGATTTGAACGATTTGGTTGATGCTGATGACATGGACGATTTGGTTGATGCTGATGACATGGACGATTTGGTCGATGTTGATGACGTGAACAATTTGGTAAAATTCGTTTTGGAGAGGAATAAACAGTTAAGTTCTTTGATATTAGAGCGTTGTTCTGGGTATTCACTTAAGGTTACTCATTTTGAACCTGGAATATTTTCAAATTTATGTTCATTGGAATTAACCAACTACGAGTTTAAAAGCTCAGTTACATCTGCGTTCATATGTTGTGAGAAATTGAAAACGTTGAAATTGAAGAAGATTTGCATGGAGAATGAAACGATTAATGGCATTTTGAAGAATTGTTTGGCTTTGGAGAAATTCAGTTTAATTGAGTCGCGCGGGTTTGAGAAACTCAATATTCAAAATTCGAGTCTTAGGGTTTTGGAACTTGGTTGGTTGATGGTTCGTGAGATTGATGTTTATGTTGAGAATCTTCAGATTGTTGCATTGGATTCTTTAATTTGCTCGATTAAGCGTTTCAAGATTTATTCAGAGGATCTAAGGGTTTTCAGTTCTTGTTGTAGTCCACTTGCTAAAAAAATTCGTGCTAAATACATTGATCAAACACTACTGCAAACAAAGGATGTTCTAGAACAGTGCAGCGATCTTCTTGTAAGTTAATTTTTAATTTTCAATGCTACTTTTTCTTGTTATAAAATTTTGTTATTGTTGAGATTATGAGTTGTTGCTGTTTGTTGATACAATCAGATCGTTCTTTAAATATGGTAGAATCGATTGTGCAAAATAAGAAACCTTCATCTGATGTAAATTTCTGGTTTTACTCAATGTGTAAAATAAGGTTTTTTTTTCTTTAGAGGTATTTTACCCTGCTCCGGTGTCTAAGGGAATAGACCCTGAACAAAAAAAATTGTGGTGATTATGTCATTATTTTTGAGATAGCAGAAATATACACCGATCTATAGTTGATTTTATTTTTGATATAGCAGAAAAATACACCGAATTATAGCAGAAAAATAAGAAACTTTCATCTGATGGGAATTTCTTGTTTTACTCAATGTGTAAAATAAGCTTTTTTTGTCTAGAGATATTAGACTCCCCTCTGGTGTCCAAAGAAAATGGACCCTAAACAATCTATAGTTCGGTCGGAAGATGAGTGCAAGGTGAAAGACCTCTAAAAAAACATTGTTGTGATTATGTTATGATTTTTGATATTGCAGAAAAATTCACCAATCTATAGTTGATGCAAATGTAATTTTAGTGGTGACATGATTAGAAAGTGTTGTAAATTCTTGATGTGGAAAACGTAATTAAGAGGTGAGAGGTGGTGAGGGAAAAACAAAAAATCTTTTGTTCCTTTCATAAGTAAAATCTTTTGACATGACTAAGGAATCTTCAGTTGTCTTGTCTGGTGTATGTATACTCTGGCTGATATTTGTGTTGTCAAAACCTGGCGGTTGAACCAGACAGTCCGTCGGCTCAACCTTAATCGAGCCACAGACAGGTTGAACTGCGGTTCAACCACTTTAAACCTTCAATTGATCTGCCCAAAATGTAATTTTTTTATTTTTCTTTTTGCTTTTTCTCCAAAATATAATATTTGTTATTTTTTATTTAATTATTAGTTATTCGGTTCAACCATGGTGTTGAGCCGGGTGGACCAATCGAAGCATAACTCGAAGGTCTCGCCGATTCAATCTCCGATTCGGTTTTAAAAACATTGGCTGGTATAAGTGGTGGGCCACTTCCTGCGGAGATATGTGTCTCTTTTATTTCCTATCCACTAATTAACACATAATTGTATTAGTTGTTGAGTGGCTATCAATATGGAGGATAGAGTGTTAGAAGGTATATCTCATTTTCTTGCTTGCAAAGTGGGTTCGGTATCTTTTAAATTCCTAGGAATTTCGGTTGGTGCAAATCCGAGAAGGGCGAGTACTTGGCAGCCGATCATTGACACCATCAAGGCAAAGCTAAATTGTTGGAAGAGCAGGCAATTGTCAATTGGAGGACGCGTTACTCTCATTAATTCGGTTTTGGCTTCACTTTCGTTGTATTTGTTCTCGTTCTACAATGCGCCGAAAAAGGTGATTGATGATATACCGAAGATACAAAGATGCTTTTTGTGGGGAGGTGATGGGGAGAGTAAGAAAACGGCTTGGGTGAAATGGGAGACTATTTGTATGCCTAAAAACAAAGGGGGGCTGGGTCTTAAGAACTTAGAAGTCTTCAACATTGCTTTACTAACAAAATGGAGGTGGCATCTCTTGGGAGAGGAGGGCAACACCTTGTGGAAGGATATTTTAGTGGAAAGATATGGGTTGAGAGGGAGGTGGCCGGACCTTAGCGATAGTGGAAGAGGGTGGGAGTGAAAATCTATTTGGTGGAGGGACTTATGTTTGCTTGGGACGGGTACAAGGATGCGGGATGATTGGTTTAACGAATTGGTCAAGTTAAGATTGTGGAAGGGCAATCAAGTGCGTTTCTGGACGGATATTTGGTTGGGGACGGAACGCCTTGCTGACATGTTCCCTATGGTGTTTAATAGCTGCTGCAATAAGGAGGCGTTAGTAGAGGAGATGGGCTCGTGGTCATCAGATGTTTGGAGTTGGGATTGGTCTTGGGCTACTGCTCCTCAGCTAACCGATACTTTGTCTGTGCAAGCCATCGACTACCTGCAGGATTTCTTTGCAATCAATCACACGGCGCAAGAAAGACTCGTGTGATATGTGGGTTTGGAAAGTAGACCCAATGACAGGTTTCACTGTTAAATGTTATTATAACACTTTATGCAGATTTTTTACAGGTGAAGGACAGGAGGTGCTGGCTATGGAAAAACGACGTCCCTTCAAAGATCTCAATATTCACGTGGAGAGTCTTGTTGAAACGTGTGGCTACCCGTGACGCTTTGTTTCAAAGAGGAATTCTGAGTTCTCAGAGAGATCTTTGCTGCGTCCTGTGCTTCAAGGAGGATGAATCGGTGGAGCATTTATTTTTGGGTTGTGATGTCGCTAAATCGATTTGGAATCATGTCTTTATATGGCTGGGGAAATCAGTCGAGGACACGAACGACATTAAAAAGCATTTCACGGATTTTGGCAAATTGGTGAAAGGCAAGAAAAGGAGAGGTGTCAAACACATCATACGGATGGCGGTAGCGTGGAACTTATGGTTGGCAAGGAATAAGGTGATTTTCAAAGGGGAGGTAGCGTCGATTCCTTCTATCATAGCCGGGGTCAAGGATAGCTCTTGGAGCTGGTTCAAGGCTAGGAAGGGGCGAAAATGTGGGGTAGGATGGTCAGACTGGTATCATTGCCCGTTGGTTTGCTTTTCGTTGTTGTAACTGCGGGGGAGAAATAGTGGGGTAGTTATTACCGCACACTGTCGCACAGTTTAGTGCAAGACATTCTTTTTCCTGCCTGAGTCTTATTCCCACTGGGTTTTGTCTCAAGGAGGTTTTGAGGAGACCCTTACCCTTCCTTTACTTTCCTTTGTAATGTTATTGTACGGGATGGACACCCCTTATGCTCCCATCAATGAAATCTTTGATTATCTAAAAAAAATGTTGTTGAGTGGCTATTTTGCTCAAAGTTCAGTATTGTCATTTTCAAAAAAAAGAATCCTTTGACTTACATGAAAAAAGACAGCAATTAAAAGCCTTATATTTTGTTGCTCTGTTTTTACATTTCATACATAACATTGGTTATTTTTTTTTAATATTAATATGATGTTTTATTCTGATGATGCTAACGGTTAACTATTTGTTCACTGCAGGAATCTCAACCCACCAACATTTTTGGAAATTTATTAACCTTATCAATTGAATTGGATTTGAATAACATAAGAGAGTCTATGGCACTTTCATACATGCTAAAATCATGCTACAATCTCAACACTCTTGAAATCACTTTACCAGTATGTAACTATCAACCAACCCTTCCATTATTCATATGTTCAAAAATTAATTGAATAATAGCATTTTTTAAGAATTAACATTATGTCTGAAATGTAATTGCATTTTAATTTTAATTTTATAGGTGAGGGGAGCTTCTTACTCCGGTGGTGATTCTGATGATGACGATCTTGCATATTCTAAGTCAATGTTTTGGAAGAACCAAATACTTGACTATCTCAATTGGGAATTAAAATTTGCTACAGTGAGAAGATTTACGGGCAAAGAACAAGAAGTGAATTTTGTTCAATGTTTGATTACAAGAGCATACAAGATGGAAAAAATATATGTAATTTGTGATTCATCAATTTTGGAAAAGGCGACAAGTCTACTGTCACTAAAAAGAGCTTCAGTTAATCTCTCCATTATTTTGAAGTCAGAAAGGAGGAATCAAATTTTGATTGATGCCCAGAAGAGAGAGGGTATTGTGCCTTAATCGTTTCTTGTCGGAGAAAAGTATCATGTTCTTGGTGTCTCTTGTTTTTGTTGTGTGTAAATCGGATATACTCTGCACGCAACAGCAAAGACTAACTTCTAGAGTTGGGGAGCAGGAGAACCACGATGGGCGGTAAAGATGTCTCTCATTTGTCTCTTCTAATAGGAGTTTTGCAAAAGAAATTGTACGAGCATTTTTACTGATAAATTTTACTTATCATAATATTTGTTTTGGAGACCAGAATGACTTAGTACATGAATTCACTCAATAATGTTATCTTTGGTTTGATGTAGTCAGTTTTTTGTTTTTTAATCAGATTCAGCTTTAAATATCAGAGTTTTTAGTTTTTTGTGTATGAGTAAAATTTTGTACTCTGGCACTATTGAATGTAATACATCTCCATGTACAAGTTTCTTTTTTGTGCTTTTGAACAAGTTGGTCGCTATCTCTTGATCTAACAAACGCAATATTTTTTCTAATGTTTATTAGATGATGATACGAACGGTACATCTATAATTGTAAGGTTGTTTGCGGTGCAGTTTGGTTCGGTTGGTTCGGTTTTTTCCAATACAAAAATAATTTAAAACGGAGTTAAAATTAACTAACATAAAAAAGACTAACATAAATCTTTAAGAAAAAATCTACTCAAATTTATGTAGTATATAAATCACTCTCTTTTAATTTTTTACAAATAACTAAGACAATGTTTAAAAGAATTTGAATTATATATTTTGTTGTAATTTTTAAATATAACATAACAATATGGATCGTTTGTAAGTGAGTCAAAGAATTAATTGGATTTGGGCTAGTAAGTGAGTGAGAGTTGGGTTGTAGTTGCATTTGGGTTTGTAAGTTAGTAAGGAAGGCCAATTCAATGAGCGGCAATGTTATTTGCAGTTTGATTTGGTTTGGTTCAGTTTCGGAAATCAAAACTGCGAACCGAACCAAGTGGCGCAGTCCAAGCAGAGGTAAGTGATGTTGGACAACTACACCTCTCCAAGTGTACACCCGACCACACCCAGTTTTAATCGTGAAAGACACACACACACACAGGTGGAGAAAGGGTCAAGGTCCTAGTTGTAGAGGCAGCGATGATCATGCTTTGTAAATATTATCGCTGTCAATGCCAGATCGAGGTACCTCTCTTTTCTTCCTTCTCCTTTCTACGCTCCTTGCCCGCCCGCGTTCATTTTAACCATCCATAATTTGACATTTTTCTTGTTTTCTTGCAAATTTTGTCGTAACGTGGGGACTGGGGAGTGTAGTGATGGTCAAGATCCATGTGGAAACATCGAAACGATGATGGGTTCTTCCTACAATGTTGATCAAAAACTAACATTGTTGTCATAGATGTTGGAATAATAGCATTCAAGTGTAAGTTACATTATATCTTTAAGGATTTAATTTACGTACACAATAAGTGTATCTAAGTTGTACACTATCTACCAATCACATAGTGACACATCATTAAAGAGAATTTGGTCAATTAATAATCACCAATTAGTCAATTAGTAACCATTCATTCCATGAATTGTGATTGGTAGTGGTTGTAAAAACTGATACACCTATTGTGTATGCAAATTAAACTCTATCTTTAATATATATTACTTGTTTCGTTTTATATATATTAGGGAAAATCCCAAGTCCCACATTGACTAGTGATAAGGTCTCTAGAGGGTTTATAATGAAGAGGCAACCCTCACCTTGCAAGCCGGTTTTGTGGGATTGAGACGGACCGGTTGTATCTCGAGGAATTTGCACTGTAGAGGCGGATAAATTCTTCAAGACCGTCACCAGGCGCCTCCGGTTGTTTTATCTAACATTTGTTGTGTTCGCAGGTACTCACTGTTTTTTTTTTGACGCAAGGTACTCACTGTTGTTGGTGTGTCAAAGCGCATATTACTACAATCTGAAGAATTTATTGTCATGGCTGATGAGACCAACAACAACGGTGATACCTATGTTCCTATCAACGACAACCTATGCTACCTAGGCGATTGGAGTTAAACAGAAGAGAACATCGCAAGTATTTATTGGTTCCTTAATCAAAATAATAGTCAAACCCATTGGAGGATAGAAGAAATCAGATATTTACCTCATGGTGTATTATCTTCCTCATCTTGGTTTGTAATAATTTTTGAACCTCACAATATTTGTGTTGGCTTTCTTGATATCATGAATATGTGTTGTGATCGAGAGAGATAAGCTTGGAGTCCAAGTAAGTACCATGAACTGAAAATATCTACTCATATATAGATTTTAATGCGATGTGATTGTATGGTTTTGGTTGCATACAATTATATGATACATTCTTACTAGTGATATATTTGGAAAAATATTCCTATGATTATCATGAAGTTGTGATAATATATTAGTAAAAATTTCATAATTTGTTGTGAAGCTTTGGTATGCTAATAAGTGGTTCCAAATTGTGATATTGTTGGAAATTACAAGTTGTTATGATTTTATTTGAAAATTATAAAACAACTTAAGAAAGGATTATATGAAAAGTATATGCATGACTTTTGTCCTATTAAGAACCTTTAATAGCCTATGAACTTTTTCATGTTTATAATGATTATCTGAACAAGTTGTGTGCTTTTAAGAACCTTTAAATTGTTCTAATTTTTTGGTCTCTTTGGTGACGACTAAAAATGAAACAAAATTAGAGGCATGCTTTGGAATTTTTGAAGTTGAGTTTCTTCTTCAAATAAATGTGTAAAATGATTAAATTGTGTTGTATTGGAGATGATATTACTGATTGTATTGATTTGTCCAATGTGCCAAACAATTTGTGGATTGTGGGGGCTATATATATGTGACTTCTCTTGATTAAAATTGCAACCGTGCTCTGTAAGTTCTTTTATGAGATCGTGACTTTATGTGTTGTCAAGTTTTATGAGAAATTGCATTATAATATACAAGTGATTTAGTTGTATATTTATTGTAGATATTTTTGTTAAGATCTATACAATTGATATATGTGATTATTGGGATTCTTGGTGTCTTTGTGTTCCACCTTTTGTTGGATTAATAAAGATCATAAATGTGTCTTCTTTTAGAGCAAGAAAATTTTGATTCTCTATAAGATAGAAAATGACATCACTTGTTGACTTGTTCAAAGTGATTGAATCTAACAATCCTTTAGAATCAACGACGACGGGTATAACTTTCAAATATGATAATTTTGTTTTGGATATATGTGATATCCATATTTTGAGATATTTGAATGTATGAGTCTAATCTTTTGAAAGATTAGTTTTGCGAAGAAATATTATATTTCTTGTAATTTTAGACTATATTTGAATGTATGAGACATCATTAACATACTTGTGAAATTCTATAAATATTTTATGGAATTGTTGTCACTTAGAAATCATCTATAGAGGCATCATTGGGTATAATATATAATGAATATCCATGATACTATGATGATAGCCAAGTTTGATTCACAAGAGAATAAATCTATAAGTGGCTTTCTTTATGAACGGTTGTCAGTTAGAAATTATCTAAGTAGACTTGTATAATTACCTTATAGAGATTAAGGTTATTACTTGATGATATATATGAGATTGAGTTTATTACTCAAGACTTTGTGATATATAAAATTGATTGACTAAGAGACGTCTTGGTCAATATTGTGTAAAGTAGCTACTGATAACACTACAAGAAAAGCTTGTTTTAGCCACAAGCAATTGCCACACAGCTTATTCCGTCAGTAATTTGCCACGGATTTGCGACGGCATGTGTAAAAAGCAAGGGCGCGAAATTTCCCGTTGGTGTTTGCCACGGGTTTGCCACGGACATGTGAAAGGCCAAAAATTTGCGACGGAGATGCCGTGGCAAGTCCGTGGCAACCGAATGACCAAAATAAAAGACCCACGATCCCTAAAAATCAGTTTTCACATCCTCACTTTCACTCTACTTCTCACTTCTCACTAACCACTCTCACCTCTGCGTCGCCGACCACAACCACCACTCTCACGTCTCCTCCTCACTCTCTGCCACAACCACCACTCTCACCTCTGTGTCGCCGGCCAGAACCGCTACTTCTCCTTCTCACTTCCACTCCATTCGCGTGAACCAACCCAAATCCAGAACCCATCGCTCCAAAAAAACCCAGATCCCATCGCTTCTTTTCCTTCAAATTTCAAATTTCCCTTCTTCTTTCCTCATCCTTCAAAGGTAAATACGATTTCGTATAGGATTTAAGATTTGTTTATGATTTGTTTGATGTTAGGGTTTTGGATTTCGTTTTCACGAGCTTAAATTTAGGGATTTCGTTTCTGCTTCATCTAATACAATTTTTCTTTTGATTACAGGTTCATTTTGATGGAGGAAGAACGGGAAAACTATAAGGGTGGTGTTAGGGTGCTTTATACCTTCATATTTATTGGTGCTTTGAGTGGCATTTTGATTTGATTGAGGTGGAGGAGAGTGGTGGAGGATGACCACTACATTTGGGTATGCCTTTTCTCTTTACTCTTCACATAAGTAGCAAGTTTCTCATCTTCCATTATCTTTCTCTCACACTTTTGTTTCGGTTTATATGGTTTAGGTTGGTTTTCGCTTAGGATTTTTGTTGTTATGTAGATTTTTAGTTTGGAGGATTTTCTAATTTTGGGTTTATTTTCTAATTTCAGGTTTAGGTTTTGATTTTTGTTCAATTTAGTGTATTATTATTTTTAAACTCTCTTTGAGGTTTATCAATGGACTTGAAGCTATTGGTGTAGTTTGCTCATATGATTTATTTTCTTTTTTATAGGATCATAAAACTTTTTCCCGACATTGCGGCGATGGACTATCGAAAATAAAACGACATGAGGTATTTGTTGCGGCTCAGAGATTTTTTAGTTCAGAACAAAATCAATATTCTTACATTGGTATATATTTTAAATGAAAGCTTCAAATTTAGGATAAGCTAGACTTGGTTCTTGCATCATTTGTCAATACGTTGGTTTCTTTGTTTGTTTTAGATTGTAGTTTTTAATAACTTTATAGTTAACTTTGTTTTTTAAATTCATTATGGTCTTATGGTGATGAGTCTCAAAATCTCAGTTTTTTATTAACTTTAATCCACGACCCCAATTTCTTTTTATTTGAATCCATGTAGTCAAGATGGAAAATAATTCTACTCTTGAGTGGCTTTTGCATCTCATGAGGTGCTGAAATTGTGTGTGCTGACAACTTGAAGTTGTTTTTTATATTATATATATTAGTATTTTAGTAATGAATTTGACTGATTTTGTATTAACTCTTTAATACTCACTTATGCAGTCACTCTCTTCAATACAAGACTTTATCAATTTGGTATTGATGGTTGTAAATTGTAATCCATACGAGCTACATATGCGCTTGTGCTTTTAATATCCCTTTTTGATGAGGGTTCCTATGTTTTTTATCCCGTAGTAACTAAAGTATGTAACTTTGGTTGTAATATGTGTAGTTCATAACTGCAACATGGTGGTTATTGATTAATTTCTCAAAAGCCGAAACCCCTTTGTTATTATTATTTTTTTTTTTATCATTTGATGATATTAGTATATGGTCAATTGTTGTGTTGTTTATGCGTAGATTTTCTTGGTGAACTTTACTTTGGTGTATGATACTGTTAAGTTGTTCAAATTTTCTTATTTGTAATGCTGTTTATAAGTGTATTTTTTAGTTGTTGTGAAAGACTTGTGTTAAAAGCAAATTTTTTTCCTTTACATCAATACCACAGAAGCTGCAAATTTACTGCAGAATTTGTCCTTGGATTTGAATCCCAAGTCAATTGCAGGTGCCGAGTCTGTAAAGAAGGTAACTCTTAGTATCATATTATTGCTGAACAAAAATGATGCTTGGTTGTTCAAACCGAAATTGTATTTGCTCCCAAAAGCACATAAGGCTGATACGTGATAAAATGCATAGAAGTTTTGAACTTAAATCACTTTATTTCAATACAAGAGTGTTTGGTCTTGGATTGTGTTAACTGATCCTTGTTATCTATTTGTATCTGTATTTGTATGCAGAATGGACCTGCTTTTTCCAATGGCACAGCTAAAGGAATGTCCAAGCCGTTCAACCCAAATCAAAGCTACATTCCAAATGCATACCCTTCTACTGCATACTATTATGGAGGTAAGGTAAGCTGTTAAATATTTCAAGTATACCCACACACACACAACTCAAAAGAAATGCAGAGACTGTTGGGTGAATATTGTTTTGCAAAAATGATGTGTTGGTTTTTTTTACAGGTTATGAAGGGCAAGGGGATTGGAATGCTTATTCCAGATATATGGGCCTTGATGGAGGGATGGCTCAAGTAAGTACCCCTTTTCTTGATTTCCAGACTTGTGACAGATGTATGTAATTCCATGTTCATATTTCATATTGATACCTAAAAGTCAATTGGATGAGGGCTAATTACTGTTATTGTTTAGCTACAAAATTTTAGGTTAATGGTAGGTAGACCAGTGCTTGCTGCTTCAAAGCTTCCTAAATTGTTTTGATTATGTTTGAGACTTAAACTGTCTCATCCGTTTAGGTTTTAACTTGTTTCTATTGTAGCTATTTTGAATTTAAATGATTATGAGTTGTTGTCCTTCATCTTTGCTCTTTTATACTTCGATCTGTTTCTATTAGGGCCCAAGAACGAGCAATCATGGTACCAATTCAGCAGTCCCTACGAATGTGTCCAAACATGGATCAAAAAGTTGGATTATCTTCACAAGCGGCACCTGTCAAAGACATGCTCAGCCACTTTCACAATACACAGTATGTTATTGGTCATCCTTTTCTTTAGTGCAATTGTACCTGCAGACTAAGTGAAGCTTGAAGTAATTGAGTTTTTTTATGTTTACCTAACTAACAACTTGCCTCTTATATCATCTCTGTTATTGCTATTGGGATAGCTGTTGATGACACATGTCTAAATCATTTTGCATTTTTATCCAATCTCATCATCACAAATCACAGTTATCTACCCATGTTGGATGTTCTGGAATAGATAGTTTCCTCTCCCTCTGTCCTAGCTAAAAAGTTATGGCTTTTACTTTTACATGCAAATCAATTCAAAATTCAAATTAAATATGATTTCTTTGTTGCAGAACTTGAATGGTTCCAGATATTCAGCTGGAATGGAACCGGTTTCTGGATTCATGAACAGGATGTATCCAAGCAGTAACAGGATGTTCAGTCAATATGGTTGGTCCTGTTGATTTTGATAAAAGTGTAGAGTATTGGCAGCAAGATAGGTGGACTGGTTGCTTTCCAGTGAAGTGGCATATCATTAAGGATATCCCTAATAATGTGTTAAGGCACATAACTCTAGAAAACAATGAAGACAAACCTGTAACTAATAGCAGAGATACTCAGGAGGTATTTGCCTAGTTGCTTGTTTCAATTACACCACATGAACTCAACTCCCTTTCAACTTGATGCTTATATGTCTCCTTCTGCAGGTTAACTTTGAGAAGGGTACTCAAGTTGTCAAAATTTTCAAAGAGCATTCAAGCAAAACAACCATATTGGATGATTTTGGGTTTTACGAGGCCCGCGAAAAAGCAACTCAGGAGAGAAAATCTAAGGAGCAGCAGCCCCCAAAACAGGTAACAGTTGCCTTCACTGATGTAGAACAAGTTCACCCTCACTTGACATATTGCTGTAAATTTTTCAGTGGTGTCTTTAATTTTCAACTCCTAGCATGTTGGTTCAGCTTTTTATGGTGGAAAGATTAATTTTTTGCATAGCCCATTTAGAAAGATGCTTAAAAAATATTATTTTCTCATACCAATTTATAATCCAAACACACAAATGTGAGCAAAAATTGAACTTTTGAATTTCTTTGTACAAAACAGGTAGAGAAGGCCAGTGATATAACATTTGGCACAGTTACACTACCCAAGTCTCTTGATGCTACCTTGGTGAATGAATCAACATCTGCAGATGCATCACAAGAAATAGTTAATGCAGAGTCGAGAAAGAATGGATCCACCTCAAAGCATTTGAAGATTCTTCTAAGAGTTTGTTAAGCGATGTGATTATTTCTTCGATATTTATCTTGTTTTTGTTTTGTTTTGTTTTGTTTTTTCCTTTAGTTATGGAGCGAGTTGTGGTGTTTTTGAGTGTTAATTTCGCTTATTTGACCTTGGTATGGAGTGGAGTACATCATTTTTGCTTTTATTGTCTCGTTTAATAAGTTGTTTTGAGTTCATGCTTGTATGATTTATTTATTTTTAATTTTTTTTACATTTGCGACGGATTTGCGGCGGAAGGTGTCGAGTTTGCCACGACTTTGCGGCGAAAATTTGCGATGGATTTGCGCGCGGGCCATGACGGAAAAATTTGCCACGGAAAAGTCAAGTGGCAAACGATTTGTTTTGTTTTATATAAAATAATAAAAGGATACTTTTATTGTTTACTTTTGAAACGGATAAAATAAAAATTGTTAAGGTTTACATTGCTTTGCTTTTGATCTAATAAGGAAGCCTTTAAATATTGTTTACGTTTCAATATGTTAAAAGGAATTTATTACCTCTCTCCTTTTCTTTATCATGATCATCATCATCATTATTTTATATATAATATTTATACGTTGGTTTTGATATATATATATATATAGAGAGAGATATACGGAAAAGATTGAAAAACTGAGACAGATACAGAAAGATGCATGAGTTTTAAATTAAATTAAAGCATTAGAAAAATTACTTCCTCTCTTCGAAATATATTGTCCCGAGTTCATATCCATCCCTAAATAAAATATTCATTCTTGCTTTAGTTCGAATCCTCTTTCGTTCTTTGCGATTGAGACGAACCTAGGTTGTATCTCTCTGAGAATTTGCGTTGTAGAGGCGGATAAATTCTTCGAGGCGATCCACTAGACGCCTCCGGTTGTTTTATCTAACGTTTGTTGTGTTCGCAGGTACTCACTGTTGTTGGTGTGTCAAAGCGCATATTACTACGATAGATTCATCACCGATATGCCCATAGTTGACCTTGAAGACAACTAAGGAACAGATTTCATGTGTGTAGTTGAAATGGACACAAAATCATTGATATAAGTGGTAGAAGCTTCACATGTTATGGAAGCAAAATTAGAAGCAAAAGTGAAAGAAATCATAAAACGATTGCACGACGCAACAGAAAGAAAATGAGTGTCTAGTAGTATATTTACAAAGTCTGGAGCATTGAAGAACGTTGAAGTAGGATGGATGGAGCTGCGGCGAGCAATAAGGATAGAATGTTGGAGCAACAAGGATGGCGGCGGCGAATCAGTGAAGAACGAAGTTGTGAGAAGATGAATGTTTGCGTTAGAGTTAAAGAGGTATTTTCGTGAGAGAGGAAGCGTTTAGGGCTAGACGTTATTTATTTTTCCGAAACAAATAGGCAATTTTGTTCAAAAAGAGCGAGGTGAATTTCATGAATAGTAGAAAACAAATGTCTATTGACTTGATAAAGTATAGGTGATAGTTTATCTTTAATTAGTGGAGGCGTATTTATCTTGGTTTAAGTATATTAAATCTAAGATATTGATATTGGTGATTAAATTAGATTAGCTATTTGTTATTTATATGACTTGGGATTTGCGTTGTTATTTTTAGGGAAAGAGTTATTTAATTAATGTTAAGATAATTCTCGAGGATGTATACAATTTTGTGACCGTTACTATGTGTTGACCGTTTTGTGAGACAAGTGATCTTTTTTAATGAATATTATTGTGACGAGTCACCTAGCTTGTGAGAGGTGAGGATGATACCCAAGCGATCTTACCTAGCCTATGAGAGCTTGATACTGTTACCAAGTGGCTTCAGTCTCAAGAGGCGGGGGGGTGAATTGAGATTTTAAAAACTTGCCCCCTTTTAACGACTTATATAGATTAATTTTTTGTGCAGATTTATGGAATGAACGAATTAGAAACTGAAAGCAGTAAATAACACAGTAGATTTATACTAGTTCAGCCACCTCCTAGTGACCTACTCCAATCCTCACAAACCCTTGTGAGATTTTCACTATCAAATCAAATCTTAAAACGGGTGCTTTAAAACCCTTATAAAACTCAGACACTCTTCACTTAGGGTACCCCACCTTTGTGCAAGAGTCCTCAACAATTGACAAACAAGAGATACCCCACCCTTGTTACATTCAAAAATCTAGAGAGATTCCCCACTCTCTAGTACAACCAATAACATAAATTGAACAAGTTGGTGGACTTGAGAAGTTTTCCTTGCTTGAGAATCTTTTGGGTGAATAATTCTTCTTGGGGAAGCTTTTCCTTCTCATAAACTTTAGTTGTGATGTACAATGATGAAGTGATACATTTTCTCCCAACGAAATATTATTATTATTTATTTTGTTACTGTTATTTCATACAAAAAATATTTATTTTTTCGTACAATTCACTTAAAATTTATTTTGGGGATTAGGGTGTCACAACCCCTCTATATAATGCATTGCAAGGGAATTCAAAAGGCGGAAACACAACCATTTTGGACTTGAAGTCATAAATGCTCTAACACAAAAATTTAAGCAGCGCTCGCGTTAAAATAATGACTTGCCCTTTTAGATAACCAAGGAAAAATCAAAGGCTGTTATTTTTCGTACCCCCTAATCATCTATGACACCCCCATAAGTACCAAAATGCCTAAAATGCCCCTGGCATTTAAAATAAAACGCAATGGGCCTACATAAAAAAAAAAAATTTAGGAATTAGCAAAAAAAGAGGTATTTCCGAAATTTTGGAGGTGATATTTCGGAATTAGCAGTAGAAAATTGGTATTTCAGGTTCACAATTTTGAACAGGAATTATCTCGAGAAAAGGTACTTAGAAATTTTGTATTTTTAAATTAAATTTTTTTGGAAATACCTTTTCGAGAGAGGTAATTCCTGTTCACAAAATAGAACAGGAAATACCTTTTAAAAAGGTATTTCCGAATTTTTTTTTAACATTTTAATTTTTTTAAATAGATGGTTATTACAGATTAACTTAAGGTGCCTTTTACTACATCCGAGATATTTCCCACTCGTGATGCAATGACACGTTGGGTTAGAGATCTTCGGGGAAGCGAACGGAGTCATTGTGGTTATTGTTCGATCGAGAGACGACGAGAGAATGGAAAAGGAAAAAGAACAAGGTTGTTTTATGGTTGTGAGAGACGGGGCACACATCTGATCGAGTAGATGTTGGGTGTTAATTTGGTAGACACAAGAGTTCGAAAAGATGTGGTTGTAGGTTTCGATTGAAAGCTAAACCAATGTTACCTCCTAATTCTGATTGGATGGTGAGAGTGGTGGATGGGATTCACAATCATGAGCCTCATAAGACTTTGTTTGGAGCAGCTATATTTGGTAAGTTTACCAAGGACGAGCGATCAATTGTTGGGGAGCATCTGTCCTTGGGAGTGAAAGCATCCAAAAGTCTTGAAGCATTAAAGAACAAATTTAAGAACAACTTGAGCAACATTACTCAGTTGTATAGAACCCGCGCCAATATTCGGAAGGGAAAGAGAGGTAATATGACTGAGATGCAGAGACTTATGACGATTCAAAGCGAACCATTACTTGTGTTGGACGAGACGACTTAAAGGTACTGATATTATTGAGGAGATCATGTGGTCACATCCTGATAGTATTAAGTTATTGAGGATGTTTCCCACTGTTTTGATTATGGACTGTACCTTTAAGACCAACAAGTATGCATTGCCTCTGTTGGAGATTGTTGGTGTCACTTCCACTGAGTTGACATTTCTGTTTGCGTTTGCATATCCGTCTCATGAGCGTTATGATGACTACACGTGGGTGCCGCAGAGCCTACGAGATTTGATCTTTGTGTGATATTGCACTTCCTCAAGTAAGTCAATGCTAAGCGACTTTAGTTTTTGCCATTACATAAGCTGTTTTTTTTTTTTTCCATTTCTAATAGAACGTGTGAATTGTGTTTCTCGGGTTATCCTCACGATTGTGAGGAGGCTTTGATGATCGCTATCAAGGTTGTGTTTCCGAGGTCGTGAATTTGCTTTGTCGATATCATATCAACAAAAATGTTCATGCTCAAATTAAGAAGTTGGTGAAGGGAGATAGAGTGGATTCACCGATGACACTTTGGCATCATGTAGTTGATGCTACATTTGATGATGAGTTTAGTGAGGCTTTGCATGATTTTGAGCAATCGTCTCTTCGACATACCCCAACTTATTGCATATGTGAGCAGGCAATGGTTGTATCCTCACAAGGAAAGATTTTGTGGCCCGTGGGACGGATAAAGTAAGACACTATGGAAATACCACGACTAATAGGTACGCAATTTTTTTTCTTATGTGCCTTAAGTATATGATTGTGGTTTCTTTGTTTTAATTTTGCCTTACGTGCCATAGGGTTGAGGTCGCCCATTGGGCATTGAAGAGATCATTGGGTTCTAGTGGTGGTGATTTATGCAAAAGTGGGAGTCAATTAATGGGATGATCAATGCACAACTTAATAAAATTGTGGATTCTTTTCAAAAGAGCATCAACCGTGTATAGATGCCCAACACAACATTCCATTCTACAAGAATCTACGGTTTGGTGTCTATTGAGGCGTTGAATCATATTGTCGGGGAGTTTGATAACATGATGGATGGTGTGGGCACGGATAAGAAAAAGTGTCTTTGGTTGTGTCATTAAAGTTACTCATGGGTTACCTTGTTCTTGTGAACTTGGTAGGTTACACCTAATGGGACTACCAATACCATTGGACATTATTGACTCTCATTGGAAGAGAGGCGAGTTTGGAGGCAATGGATGAGGAGCGGATCAAAGAAGCGTCGGAAGGAGGTGACTTAAGCTATCTGAAGAGAGGAGATTGGAGGCGGTGGAATGACATGCACCTTGAGGAGAGATGTGTTTGGAAGAGAGGTCTTGATGATTATGTATTCAGAGGCACTACATCCATGGTTCCACCTAGCCACAAAGTCAAAACTAGGGGTGCACCGAAGAAGAAGGGAAGAAGAAAAGAGTATGGCGTGAAGAGAGATCCATCTGCGTGGGAGCACGTTGATGCATCTTTAGAAAAATCCACACAGTACCTCCCGACGGTCCTTACAAGTACCATCGCATGGACCTTCAAAGATACCTCCCGACGGTCCTTACAACTAGCATCACAAGTACCATCGAGCTACCGTCACAGGAGAGGTCAAGAAAGGAGGCGGGCACAGCATGACATCCACTTGGTAAGTCACTTTCGAGTTCTTACATAGGTATATTGACGACATTATCAATGTCGCGGGGATGGAAAGCGTGGCTTTAGATGCATCTCTACTTCACTAGACTGGGCCGAACACGGTTGGCGGATGGTTGAGAATGATTTAATTAGTGAGATGGATGACAAGCTGGTTTTGAGTACACACAGTTGATGGGTGACAATGTTGAGAACATTAGAGATTCATTAGTTTCTATCCCAAACAGAGCATGAGAACAACCTATTGAGAAGTGGATGACCATGCCGGACACGGGACATGTCATAGCTACTAAATATCGAGACCCGTGGTTATGTTGTCGCCTCATGAGAAGCTGGACATTCTTCCCTTTGAGGGGAGATTGTGTTTTCGATCAGTCGGTTGGTTTGTGTTGGGTTCATCCATAGGAATCATTGGATTCTTGTCAAGTTGAACCACACTCAGCCCCTATCCCTCCCGCACATCCTTTCGGGGTCGATACGTCTCGGATGAAGCTAGATCGTGGCAATATCCATATGTTGGACGCATGCGATTATGGTCTTCTTTTGTTCCAGCATTATGTTCCGGATTATGTTCCAATGACACCATATGATTATGTAGATATCACATCTTGATTGTTTATATAATTTCACATTATTATTTGTTGGTTTTTTTGTACACGTTAATGATCGTAGAATATTTAAATATGTCCACGTGTCAAAAAAAATCGAGTAACGGATAGAAATAATCCACAAGTGTCAAAGAAATTTAATCGACGAAAACAAATATGTCCACGTGTCAAAAAAAATCGAGTAACGGATAGAAATAATAAACAAGTGTCAAAAAAGTCATTTTTAACACTAAAAAACATGTTTTTTAGGCCACTTTGGTGTACAATTACAGGTCGTAAATAATTTTGTATCTCGTTTTTAACCTCAATATCGTAGTATTATAGTTTTTCTACAAGTTTGTAATTTTTTAAAAAATTTAAAAAAATTACGCATGGTAAAAATTGACCACAACATAGTTAAAAAGTCATTTTTTTAAAGTAATAAAACATTTTTTTATTTCATTACTAATTAACGGCCTAGATCTTGCCGACAACTTTTAACGATCTAGATTTTCCCAACACTTTAAAGGGTCCAGATTTTGCCGACCACTTTTCATCAACGGTGGAAATTCATTCAAGGGTTTCATTTTTCCCTATAAATACACCCTTCCATTTCACTTATTTCACACACACACAACACTCTCATGGATACTCGAATACACAATACTCGTGATTACGCACTCACCGCCCTTCACCATCGGGCACAATCACAAACAGAGAAAATGGTGTCTATTTCGAGAGTCCAAACCCCATTTTATGCAGAGCTTAAGGACGACATCACCTTTGAAGCTGAAAGAAAAAAAATAACAACGAAGGTGCGGTGGAGGGTGATTTGAGCGAGAAGTCACCGGATCATTTATCGCTACCCGACTATGGCGATAATAATCGTGTTCGATGGTCCACCATGGATGTGAAGAACAACGATGACGTTCGAGTGATGATGGACACTTTTGACATATTTGGATCTGAGTCCTATTCAACAGATATGTCGAAAACCGAAGGACCGATTCTTGAGATCCTTCGGCGTCTCCAACCACCATCTCACTAGTTTGTACCGTGTGTTTTTATTTCGTTTGTTGTTGCGTTATGTTATTTTTTTCATCAATTTCATGTATTGTATCGTTTGAGATCGAAAAAGCAGCGTCTTTAATTAATTTTAATTTGTTTTTAATTAAATTTTTTTTTTTTGAAATACCTTCAAAACTAGGTAATTCGGTAGAGTTAAAGATTTAGGATTACCAAAAATTGAGGTAAATTAGGTTCTATTTACAGGCGGAATTACCTCAATTTTTGTAATTCCGAAATCTTTTTTCTCTTCCGAATTACCAATTCACTCGAGTAATTCGAAATTTTATATATTCCTAGGGGCATTTTTGTCCAAAACGTATATTATGGGGGTGTCATAGATGATTAGGGGGGTACGAAAAATAATTGCCAAAATCAAATTTCACCAATCCCATTATAGTATAACATCCAATCGACACAAAGATCAATGGTAGTGATTCAGAATAAGAAAATCACGATCCAGACACGAAGAATAACCAAGGAAGGAGTGGCAAACTTCGCTAGTGGGAAACTCAATCGAGCTATCTTCACACACCCACATCACCAACTCGGTCCACCTTTCTGTAAGGAGCCACTCTCCTCAAACAATGATCGAGGAAGGAGTGGCTTACTTCGCTTGTCAAGCTTAGCAAGACTGGGGACTCAATTTAGCTATCTTCACACACGCACATCACCAACTCAGTCCAGCTTGCCATAGGGATCTCGGCTATGAAGCCAAAGCTATTCTCCTTGAAGTGACTTCGGCTGGGGGAAAGCCAGTTTGGTTATAGGTGCCAAAAGACCCAATTCTCCTTAAAGCGCAAGGTTCACGATCCCCAATAACAGGCAATATTGGAGCTCACAAAGAATCTCATCGTACAGTCAAGAGGTGAATTCAGCCTGAATGACCTAGATGGACCTAGATTGTGACCACACATGATACGGTTCACGCTCACACGCTCCTGGTAGGAAAATTCACGTCATTGGCATACCTTATAAATACTATGTTCAATGCATCAAGTACGCATTTCTTAGTGGCTCATTATCATTCCTCGTGCTGACTTAAGCGTTGGACTGTGTGGAGGTACACTACGCCAGATTTAAGGATTTGTAGCGTTTTTTTTTTGGCATTAGTAGCGTTTTAAAATTTAGAGAAAGTGGCGCTTCTTAATCGCGCACACCCCATTAGTAGCGTTTTAAAAACGCCAGCCATCGACCCCGGCGTGTTTTGGACATACGTGGCGTTTTATAAAAAGCGCTAGCCATTGACCCAACGCCTTTTACAATCCTGGCGTTTTCACGAAACGCTGAGGATCCTATAGCGCCTTTTACAATTCCTAGCGTTTCTATAAAACGCCAGGGATCTTCTAGCGTCTTTTTACAATTCCTGGCGTTTTACGAAACGCGCTAGGATCCTCTAGCGCTTTTTACAATTCCTAGCGTTTTTACAAAACGCTAGGGATCCTCTAGTGCATTTTGTCCATAGCTAGCGTTTTTTCTATAAAACACTAGGTATTGAATGAATTTTTTAATTTCATTTCTAGCGTTTTCTTTATAAAACGCTACCTATTGACTGAATTTTTTTTAAATATTTTTTTATTTTTGTTTGTTCTCCATTTTAAATACAATCTATCATTCAAACAAAATTCAGTCAAATATTCATCAAATATCATTCCAATCCAATATCATTCAAACAAAATTCATTCAACAAAATTCATCAAATATTCCAATCCAATATCATTCTAAGAAGTACTTACAACATAATATATATCCAATATATACAACATATATAATAACTAACTATTATGAAACTCAAAACTTGCTAGAAAAAGCTAGAAACAAAACGGCACCACTCCCCCCTTACTGTTGTAAGTTGTTCATCAGAGTAATGACGGATATCTTTACAGTGGGGAAAATACTGAAAAATAAAATGAAATAAAATTAGAATTAAAATGTTTATTAAATGTGAGTAAGTATTATAATATCAATATAAAAAAGAAATCTAAGTAGTTACCTTGATTGGGATTTCTACTCTGTCGTGAGTGATAATCTCTCTCATATACCTCATACAATAGTACCCACAATCATTATTATTTGGTTGTTTAGGACACTACAAAACAAAAGATTAGTTAATTAATTGTCACATTTTTATGACCAAAAATTCAATTAAAATTATAAGAATGATTTTTAAAAACTTACGATTAAGGGTAACCATCTTGTTTTACTCGTAGATAATCCCGAGTATTTTTGCAAAGCCTTCGTAACGTCATACATATATATAACGTTAAGTTGAACAAAATACATATATTAAATTATACAAAATGAGAGGGTTACACATACACACTCAACTATCCTGCACGAAGTCTCACGTAGACTTTGTAATGGCCTTGAAGTGAATCCGGATAGTAGGATGTATTTAGCTTAGGTTTATTGCAAAGAGTACCCAATGTTGTCTGCAAGTAAATGAATCACGAATGAGTACACATTTACACTATAATACAATCCTCAAAATAAATAACCAAGTGATTGAAGACTAAATTTCTCACCTTATATTGAGCGGTGCCAAAAATAAAGATTCGTGATCAAAATGTTGGACATCCCCAAGCGTGAAAGGATATAACTTTCAATTTGACTCTTCCTAGCCATAATATCCTCTGGTTTACCTTGATCCCACACAACGATACACTCTGGGCACAAGAACAAAATTTTTTGTGTCCGTTGCGAAGGGACCAGAAGCACATTGTACAAAAACCTATAAATAATATATATACAACTTTCAGATCCTCATATATATACTCTAATATATACTCTAATATATACAACTATTTTGTACAAATAATTTAATACATACCTCTGGTATATTCTAATAACAACCACAGTGGCCCTTTCCATGTCATATACAGCTTTCAGATCCTCAATGTTGAGCATAATATCCTGTTCCACTCCCACAATATGATCGGTCGGTAACATAATAAGGTCATCGGGCTTCATTTTTTGATTGACGTGGTCCTTTACATAAGTGATGAATTTCTCGAATTCATCAAGGGACACTTTGGTAGTGGAAGGGGAAGGTCGGGACACTTTGGTAGTGGAAAGGGAAGGTCGGGACACTTTTATAGAAGGAGACGGTCGGGACACTTGGGGTACCTAGTATATATTAAAAAAATGATTAATTAGTTAGTTAACACACATTATATATAACAATGAGTCATTAACTTATTAACAAAAATATTGTCACTTACAACGACAAGTTGTTCAGGCCATGCCACAAAAGTACTAAGTACTTGATCCACAGTAAATATATCAGCATTAACAATTGGAACAAGCAATGGTGCAGACCCCTCAATTGAATAGTCTACCCTAACTCTCAAATGGTTTTCAGGCATGGGTAAATTGTGCATTGTGGCACTCAATTGGTTACATAACATGCCCACTGCAACCTTACGATGTGGGTTTGCAATATATAACTCACATTCACAGTTATCCTAAATCAATTATAAAGAAAAATAAATATACATGAATTGTTGATCAAATACATATGTACAAAAAACAGGTCGAGTAATAATAAATACCTGTGTCGAAGGGATGGTGCAGCTATCTCGTGCGCTATGTTGGGCAAGCGAGGTGCGATGAGGTAATATAGGTTCAGGGGGTGGTGCGGCGAGGATGGTGCACCAATGTATTGTGCCAAGAGTCGCTTAAACATCGTCTCTCTTCCATTAGTACAACAACATTCTTGGATAGCTCGTCATACTTTGCCGCCATGACTTTACAATCCCCGCACCCCCTGCTATGGCTCTTTCGCCCATACACAGTCGTAGGAGGAATGCCATATCCATAACCTCTTATCCGACCCTGTCTCTCTTCCCTTCCCAAGGCACGAGCAAGGACATCTTGTTGACCATCACAATCTGTTAAATCTCCTTGTGATACAGATTGTGATATGCTTTGTTGATGCACAAACATAAGTAACGGTTAGAAATAATAAACAAGTGTCAAAGAAATTTAATCGACGATAAAAATATGTCCACGTGTCAAAAAAATCGAGTAACGGATAGAAATAATAAACAAGTGTCAAAGAAATTTAATCGACAACAAAAAAAATATGTCCACGTGTCAAAAAAAATCGAGTAACGGATAGAAATAATAAACAAGTGTCAAAGAAATTTAATCGACAATAAAAAATATGTCCACGTGTCAAAAAAAATCGAGTAACGGATAGAAATAATAAACAAGTGTCAAAGAAATTTAATCGACAATAAAAAATATGTCCACGTGTCAAAAAAAATCGAGTAACGGATTAAAATTAAAATTAAAATTCCAACTTTCTAAGAATCATAAAATTCAAATTACAATACTTGAATTTTGGAATACTTACAATTTTGTCCTTGACCTCCTTAGTTTTCAGACCCACAATGTCCCCATCCTTGTTTTGTCGGGCCTCTAACCAGACAGTACAACGATCAAGGGATTCTTGAGTTGGATCTTTCCCCTCTTGCAGTAACTATTTAAGTTTAATCATTGTTAATCAACTGTAAATTAAAAGATTCATTAAATCATAATTAATTAAACTAATTGTGTCTTACCAATCTTTCTTCAAGAATTTGATATCCACTTGAACCTCCTTTATAAGGGTACTCGGGATTAGAAGCTCTTTCTTTATTGGCTTTGCTTTTTTTTCTATTTAAAAAGATAAGTATACATTAATGAACGATATCTAGTTGTGAAATATATATATATATATATATATATATATATATATATATATATATATATATATATATAACTTAAATAATTAATATACTAACCAGAAATCCGGATCTGTAGTGCGTATATGTACAAATTTGCTCCAATCCTCCTTACTTATAATTCCGAATACAATCTTTGGAGGCTCCTGTCGATGGTCCCATCGGGAAGTTTTGAATACTTTTTCCTACATCAGTTCTATAAGCCCGATGCAACCTTCCAGCTTCCTTGAGTATCCAATCTCTTCGGGCATCATCCACACATCAAAGTGTTTCTACTTATACATAAAAATGGATTAAATAAATATAACTAAAAAATCACTAAATAAGATTATTAAAGATGTCTAAAATGATATACCTGTATTAAGGACCAGAAATCATCTTTCAGTTTAGGCAAAACTGTATTATCTTTCTCATTCCAACTTTTAATCGAAATTGGAAACATTTGCTTCACCTTAGTACCAATAAAAGTAATCAAATTTGTGCCGTTCTCTCCAATAGGCAAACCTTTAACACTCCATCTGACCTGCATTAATTAAATCATTAAATAATTAGATAACTTTGAAAGGTAGAGAACAACATTAATAATTAGTAATTAACTTACCCTATATTTCTCATGTCCTTTACTTATCTGATGGACGATATTCTTTTTCGCTGTCATTCCACGGGGAGTGAACTTCTTTGTGTTTCTATGACCACCCCCATCACCACTGTAACGCCCCAAAGATTATTGGATGTTTACTTAGTAAATTATTGGGGATTAAATTGTGGAAAAATATTAGAAATAGAAATATGGTATTTTTATATGCTATTGGTAATATATGACTAATAATATTATATGTTTATTTTATTTCTATTAAATATTAGTGGTTGAGATATTATCTCTTTAGAAATTATTTTGGGCTATTGAGGTGTTAAAATAATAGTTATAGTGATATTGGGCTCTAAAAATATTTAAAATGAGTTTTGGGTCATTTTACTCGCATACACCCCCGCCGTCACTGGACGCACCTTTTCACCGCAACTCACTTAAGCCCACACTTGCGCAACCCACGAACACGTGGCCCAGAACCCGACCCGACGCGCTTCTTCTTCTTCCTCGCGTGAATCTCGCGCTAAAAAGCGGCAACCTCACGCTGCCTTCTCTCTCGATCGCGTTCTCCCTCTTCTCTCCATTGTTGATCCTCAAACTTCACCCTCCCACTCGAAATTGGCCATTGATTTCGATTATGACCTTGGTTTGATCGATTATGGCTTTATTTTGTTAAGGAAATCGCACCAGAAAATCGGGCACCCTTCTATCCGTCGCGCAGCTGGTGGCTCAAGCAACGAACCTTGATGTGATTCTGTAAAGGAGAACCATGTACGAATCTTCCTTTCTCTGCGTGTGGTGGTCGCATTCGGTTTCACCCTTGTGGTTTCCAATACGTGGCTAAATCGCTTCAAGAGTCATGATTTCAACGTGTTGTCATCGTCCTCTGAAATTCGATTAGGTAATTCGTTTGGAAAACCCGATTTATTAGTTGAAGGAAAGTGTTTTATTATTATTTCTAGATAGCTAATTGAACGTTTTGTTGCCCGATTATATGAGTTGAGTCAATGGACCGTCGATTTAGATCACGCATGAGAGCTAATTGTTCGATCCTTGCATTGAGTCAAAGGAAAGGAGAGGCCATTCTTCGTGGTTCGGATTGGTGACTCGAGAGAGAGCCGTCTCGGTTAATCAAGGTAAGGGTGAGCGTTTCGATTCAATATAATTGGGTATATGATTGGGTATTGTGGGGTTTTTAGGTGTTGTGGTGTAATTTGAGATGAATTGGCATATCAATGATGAATAATCGATTGTGTGGTTGATGTTTCTGGATGAATTTTTGATGACTTTTCTTGATGAATTTTTGATGACTTTCTTGATGAATTTTTGAGGATTTTTCTTGATGAATTTTGATGATTTTTATTGATGAACTCCTTGATGATTTTCCTGATGAACAAATCGTGTCTTTGAGGATTGGGGAGGGTTGGGAAAAGTATTGTGTTGTGATCGAGTTGGGTGAAATATTGAATTTCTGAATTTTCTCAGATTTGCTTAATCGTTTACGCCTGATCCACGCCTCACTGCTGGCTGGGTCACGCCCAGCGCAAGTGCGTTGCAGACCGTGTCAATTTCCTCGCTTAATCGCGCTTACTCGCGCTTCAAGCGCGAGTCACTGTTTCTCACTATTTTTATTGCTGTTTTCACCCTATTTTCTCAAACTTTAAATGTGATGTTTCCTCCATAAAAATATGGTGTTTCTACTATTAAAAATGTGATGTCCCTTCAATTCAAAAGTGATTTTTCTAAGCTTAAAAATGTGGTGTTTTCCGACTTTAAAATGTGATTCTTTTTCCAGTGTAAGATTTGATGCTTCCTAAACTAAATACGGGATGTTTTCTTTTAAACTCTAAGTGTTATACTACTAGTGTACTCTTTGACTATGGCTAGCCTTTGTTCAGGCCAGTTTACTGGTGTAATTTCAAGGACATCTCTGGGAGCCTCACAAATGTTCTGTTGTGAGCAGTACCAGATATCTGAGAAATCCCATAGTCAATTAGTTTACTATTTTATAACCCCGAATATAAATAAAAGGGGAATTGTATGTTGTCGAATATTTCCAAAAGTGGTGGTGAATGGTTAGGGGGATATTGAGTATATAACTAAGTACGCTGAATTTCTGGGAGTCTTATATATATGATGTTGATGATGATGAGGTGTTGTGCTTCGATTATGACGTTATGATAATGTTGTAGTATGAATTGTGTGAAGTGTGACGAGTTCACTCTATGAGTGATTATGATGATGTGATATCTATGAGTGATGAATTGCGACGAATACACTCTATGAGTGTTTTATGATGATGATGGTGAGTATTTTGATGAAATGCACATGTGTATATAGAATCTCATGGCATGTGCATAATTGTGAAGAATAGGCTTCGGCCTCTTGCGAAGAATAGGCTTCGGCCTCCAGTGAAGAATAGGCTTCGGCCTCTTAATTATGATGAATATGGTACCATCATGCATATGCCCTTGTGTGGGTTGCATTTTCATACATAAGCATGACTGTGAATTGTTGTTGTTTGTGATTTGAGCTGGTGTTGTGTGATTACGATGTGGTGATGATGATGATGCTGTGTGATTGCCTGCTCTCATTTCTCTATTATGTAACTGATTATGTTTTATTGAAATTCTCACCCCCTTCGCTTGGAATGTTGCTCCTTTGTGGCAACGCCGCAGTGACCGCGAGTGAAGGTCTTCTTGCTTTCGATTATTAGCTATTGGGCTGTCTGTCGAGTCGCTCTCTGATACTGTAACACCTAGGGGGCGTGGTTGACATTTATTAGCTATTAGTTAACTGTTTAATGACTATGTTGATACTATGAGATGTGTTTTGAGAGGCTTAGTGAGGTTATTATTTCATTCCATTTGTGATGGTTGATTTATGACATTTACTTTTAAGGCGTGGTTTTGTTGCACAAACTTTAATGAGTGCAATTGATGAGATGAGTTTTTATGACGAGGTAGCATTTCTTTTCTACCAATTAAATTAATATTTTTTTTAAAAAGGAAATTACTCTGATAATGACGTGTAAATTGAGGGGTAGAAAAGGGGTGTTACAACCACCCTCATGACTACTCTCATGATCACTAAGTGATGCCATCTGACTTGCAATGGCCCAAATGAAATAGACTCAGTGAGTTTTAGCTTTCTAATTGTTTAGAACCAACAAACACTTAACAAAATATAGAACAAGTCATGCACTAAGTAAATGTGAGAAAGCCATGCACTAAGAACCTAGAGTAAACATATATAGGAAAGCCATGCACTAAGTAACCTAGAGTAAACATATATAGGAAAGCCATGCACTAAGAACCTAGAGTAAACATATATAGGAAAACCATGCACTAAGAAACAGAGAAAGCCATGCAACAGAGAAAGCCATGCACTAGTCAAGTTAATAATGCTATCTAAGCTAGACTAATCTAACAACTAATTAAATACAACATTGACCTAAGTAACAGAGAAAGCCATACAAAAGAGAACTACATAACAAACCATAAAAAAACCAGTGAGAGTATGTGCAGAAATACCTTTTGAAAGGGAGAGAGAGTGCAGAAAAATGAAACAAATGGGAGGGAGCTGCGTGGTAAGATAGCACCAAGGAGAGAAAGGGAGAGCTGGTACGTTTGGGGTTTCTGCGTTTTAGGTTTCCTGGGTCGCGCGTTTTTGGGTTTCTAGATGATGAACGAAGACGTGGAGTGTGGGTTGTTCGCAAGGGATGAACGAAGAAGGGATGAACGAAGAGGATGAACGAAGAGGATGGGTCGTTTGGTTTCCTGGGTCTCACACAGAAGGGATGAACGAAGAGGTTTCTGGGTTTTCGCTGGGTTTTCGCAAGAGAGGAGTTAGGTAGATGAAGAGACAGCGTGAGTTTGTGTGAGAGAGATGAGAGAGCGCGCCTTGTAAAAATTTTAATAACAATGCCTAGCGCTTTCTAGCAAAAACGCTAGGGAAGCCTAGGAATTATAATTACAATTCCTAGCGTTTTATTTAAAACGCTAGGGATCCTCTAGCGCCTCTTTACAATTCCTAGCGTTTTCTGTAAAACGCTAGGGATGCTATAGCGCCTTTTTACTACCATTCCTAGCGTTTTCTGTAAAACGCTAGGGATCCTCTAACGCCTCTTTACAATTCCTAGCATTTTCTGTAAAATGCTAGGGATGCTATAGCGCCTTTTTACTACCATTCCTAGCGTTTTCTTTAAAACGCTAGGGATCCTATAGCGCCTTTTTACTACCATTCCTAGCGTTTTCTTTAAAACGCTAGGGATCCTATAGCGCCTCTTTACAATTCCTAGCGTTTTCTGTAAAATGCTAGGAATGCTATAGCGCCTTTTTACTATCATTCCTAGCGTTTTCTGTAAAACGCTAGGGATCCTCTAGCTCCTCTTTACAATTCCTAGCGTTTTCTATAAAACGCTAGGTATTGAATGATTTTTTTAATTTCATTTCTAGTGTTTTCTCCTTAAAACGCTAAGTATTGACTGATTTTTTTTTAATTTAATTTGTAGCGTTTTTTTTAAAACGCTACCTATTGACTGATTTTTTTTTTTTAAATATTTTTTTATTTTTGTTTATTCTCCCTTTTAATTACAACCTATAAATTCATTCCCTTCCAACAAAATTCATCAAATATCATTCCAACAAAATTCAGCCAATATCATTACAATCCAATATAGATACACACACATATGTACATATCACCAAAAGACCATATTAAACTAACAAGTACTTACAACATAATTAATATATATCCAAATCATACAACATAATAACTAACTAACATTATGAAACTCAAAAGTAGCTACAAATTAAAGCTAGAAACATAACAAAGACAACCCTCATGACTACTGTCTTGACCACTCTCATGATCACTAAGTGATGCCATCTGACCTGCAATATAACATAATCCATGTTATTGTTAAATTTACAAAAACTATATAATTAGTTATTAATAAAAATAACGAGATATCATTAAGTCTATATTACCTTTTCCTTTTCCTAGATAAAATTTTGTTTGCAATTCGCGTCTTGGTATTTTTTTCCGACGAATAGTAATTCCATCATTATGATCTTTTCTAAAATATACAACATCCTCTATAGAAGTATTTTCCCTATTATTGGTTTCCGATGTTCGAAGAAATGGTCGTCCTCAACACCAACATCATCGGGTGCTTCATCATCATCGTTGTTAAACACAAATTTTTGTCGATCAATAGAAAACAATAGACCAATTGATATTAAGCTGGATCGGTGACATAAAACACTTGTTGAGCTTGCGATGCTAAAATAAAAGGTTCATCTTTATATCCTAACTTGTTGAAATTCACCCGCATGAACCCCGATTCATCAATCAGTAAACCAAGATTATTGTCAACCCATTCACATTTGAACACAGGCTCTCTGAAACATATTGTAATCCAACTCCCATATGTGTTCAATGAAGCCAAAGTAAGACATATTCGCATATATGGGATTTTGTCTTTGGGACTGGATGCATGCATAGAATGAGCTACAAGAGTCACCCCACTATTTTGCATTTTACTCTGGATTATCTTGTTCTTTTGTATAGAAAGTGCACTCGTTCATTAGATAGTGTTGTAAGAGAAGACATGTATATTTGGACCTTTTGCTAACCATCTCAATCTTTTTGAAATTGAAGTAGGATTCGAAACACACTCACCATCAATGTGATGTTTTAGCCACACTATGAAACTCCTATTAATTGTGTTCTTTTGCTAACCAAACTTGCTTCTTTCCCGGTAATTGACTCTTAAGAATCTCCTTGTGCTTGGCAACATATGAATCAACCTCACTATCATTGTGAAGAACGTACAAGTGTGCTTGCTCTAGTTCTTTCCTTGATACCATCACTAATTTAGTTCCTGTCATCCCTTTACTAATCCTTCCTACATGACAAGACCCCGCGGTACCCCACGAGAATATTCAAGACTAGATAGATAGCCCGTGCAAAACTCAATAGCCTCTTCAACTATGTAGCGCTCAACAATACAACCTCGTGTCGTGATCGATTTTTCACATATCCTTTTAATATCTTCATGTAACGCTCAAACGGATACATCCATCTCATGTAACATGGGCCACACAATTGTGTCTCTCTAACCAGATGAACTATTAGATGAATCATTATGTCAAAAAAGGAAGGTGGGAAATACATCTCAAGCTCACACAAAGTGACAGTCATTTCTCTTTGCAATGTTGGCAACTTTCCAGGGTCAATCACTCTACTACAAATCGCCTTAAAGAAGAAACAAAGTTTGGTTAAGGTCTGACGCACTTTCTTAGGCAAAATGGATCGTATACCAATGGCTAGCAAATGCTCTATGAGAACATGACAATCATGGGACTTTAGAGACTTTAACTTGAGGTCTTTAATCGATACAAGAGTCGCCACATTGAAGAGTATCCCTCTGGAACTTTAACTCCATGAAGAAACTCACAAAAGACAGTCTTCTCCTTTCTAGATAGAGTATGAGCTACCGGAGGTAGATATGTACGTGTACCCTTCTTTACCGGACCCAATTCAGGTCTCAAACCCATACTAACCAAATCCAACCTTGAGTTGATGGTATCTTTAGTCTTACCCGGCATATTGAGTAAGGTACCAATGACACTTTCGAAGACATTCTTTTCAACATGCATCACATCAATGAAATGCCTTACATATAATGACTTCCAAAGTATGGCAACTCAAAGAAAATCGACTTTTCTTCCACCCCGTTTGGCAAGCTCTCCGCAAAAGGCTTCCCAAATTTAATGTTCAAATCTTCCACATTTTCAAATACTTGTTCGCCTGGTCAAAGGCGGGGAGCTCTACGTGTTCTGTATTCCCATCAAATGCCTTTCTCCACAATCGATAGTGATGAGTTGATGGCAAAAATCTACGATGACCAAGATAGATATTCTTCTTACCATGTTCCAACCACATCCAACTGTGTTATCTACACATATAGGGCATGCACACCGCCTTACTTTGTTCTGTACCTGGATAGATTGCCGTATGCAGAAAGTCGTTAATTGTGCCAAAGATCATAGCCCTCGTGGTGAAACTTTCTTCTCTGAACCCATCATACACCTCTACCCCGCCTCTCCACATTTGCTTCAAGTCTTTAATTAAAGGAGCCAAGTATTCATCAATATCATTTCTGGTTGTTGGGGCGAGAAATTAACAAAGACAAACATCATATATTTGCTTTTCATGCAAAGCCACGCGGTAAGTTATAAATCGCCAAAATCACGGGCCATGTCTTGTGGGAGCTACTCGGATACCGTGCGGGTTAAATACATCGCCAGACAATGCAAGGCGTAGGTTTCTCGGGTCATTCCGAAATTAGGATACTCAATAATAATTTTTTCCATTGCAGAGAATCACGGGTGTTGTAGCATACCATCTTTAATCCTTTCATCCTCATGCCATGTCAAGTGTTGTGCATCTTCCGAACTACGATACATGCGCCTAAATCGAGGAATTATAGGAAAATACCACAACACCTTTTCGGAGCGGACTCTTTCTTCTTATGCATGGTGCATTACATTTAGGACACGACTTTAACAACACATGTTCATTCCGAAATAAAATGCAATCATTCGGACAAGCGTGTATCTTCTCATAGTTCAAGCCAATAGACCCCAACATTTGCTTTGCATCATACGTCCGAGAAGGAAGCACATTATCATTCGCAACATTTCTTTCGAAGTGCGAGTAAATCGGTAAAGCTCTTATCCGTCCATCCGTGGCGAGTTTTCAAGTTATACAACTTGATCATAGCCAATAATTTTGTGAATTCAGTACAACCCGCATACTGCGTGGTGTCTCTGCATCGCTTATCAACTTCTCAAACATTTCAGACAATCATTAAGATCCTCTTCAACCACCTTTGCCATCTCTTCAAATTCGTTCGCATCAAATGAATGTGTCCGGTGTCAACCGTGGCGCATATCTCTTACTAATATCATTCATATTTGAAGATTCACCTTTTTTTCTCAGTGCATTATCCAACAAGTGTAACTTTGATCAATTCCATTCGCCTTTAAATGTCGTGCCAACTCCTCTGCGCAGAATCGATTTTACATAACAACACCTTAAACAAGGACATTTCATACCACTAGAAGTCCCTAAACGTTCAACAACACAAATTTCACAAAATAATCCAATCCAAATGCATACTCCTCGGGATGCGGACGATTGGCGGACATCCAATTTCTATCCATAATTTCCAAATATTTATAATAAAATCACGAGAAGAGAACTTTAACATATGACCCATCAAGCAATTCGAATATAATGAAGAATCAATTCATATAAAAAAACAAACAAAATTTCCTCTTTTAAATTTTTTTCAATTCCACTCCTCATTTTCCCAAGCTATATCTATCTCATATTCTATTTCTATTCTCGGTCCTTTGGTCAAGACAAAGGAACCATAGTCTAGTCTTCCAAATAATTAATGAACTTAATTAATTTATGTGTAACAAGAAGAGGCTAGTGGTAAAAAAAAGAAGAAGGGTCTAGTGTGCACAAGTGACAAAACTAATATATTTCTAAACTAGAACCCACAATTAATATCTAACAAGAAACAAAGAAAGGAACAGAAAACTAACCAATGTTGTCTGAGTGAGAGACTGAGAAAGATGATGTTCACTGAGAGAGATGATTTTCGTTGAGAGAGATGATGTTAATTTGCGTTAGGGTGTTAGGGTTTTGCGTTTACGGGTGAGTGATTTTGCGTTTACGGGTGAGAGTGTTAATGAGAGAGAGGAAGTAGCTCAATGGGAAACGAAAAAAATGATTTAACCATACCTAGCATTTTCTAAGAAACGCTAGGATCTATCTAGCGTGTTTTCTAAATACCTAGCGTTTTGAATAAAAGCGCTAGGATCTGTCTAGAGTGTTTACTAAATACCTAGCGTTTTATAAAAACGCTAGGATCTATCTAGCGTGTTTTCTAATTGGCTAGCATTTTGAATAAAAGCGCTGAGGATCCATCTCACGTGTTTTCTAAATACCCAGCGCTTTCTAAAAACGCTAGGGATCTATCTAGCGTGTTTTCTAATTGGCTAGCGTTTTGAATAAAAGCGCTAGGGATCCATCTAGCGTGTTTTCTAATTGGCTAGCGTTTTGAGTAAAAGCGCTAAGGATCTGTCTAGCGTGTTACCTAATGGGTAGCGTTTTACTTTAAAACGCTACTAATGGTGTAGCGTGTTATTAAAATGGGTAGCGTTTTTTTATAAACGCTACTAAAGGTGGCGATCTCTTTTTACAATTCTGGCGTAGTGGTACTACCCCATCGGGTCTCTTAGAATGTGGTGTAGACCTAACTCAACCTCACAAAACCGTGTTGTAAGGTTTCCTCTTCATTATAAACCCTCTTGAGACCTTATCACTAGTCGATGTCGGACTTGGGATTTTCCCCAATACACCCCCTCACGTGCAACACTGTTGGGCTTGTAGCGTGTTTAATGGTAGGTTGCCCGATAGATGTAGGATAGGCTCTGATATCATCTTAGAATGTGGTTTTAGGCCTAACTCAACCTCATAAAACCGGCTTGTAAGGTGAGGTTTTTCTCTTCATTATAAACCCTCTTGAGACCTTATTACTAGTCGATGTGGGACTTGGGATTTTCCCCAATTGGGTCAACACGGAGAAATCACCATGACAAGCATTTCCAGTAAATCACCTAGACATTTCGAAGATCCAACTCAGCTCTGGATCCCGACCAAACGCCAGGTTGTTAGTCCCTCATGACTTTTAACTTATAAGGACACAAAACCTCTGTAGGGACTTTTGCTCTACTAGATGAAATGACAAGTAAATGCCATGCACATACACTACAACTGCTCACACACAGGTTCGAACTCGGGAGCCGACGTTCTGTGTTTTTATTAAAAGTGCCAAGTAAATGCCAGTGAAGGACAACTTTGCGAGGATTAAAAGTGAATGAAATGTTTCACAATCTTTGTTTTTATTTCTTCTAGAATTGTTTTGACAATAAATTTTGAAAAACTAACTATACGAATATTATTTATATAGAAGTTAATTTTTTTTATCTAATTTGACTTCCTGTCAGTTTATTAAAAGTTAATAGGATGTTTTTTTTACCCCACTATGATACTTCATATCCATAGTGAAAAACCCAAAATACCCTTCAGCCTTAGTGAAAAAAATACAAAACAGATTTATCTATTAAAATGATAAATTCGTTTTAGCTTTTTTGCAAAACGGATTTATCATTTTAAAAGATAAAAATCCATTTTTAAATTTTCTAAAAATTGATTTATCATTTTAAGAGATAAACCTGTTTTGTTTTTTTAAAACCGGTTTTGTCTATTAAAATGATAAATTTGTTATCTATTAAAAAACAATTTTTTAAAAAAATGTTACAAAAACATCACTAAAAATCCGTTAAACATTCAAAAACTAAAAATTATAAAAACAAACTAAAAATCTAATAAAATCAAAAAATGGTTATGCAATTTTTTTAGATTTTTTTGAGATTATGAAAAATTTAAAAAATTAATAAAAAAATAGAAAACGATGAAATATGAGATTTTGAGCCCCACAATCATAATTGAAGTCTCTTCATTGGGAGTAATGGTCCTTGATTTTTTTCAAAATTAATGGTTGTGGTTTCGGAGCAATCCGAATACCGATTTTTTAAGTTAGATTATCTATCAGGCGTACAATATTGTCACCTGTAACGAATATCTACACATTAAATAAAACCAAACGATCACCGATTTCCATATCTACTTTAGTTTTTTTTAAAATAATTAATTATAGTTTTTAAGATTTATCTATTTTATTTTGAATAGATAAATCTTTTTTGTAATTTTTCAAAATCGGTTTATCTATTAAACAGATAAATCTGATTTTGAAAAATTGCAAAACGGATTTACCTATAAATCCATATCCAATTTTCTTTCAAAACGTATTTATCCTAAAAAATAGATAAATCTTTTACATTCAATTTCAAAGGGACAACATGGGAATAAAAAAATGGTGGAGGTAAAATAAATCCAAGTTTATAATATTTGCGAGTCGTGGGTTAGCTAAAGCTAGACCGGGCTAGCACGTCACAGGCTTGGGCTTTATCTAGTCGTACAAAAAGTCCAAATGTAAAAATGAACTTGTAGAATTTAACAAATCAACCCTATATTTTTTTCTTGCTTTTTTGGATATCAAGTCAACCCATTTTGTGGACTCTACTATCTTAGGATTCCTTTATATGAGGAGAAGAATATCCCGTCAAATATTATTGATTGATAACAGCAAAATAAACTTTTCCTTGACATTAGGATTTTTCCTTAATTCGGTTAGCTTCTTATCTTTTCTCCCAAAATAGTCGGCTTCCTCGGCCCACTTGATTGATTTATTAGTCACTTGAATATTCGAAGAGGTATATATATAGGGTTTTGTTATTCCCAAAAAATCAAAAAGTAATGGATGAGGTATTGTTAGATCGACTTCCAGACGATGTTTTGTGTAATATAATCTCTTTGCTTTTCTTCGACGAAGCTGTGAGAACTAGCGTTCTCTCAAAGCGATGGAAAGCCTTGTGGAAGAAACTTTCAATTCTCAACTTCGATGCGACGCACATGATGGGAAAGCCAAAATCAATTCTCAAGAAAAAATGTATACTAATGCGTGTTGATCCCAATTCAGCTGAAAAACATGTTTGGAAATACGGTGAAATCGTTAAGAGCACGATACGAAGTCACTTAACGGATTTAACTAGTTGTCGTTTCTATCATTTCCTACGCCCTTCCGCAACAACGAACTTGGAGGATTTGGTTAAGTTACTTGTGGAGAAAAATAAACGATTAAGTTCTTTGATTTTAGAGTGTTCTTGTGCGTGTTTTCTTCAGACGATGTATTTTCAACGTGGGATATTTTCAAATTTGTGTTCATTGGAATTAATCAACTATGCATTTACTAAATCAGCTTCATCTGCGTTTGAATGTTGTGAGAAATTGAAAACGTTGAAATTGGAAAAGATTCGCATGAAAGACATAACAATTGATTGTATTTTGAAGAATTGTTTGGCTTTGGAGAAATTCAGTTTAATTGAGTCACGTGGGTTTAATAAACTCAAGATTCAAAATTCGAGTCTTAGGGTTTTGGAACTTGGTTGGTTGATGGTTTGCGAGATTGATGTTTATGTTGAGAATCTTCAGATTGTTGTATTGGATTCAATAATTTGTCCGATTAAGTATTTCAAGATTTATTCACAAGACATTAGGGTTTTCAGATATTACTATAGTTCACATGCACGTAGTAACTTTCCTCAAAGATATCTTCTGAAAACTGGGGATGTTCTTGTACGGTGCTACCCTCTTTTTGTAAGTTCTTTCTAATTCTACTTTTTCATGTTATAAATTTTTGTTATTGTTGAGATTACATGTCTAGATGTTTGGATGAGTTGCTGTTGTTTGTTGATTATATCAGATTTTTTTGACAGCATTTGATTGTTCTTTAAATATATTAGAAATTGTGCAATAGTAAAATTTAACTTTCCATTTCCTTACTGCCTTAAAGGATTAGTCTCCGCAGTTGGGCGTAAAGGATATGTAATTTATACTCGGAAAAAAAATCCATATAAGAAATAATTAAACAATCATGATTGATATTTAGAATACACCAACCCATAGTTAGTTGATACACCAACACAAACACAAATACAACAATTTGGTTGGTTTTGAAAATAGAAAAAGCAGACGAAGCACAAAATTTCAAACAAGAATGTTTAGAACTAAAATCCAAAATGTAAATGCTAGCGGCGCTTCTCCGACAAGCTGCGATCTTTACGAGAGTGGTGAGGGGGTGGGGTATCTAGATTGAGTATGCAACACCACGATCGATTCAAAGAGAAGGAAGGGATGACTTATAAGATCACTCTGAAAGAGAAGGAAGAAACAAGGCAGATCATGTTACTTGATGGGGAAGGGTGGAAGGCAGTTCATAGGAAGAAGGTGGCTATTATGCTTAATCGCTCGATATAGCAAGAAGCTTCAAGTACTTCCCTAAAAATTTGCTAGAACTTCTACTTTTTCACTAATTTTCCCGAAAATTTCAGAGCAAAGCACATGTTGAAGGCTTTTTCTCATTACGGAGACTTTGAGGAGGTGGTCATTCCACCAAAAAGAGATAAGCTTGGGAGGAGATTCGGATTCGCGAGAGTTGTTGATGTATTTGATCCGGTCTTTTTCGGTGTGCAACTAGATAATATCATAATTGGAAGGGAGAAATTTATGGTTAATATGTCCAGATTCTCTAGAAACCATCCTCAAAACCGCTACGTTGAAAACCCTAAATCTAAACCGCCCACCTTTCGACCTAAACCGCTACCTTCTCACCTGAAACCACCCTCATCTTCTTTTCAAACCGGCCCTAGTTTGCTTAAAACCACCCTGCTAATACCTCCTTTCCCAATCCTGCTAAACCTGCTCCCACATCAGTTATTGATCCTATCCATCATCCAAAACCTTCATATGCAGCTATTGTCAAACACCATCCTACCACCAAGAAGGTTTGGGTCCCAAAATCAATGCCAAACCGTAAGCCTGACTTCCCAAACCCGCCTGATACTGATGTGAACCCAAACCAAAACCTTGATTTTGTTCCACCTAGAAAACCCCGCGAACGTGGGGCGCCTGGACACTTTCACGTAGCGGAAGAGCAAATGGAAAAATACAAGAATGCTTATGTGGGTGTAGTTTGGCACTCAGGAAAATCATATAATATACAAGAGGAATTTATTAAACAAGGTTATTTCTCTGTGAGGGCAACACCTCTAGGAGCGAATCTTGTGCTACTTGAAAGCTTTGGAGGAAGGGAAATGGAGGCTCTTTTGTCTGATGCATCTTACTGGTTAGGAACTTAGTTCAGGAAAATAAAGAAGTGGAGCCCTAGGGAAGTAGATAATGAAAGACTCACATGGCTTAATGCTATGGAATTCCAATTCATGCTTGGTCTGATGATTTTTTCAAAAGTCTGGTCATATGCACAGGAGAATTCTTGAATGTTGATGAGAACACAGGAAAGAAGAAAACAATGGACGTGGCCAGAATCCTTATAAAAACCAAAGTTCACGATATCATCAATTTTGTTGTGAAATTTAATAGCAATGGTGAACTTTTTGTTATAAAGGTTGTGGAAGATTGGTATGGACCCCTGCAATGGTGCAAGCGAAGTGATATCAAAGTCTATAAGGCGAGTTCAGATACGTGTAGTGAATCTGATGATGTTAATGAAGAATCAGAGGGTGATTCTGATGATGGAGTTAGCGGATGCAATGGTGATTCTGATGGAATATTGGGGTGCAGCGACGGTGAGTTTGAATTTTCTGATGAAGAAGATGAAGTGTCTCAGGTGGGAGAAACCCAATTGGAACCAGCTACACTCAATAACAATCATTCAAATTCGAGTACTCGATCCTATGGGGCAAGAGTGCATGCTGGCGGCGCTAACAGGTGGTGAAAAAGAAATAGCAACAAACCCCATGAATAACCAAATGATGACAAAAGTGGGAATCAACACCAAATTTAATAATGGAGAAATGCAAAAGGCTTTCACTGTGAAGGGTAAGAGTAACTCAGACAACTTTACTGTGGGGGATAATTCTTCATTCTCCTTTCATATTCCCCAATCGGACCCATGCCCAATAGTGGACCAGCCTTCACCTACCTTTGACCCAATATGTGACCGTATTTCAAATTCAGTGGAGTCCAGCGATTCCAACCTTGACCCTGGCCCATCTTCTCCTTCTCATTCTGGTTGCTCCTCTCACCCCCTGATGTTCCTTGTTCACCCCTCCCTCATCCCTTTTTGACCCCACCTTCTTTTGTCACCCTATTCCTGACCCTCACGTTTTAAGTCAAGATAATGACCTTTTTGCTATCCCTTTAACCGTGGAGCTACCAAATTTACCTCGTGTCCCCTCTCTTCCCCTTGAATCTCAACCAATTGTCATTTTGGAGTCACCAACCGATTCTTCAATCTTGGAATCTGAGGAAGGTGGTCTCAATCAAGTTCTGGTTTGGAGGTGTCTAATTCTAAATCTCTCTGGGCAGACTCATCTTTATCTAAGGAGGAGAAAATTTGGCTTCTTGCATCGAAGATAGGGGTTAATGGAAATAATAATGATCAATTCTTTATTGAGAAGATTAAAGAATTGGAAGGTAGGGATAAGGAAGCAAAAAGGGAGTTGGAGAACCACACCGGGTCTCTATGAAGATTATTTCTCTTAATTTTCGAGGGATTGGCAGCAATGCCAAACAAAGGTGGATTAGAAGCCTTATCACTAGAGAAAAATTTGACTTGTGCTTTTTTCAAGAAACCAAGAGAGTAAAGATTGATGACTCTATTGTTTCTAGATTATGGGGTGGAGATGATGTTGAGTGGTGTTCTTTGCCATCTAACGGACAATCAGGTGGAATCCTTTCTTTGTGGTGTAAAGGTCTGTTTAGCGTCATTCGCACCTTCTCTCAATCTGGTTTTGTTGGTGTTGCCACTCAGATAGATAATAGGGTATGTTATTTTGTCAATGTGTATTCGGGGTGTTCTATTAGGAGCAAAAGGGATTTGTGGGCGAGATTGTTAAGGGAAAAGGAGAGTTTGAGTGTAGGTTTGTGGGTTATAGGGGGACTTCAATACGGTCGTGAGTAGATCCGAAAGAAGGGGTCGGAATTTAAGGTATAGTGAGAGAGAGAGAGCCAAGATTTTAAATTCTTTTTGGAGGAGATGGGGGTGGTGGAAACGGTTTGCTTAGGGAAGAAATTTACTTGGTTTCAAACTAATGGTCTGGCGGCAAGTAGAATTGATCGGTTGTTACTTTCACAAGAGTTGGTAGACGAATGGGGAATAAAAGCACAATGGATAAGTGATAGGGACATTTCGGATCATTGTCTGATATGGCTTATTTCATCTAACAAGAATTGGGGACCCAAACCTTTTAGGTTCTTTAACGGTTGGCTAAAGCATGAGGATGGGAAGAGGTTCATGGAGGATAAATGGAAGGAGTTGAAGGTGGAAGGGTGGATGGCTCATATTGTAAAAGAAAAGCTTAAATATCTAAAAGAATGTTTGAAAGTATGGAATAAAGAGGTGTACGGGGTTAAGGATCTTAGAATTGAGGAAATAGTGAAGGACATGAATTTAATGGAACAAGAGGACGTATATGAGGAAGGATGGGATGGGAGAAGCGGAAAAGATTGAATAAGGAATTTTGGTCCGAGTTGCATCACAAGGTGTCTATTTTAGCTCAAAAAACTAGGGTGGATTGGATTCAACAAGGAGATGAAAACACTAGGTTTTTTTACTAAGCAATCAAGACAAGGACAAGAAGGAATCAAATTGAAATGCTAAAGGTAGGGGAAGATTGGCTACAAGAGGTAGGGGAGATCAAAGAAGAGGTTAAAAGGCACTTTCAACATCAATTTACCGAATCGTCACATGTACGGCCTACTTTAGAAGGAATCGGGTTCAAGAGGATTACAATGGGTGAAGCTCAAAATTTGGTGTCTCCTTTCACAATTGAAGAGGTTGAGGAAGCTATTTGGAGTTGTGAAGGAAATAAGAGTCCGGGACCCGATGGTTTTAATTTCAATTTTATCAAATCATGTTGGGACACCATCAAGGGGGAAGTAATGGGTGTCATGAATCAATTCCATACAAATGCTCGGTTACCTAAAGCATTCACATCTTCATTTGTAGCACTTAACGGAAAAAAGAAGAACCCTCAAGAGTTAGGAGATTTTAGGCCTATTTCTCTTATAGGGTGTATGTATAAGATCATTTCGAAGGTATTGGCAAGGAGACTCAAGGAGGTGCTTCCCGGGGTTATTTCAACAACACAAACGACTTTTTGAAAAGGAAGACAAATACTTGATGGTGTTTTGGTGACAAATGAGGTGATGGGATCAAAGTCAAAGGAGAACTTATGGTGCCTAAAAGAGGTGATGAGGATTTTTAAGCTTGTGTCGGGGCTTCGCGTGAACTTTCATAAGAGTTGTTTGATTGATATTAATGTAGATGAGGAGGAATTAAACACCGGGGCCAGATATTTGTTTTGCAAAGTGGGTGGCACCCCTTTTAAATTCTTAGGGGTGCTCGTGGGAGCCAATCATAGAGTGAGTAGTACTTGGAAACCGGTGCTAAAGAAGATGAGAGACAAGTTATCAACATGGAGGAGTAGACAATTATCCATAGGGAGAAGGGTGACTTTAATCAACTCGGTACTTGCTAGTCTTCCGCTCGATTTCTTCTCCTTCTTTAAGGCTCCAAAGAAGGTACGTAGTAAAAGAAATGGTGTCAATTCAAAGAAATTTCCTTTGGGGTGGTAGTGGTGAAGTCAAGAAGATGGCATGGGTGAGATGAAGTAGAATTTGTTTATCAAAGGAGAAGAGGGGACTTGGTATTATGGATATGGAAGCATTCAACAAAGCACTCTTGGGTAAGTGGAGATGGAGGTTACTAGCAGAAGAAGAAAATTTATGGGGGGAGCTGATGGAGGCTTTATATGGATCGAATAGAATTTTAAACATCTCTCAAAGCTAGGTTTGGTGGAAAGATTTACATTTGATTGATAAAGGATAAATGGTAGATAACAATTGGTTCTGTGACATGGCAAGGATAAAAGTTGGAAGAGGAGATAAGGCAAAATTTTGGCAAGACAATTGGTGCAGCTCACAAACTTTTGCAGAACTCTTTCCTCAGTTATGTGCAGCTTCAGTGATTGAAGATGGGACTGTCTCTTGCTTCAGTTCTTGGTTTGGTGAGGAATGGAGGTGGCAGCTGCAGTGGAGGTCGGAACTGACCGAGTAAGTCGCTGAGAAGGCTAGAGAATTGGAGGATATATTACGACCAATCTGTCCGGATAAGTTCCGTGCTGATCGTTGGTGCTGGAAGGCTTCAAAATCCCAGGTATATACTGTAAAATCAGTGTACTACAGGTTGATTAACAACAACACTGACGCTATGTTGCTGTCAGAAAATGAGAAACAATTGTTGAAGAAATTCTGGTGTACTGCAGTCCCATCAAAGTATTTGGTGCATGGTTGGAGGGTCTTAATCGATCGGTTGCCAACAAAAAAAGCGCTAATGCGTAGCGGTGTAATGAAGCGAATCGTGAGTCTGCTGTGTTTTTTGTTTTCAGATGGAGGAGGATTCTTTTCATCTTTTCTGTCAGTGCAACATATCGGACCAATTGTGGATGAAGGTGTGGGAGTGGCTTGGTATCACAAGGAAGGACTGTAACAGCATATGGGATCATTTGTGGCTGCACAAAATTAATATTGGAGGAAAGAAAAGGAGGAGAGTAAGGTTCCTAGTGTGGGTAGCTGTCATTTGGGTTATATGGATCAACCGGAACAAAGTCATTTTTGAGGGGGAGTGCCTAGTGTAATACAAATGTTAAATCATGTAAAATGATTATCTAGGGGATGGGTAGCAAATAGATTGGGAGAACAAAACTTTTTTACGTTTGAGGAATGGAGCAATGATCCTTTTAATTGTATTCTCTGCGTGAGCTGAATGTAATTGGGTTGAGGCACCCTAGTGCTCCCAATTGAATAAAATCATTGACTTATCAAAAAAAAAAACAAGACGTTTCATCGACAACACCGAACAAGTCCTTGACAAAGCTCTCACACTCGTCATCAAATGTTGTGTCAACTGTCTCGTAAGTTTAGCGTAAAAATCAGACTCAAATCACCCAAAGTCACATCTTGTGCTTTGTTTTATTCCTCTCATCAGTAAAAAATTTTGTTGCTCTGTTCTGTTTATATATTTCATAAATAATGACTTGTTATTTTTGTGAATAATATTATTATGTCTTGTTATGATGATGCTAACTATCTCTTCATAAAGTAGCCGGATCTTCTCTCTAGGTTTCCCATTTCTCCTCCCAACCCTTGGGTTAGTGGAGGTTTCCCCCTTCTTCATGGAGGTTTCCCCCACCGCAATGGTGGCCTGCCCCTCCCTCGTGGAGGTTTTTTCTCCTCTTCGCCTGTTGCTCCCGATTGTTCCCTCCTTCGCCAAATCCATCCACTCATCGCAGCCCAACCCTACCAAACGCCCAAACCCGTTTCACCTCCTCTCCTCCCTCACCCGCCACCAAACCGCCCAAACCACCTGCTACTGGCAGATTCCCCCCACCGACACAACACCATTAGGCCAGATCCTCTCCCCCAAACCCACCGCGCCGCCATCAAGCTTCTGCTCCCTACCCTATCACCACCCACTCATGCTTCGATTGCCTCTGATTTCCTCTCTCTGTTGCGAGGCCGCGCCATAGCTGAAGCACCGTGTCATCCTCATCGGCTCTTCTTCCTACCGGTGGCTCTGCGTCCTCCCCCGAAGCCTCCTCCTCCGAAGAAAGTTAATACATTGGTAAGTCTTCCTTCTCCAATGGTTTTTGCTGTTCGATTGGTGCTTTCCCCAACTCGAAGTTTGATTCCGCTCCGACCACCTCCTAAGCCTCCTTGGCTCCTACGCCTCTATTGTAATTTTCTGGTCTGGGCTACTGTTTATGGAGCTTCTATGGATTCATGGTTTCAAGTTTTGGGCCTTTTTTGTTCTTGGCCTAAATATGCACAGCAGGTGTTTGATGTATTTCCCCATAGAGCTCTCGGTTCCCTAAGCACTCGTCTGTGGATGTTGTTGCAGTACATGGTGATTGTTAAAACCTTTGGAGATGACACCGTTGCCGATGACCACACCAGTTTCCAATATGCTTTCTTGTCTCATGAAAAGTGGGTTAATCTTGAGACCTTTTTTAGTCGAAATGAGCATACACAAGTCAAAGATATCATCCGTAACTGGATTGAGAGAAAGACTGCAGAGTCTCTGTTACTGATTACCACCTCTACTTGGGAGTTAAAGCTACTGTTACTCTGGTTGTTTCGTTGGTGTGTTAGGGTTGCTTATGTCCTTATGGTTCTTAATCAGTCTAATTGTATTGGCTTGAATGCCCATAGTTCATGTGTAGCAGTTTCATTTGTAGTGGTTGCTCCTAGTGTTTGGTTTGGAAATGTCCAACCTCACCTTCTTCATGTAATCTTATTGATGCTTTTGGTATCATTTGAATGAATGAAGTTTGTTGACATCAAAAAAAAAAAAAAACTATCTCTTCACTGCAGGAATCTCAACCCACCAACATTTTTGGAAATCTATCAACCTTGTCAATTGAATTGGATTTTAATAACATAAAAGAATGTACAGCACTTGCGTACATGCTAAGATCATGCTACAATCTCAACACTCTTGAAATTACTATACCAGTAAGTGATTATCAACCCTTCCATTACTGATATATTAAAACAACATTAAAGAATAACATTCTTTAACAAAGATTATGATGTTTGATATCTAATTGTATTTTAATTTTCTAGGTGTTGGGAGCTTCATATCCCAGTGATATTTCTGATGATGACTCTCTTCCATTTCCTAAGTCAATGTTCTTGGAGAGAAATCAAATATACAACTGCTTACAAAAGCAAGAAGTGAAGTTTGTTAAACATTTGATTACAAAAGCAAATATGGTGGAAAAACTATATGTAATTTGCGATTCATTTATTATGAAAGAGGCAACAAGTCTACTGTCATTAACAAGAGCTTCAGTTAATCTCTCCATTATTTTGAAGTCAGAAAGGAGGGAATCACGTCTTAATCGTTTCTTCTCTCAACTTGATCATATTGTTATCTGTTAGTTTTCTAATGTTATCTTTCAGCTTTAAATATTAGAGTTTTTAGTTTCTAGTGCTTGAGTAAAACTTTGTACTATGTCATTATTAAATGTAATGCATCTTCATGAACAAGTTGGGGAATATGAAGAAATTGGTTTGCTTAGCTATCTCTTGAGCTAACAAACGCGCGCAATATTTTTTGGAATGTTTATGAGATGATACTAATGTTTTTTGGTTATATAATTGTGGATCATGTTCTTAAGATTATTTCTCATAGTATAATAGCGGATATCTCTCGAGCGTAATTGCAGAGACTAATCCTAAGCCAATACGATTCTAATGTAAATATCAGCTTCTTTTATATATAAAATGATTATAAAAAAATAAATGTTAAATTTTTTGGAACACAGTTAACATAAAAGAAAGAATTAGGAAAAGGAGAGAAAATGTGGATTGGCCAATAAGAGGCTCAATAATCGTCTTAAGCGCCTTTAATAGTAGTATTGATGTAATTATAGAGTACAAGCTTGGTACAAAACAGATACATGACTCACTACAAGAGCACTATAAATTAGAATGGGAGTAAATTCGTCACTAACCATATAAGCTACAAAATTTGCGACGAACTAAAATTCGTAGCTAATTTTTGCATCACCAAATTTTTAGTGAGGAATTTAGAAATCTCTCACTTTTTACGACAGAAATTGCTCCTCGCAAACTGATACAATTCGTCGCAAAACAACTGAATAAGTTGAAGACCGTAAAGGAATATCTATCACTATTAGAGAGGAAAAACCTCTTGCTAATAGAGAGGAAGTTTTCTATCACTAATGGTGAGAGAAGTTGTCTATCACTAATAGTGAGGGAACAATCTGTCGCTAACCATCAACAACCTATTTTTGCCTCCTTTTAGTGAGGTATTTTTAGTGACAAATTGTCTATCAAGTTAATAAAACATTAATCTATATGTAATTGGAAATGCACCTTGAATCTTAAATTAGGAAAGTACATTAAATTTAATACAAAGCTATGCTAGTTAAAGATTTTAAACTTTCTCTAATGTTTTTGGTCAAAAAAAACCTTTCTCTAATTTAAAACATGTTATTTATAAATAATAAAATTTATAAACATTATCCATCATAACTAATCATAAAAAAAAACATAAAGGATATCGTTTCATAACACTAATAGTAGTTTTCAAACTAATTCAACAAAATATACATCACAGATGTACATCTAAGTCATCAAAAATCTTATTATCATCTTGTTGGTCATCCACATTTGTAGGTGCAAGCAGGGAAGGAACAATAGCTGACGACTCAGAGCAGAAGCTTATATAAGATGTTATTGTTACACTATTGGCTCGGTACGTCTTCTACTAGCCTCTCTTGTGAGTCTCTTTCAAGGATTCTATTTTCTTAGTTTTAAATAATCAGAGGGAACAAGAGAGCTAGGGAGGGATAGGGCCGAAGTGAGGGAGGGAGGGAAGTTTGAAGGAGAAAAGTGAAATTTCAATCTCACCTTCCTCATCAGCCCCAAATATTCTTACATTCTAGTTTCTCATTTTGAAAATTAAATCATCACCTCAAAACCCTAACAAAACAAGATTTTTGGAAAACCCTTCTTCGTTCTCATCAACCTTAGATGTGGATTACAATTACTCAAGTCGAGTATTGGAGCTGGAAAATAGTAATTTGGGGCATTTAAAGTTGATTCAAGTCTTGTAGAACAAGCTACCATTGTTGTCAAAGTTGAGGTTTTGGAGTTTGAATGTAGAAATGGTGGCTATGAATGAAGTCTCTTAGGAGCATTGGTTTGGGTAATGGGGCTGTCAAAGTAAAATTGTATTAGGAATTGAAGATTAGGGCATTTTTGGGGCTCAATCATGATAGGAAGAGCTAGTGGGGTTGTTAAAGGAGGGGCATTCTAGTTATATGGGCTTCAAGAGGTGAAGTCTTCCTCCCACTCCCTTCGTCTCACTTAAGTTAGGGTTTTAAAGTCTAGATCTATACACTGTGAATACTGAAATGTTGATTTGCATGTTCAGGTTTGGCTTATTAAATTGGAGAATACATGTTTATGTGTTTAATATGCTATTTAAGTGATTGAACTGTTTGATACGCCATATGGATTGTGTTCCGGGGTGTATCAGCAAAACCGAGAGGTACGAACAGCATTTGGGCCGTCGGCCCATGATCAGCTCCAACCGGCCCAAGTCCATCGCTTGGAGCGCACTTCTCGCAACCGGCCGAAATTTTCGCAAAACGGTCGGACACTACTGTATATATACGCCATTCGCACATGGCATCAGGGACGTTCTCTTACCTTGTGTTATCTGCCCGAGCGACCACTTACTTGATCGTCGGAGTGTCTTTGTAGGTAACACCCGAGGTACTCAGCGTGAAGCCAAGACCGGTCCTTTCCCCTATTCAACGACCGGCCTAGTCACAGGACAACAACTTCAACACTTCATTGGTCAAGGTACGATCAATTGGCGACCACAGTGGGAGGCCCGAGCGCTATCCTACTCCATTCATGGCTCCACGCGACCGGCCCCAGACGCGGGCCTCGTCTCGACTCAACCCCTCCGGGCAACATCCTCAACAGCAGACCGCGGAGGGCGTAGCCGTTACTATTCACGAATCTCAGGGAAATCCGCGCCAAGAACCCTCGGTGCAGGGGCGCGGACCGATCTTGGAGCAGGTGCAACCGTACGCTCCACCACAACTACCGCCCGAGCTGATTGAGGCAGGCATTGAAGAGCCATTGCCCGAGCATGTCACTCAGGTCGTTCTGCAGATCCATCAAAGCAAGAACCGGTCATTGCGCATGAGACGAGCCGATCTCTCGCTATGAAAAGAGGTCGATTCGCCGCCGCCGTGCGGAAGACGGAGAACCTTCTGCTCCACGCCGACCTACGCGTGCACACCGCTCCCCTCCTCGAAGGAGCCTTTCTCGCCGGGAGAGCACCACCCACCGGTCTCCGGCGCGACGAGTAAGGGCACGAAGGTCGCCCCCAAGCAGGAACGTGCGCAGACGCCGTTCGCCATCTTATGATGAGTATGAGGACTCCAGCTACCGTCCTGATACCGGTAGCTCGCCCACCAGATACTCCTCTAATGAGTCGTCCGGTTCACGTCGATCGAGAAGTAGGTCCTGGGAATCTCATGAAGAGTTGGAAGACTATCGGGATGGAAGAATTAGGGACGTCTCACAGCGGCCAAGAAGAGGTCAAAGTGAGCGACCCAGAAGGCCTCCTCAACTTCCACCATTTGGCCCATCTGGAGAATTCTATGGAATGTCGGGCAACGAGGCATGCCTCGCTATGCAACCCTTTGGGTCGAACGACATTCAGAACGGCCACGGCCCATTCACTAGAAAAATCGCGCTCTGAGATTCCAAGAGACCTGAGAAAGCCGCCCAATCTAAACAAGTTTGACGGTCGTGGCGATCCAGATAAACACCTCCGGTATTTTAATAATTATTGCAGTTATAGAGAATTGGGCTCGACCATGAAGTGCCGGCTGTTCCCTCAGTCGTTGGACGGCCAAGCATTAGAATGGTGGGAATCACTTCGGCCCAATACCATCTCCTCATGGGAAAACTTGGTCAGAATCTTCCTGAGCCACTATACAGCCAACCGTTGCCAGTATCGGTATGAGGAGCACTTGGACACGATTGTCCAAGGAGACAATGAGACGCTGAGACAGTACATCGACCGGTTCAATACTGAAGCCGAAACTGTTCACGACTTATCCGACAAAGATAAGCTAAAGTACCTTAAGCGTGGTATTCAACCGGACCATCAGTTCGTAGAAGAATTCACGTTGAATCACTATCAAGACCTCAGCTTCTTCCTAAGAAGGGCCAATGTTCACATGGCATATGAAGAAACCTTGGCGAAGAAAGAGGCGCCGATGCGCGTCCCCAAAGAAGAACAAAGATAAGCGGCCAAAGGGTATGAAGGTCGCCGAGACAACCGGCCGGACTTCAGAGACAAGAAATTTGATCATCACACTCGTCTGAACACTTCCATTGCGCAAATCTACAGTGAGTGCCAGAATAATGAGTTTGTGGGTGTAAAGCGGCCTGATCCACTCGTGCTCAAGAAGGGGGCACAGCCGACCAAAAGATACCGCCGCTACCACAAGAGCAAGAGGGCACGACACCAACGATCGCATGGCCTCAAAGCGACATTGAGGAACTTATTCGAGAAAGGCAAGTTAGGCAAGTATGTGAGGTCCGATGAAAGCGAACGACCTCAAGAGAAGTCAAAAGAGCCGGATCAAGATAGAGGAAAGGGCGCCCTAGTCATATCTACCAATTCCCCATGAGGCTTAAGCTGTCTTTGTTGGCTCGTCACCCGGTGTATATCTACCAATTCCCCATGAGGCTCACGGTCTCTTTAACTCGCTTCTTTAGCTCTCTCTGGCTGGAGTCGTCATCATTGTCCTCTGGTCGCTATCCGGATCATAACGAGCGTCGGATCAGCGAGGTTAACTTGGTGGCCTTCAGGTGCTCGAGTATTTGGACCACGATCTACCTCATCACAAATTTCCGATATAAGAAGTGGCCGCTTCTTGCGCCTCTAAGTCGGCCGCGAGTGGTAACTCACCAGTCGTCTCTCTTGTAAAATTTCATTTTCAAATGCACCGTCGATGCCACGGCCTCTAGCTTGCCCAAGGTCGGCCTACCAATAATACACTGATAGCATGATTTGATGGGGAGTACGAGGAACGTCGTCCTGACCGTCATGTACAAAGTGTTTTCCCCAGTATCGTCACCAAATGTGACTAGGAGTTCGATCATCCCCAATGGATAGGTGATCGCTCCATTGAAGCCCGTTAGCGAAGTAGGCTCGGCCTGGGGAATTATCTCACTCCGATCCACTTTTAACTTATCAATCAATTCTTCGAACATGATATCGGCCGAGCTGCCTTGGTCGACCAGAATTCTTTGGACCTCAGTGTTGGCCATAACTGCTCTGACCACCAATGGAACATAACTGTTTGGCCTGCCATCGAGTAGATCCTCATCCCCAAAAGAAATGGGCGGTCTAGTCGAGACCGGACGTTCCGCTGAAGTCGATGCAACCATTAGGAGTTCGTCCCATTTTCTTTTCATAGCTTTGTTGGACTCCCTACGGTCCAACGGGTTTCCACTAAGGATCACCATAGCAACGTTGCGGCCTTTTGATTGTCGCGTATCTCAGTCATCAGATCGATCTTTGTCTTGGGCGCTTGTATGAGTTTGCCAACCCCCATGCAAAGAGAAGCACAGACCACCATGGGCTCTTTCTTGAAGCGCTCGAAGTCAGACAGCCCAAGCCCTCGAGCGAGAGGAAAGGGAGATCGCCCTCGGGAAGGTCACGAACTCGCTCGTCAAGCCTGCTCCGCTTGGGAGAACGACCGTCTTGGCGAGGAGGCGACCGGGCATTGGAGACTGGTCTCTTCCCCTGGCTCTTGGGAGTTGGAGGCACCTTAGAAGGCCCTTCCAGGTCGACCACGGTCCTAGGTCCTTCATACCTTTTGGCCCTGGAATTGCAGCGGGGTTCAGGACTTTTTCAATCTCGGCCCAAGACTTACTGGCCATCCTTCCTGCAAAATAGAACGAATCGAGGGTTAGAAGGAACGAGCAGTAAATAGAATATAAAGTTAAAGTTCGAATGCAAACCAATCTCACTTTCAGAGCTCGACCCACGAGCAACGTAAAGGCCGGCAAGGCGGTGCGCGCCTCCAGAGTGCGGGGCATCATGCTCGCCAAGTTTTGATCATGTGCAAAGACTCCAGGTTGGCCGCACTCAAGTCGTTAGTGGAATATATATAGTCGCCAGGCCTTCTGAAGAAATGAGCCTCATTCCACATAATGGGGAAAAAGGGTTCGCCGAGCATCCCATCAGGCTGAACCTCGGATATAGCTTTGCCCGCTTCTTTGGTTGGCACGATCCAGAAATATTGGCTCTTCCAGGCAGCGCCCAACGACTCTTGGAACGCTTTGAAGTACCGGTGCTGGGTCTTCTGAGTCTTAAAGGAGACCTGCTCTCTTTTCTCCTTGTTCGTGTAACACCCTAGTATTTCTAATCAATAGAAATACCAAAACATACAAATTAGCTTACAACAGAGTATAAATTTCCTTGCTTAGATTTACAATCCTTACAAGAATAGCGGAAAACCAATAAATAACTTAAACAAATTTAAGTCATAAACTAATACAAAAGTAACAAGGAAAACATAAAAGCAGAAGGAAGATTAAATATTCAATCTTCTCATGCGAGCATGCCACCTACTCGTGCCATACAACCTTCTTCTTCCCGTTAATCGAAAAGCAACAACATTTGTAGGGTGAGATAACAAATCTCGAGTGAGTCTTACCGTGACCCTCACCTATCACTCGGTCCATTTATAAAACACTTATCCTTTCAAATAGATTATTTATGATGCACCCAATCTCGCCGAATTGGTCAATAGCGTTGGAAGTTTCTTCTCAACCTAAGTACGCTTAGCGCACTCCAATTCCTTGCCGAATTGGTCAATAGCATTGAGAATTTCATTCCAACCTAAGTACACCCATTTATTAGTAATTCAATATGAATTACAATACACAATCAATCAATGGTAATCCGGTAAATAAATTACATTAGAGTTCATAACCCAATTCTTGATGGCTATGTACAATTTAAATTACTTATCTATAGTTCATAGCCTAATTCTTGATGGCTATGCACTATCCTCTTTATTAATCTAGTACAACACCTTAAACCATTTTTCTTTTCTTCGGTTTGCGGTGAACCCAATCCACTCACAGTGAACAACCTCATATGGGCCTAGCTCGAGGGCTCATGACTTCCCTCTCCCTAGTGTACTATCCTCTTGGGTCGTCACCCATAAACGATATATTTCAATATCATACCCGCATTGGGCCGTCTCCTATACACAATATAATTTAGACATCATACACGCATTGGGCCATTTTCTATATTCGATATAATTCATATACCGAAAACATAATTATATCTATGATATGTTATTATACCATACTAGAACAATCAAGAACCTATATCACGGTCCAATCATCACTTTATATTCAAAAGTTTGATTCTCACACGTATACTATGTTTTACGAAATATTCGTAACATTAACCGTTTAATTCAAAACCGCTTTGAGTTCTGTATCAAAATTTCTAACGAAAATTCGCAGAGTTTCCTCGAAATATGGACATCCCAAAATAATAATCACACGAAAAACCAGTCCGGACATCAATTTGTTCAAAAATCATTAATTTTACACATATACAAAAATTTACGGTTTTTCCAATAGCTTTGAAAATTCAACCGAATCACACCAACGACTTTAAAACACATTCAAACAAACAATATTCCACATAATCCAGTCCAAACATATCAATTCAAAAATCAAAGCATTATGGTTTCGTTTTAAATTTTCAAACACGCGTCATTTTCGTAACATAGCGTTTTTGACTCTAAAATTCTCGAAACTTCGAAATTTGAAAATCATTCAAACATGGTTCAAAAACGATGTTTAAAATTCCCTAAGCGAGTAAAACTCACCTATCGTGATGAAAATCACGAACAACCGAAACTCTCCGAAGCTCGATCGACACATAACACACGAACACGCCGGATCCGCTCCAAACCCGAACCAACACTCCACGTCGGTTGTTGAGCTTCCAATCATCCATTCCAAGCTTCAATTTCGCTTAAATCCATAAATCCCCAATTTTGAGCTTCAAAACCCATTAATGGCAACTTGAGTTAGAGAATAAATTAGGGTGTGAAAGTGGTACCAATAGATAGAGTACGAAAAATGGAAGAAAACAAGGCCAAAAGCCCCCACAGGTTCCAAATTGAGGAGATCTCTCCCCTCTTTCTCCTTCTCCTTCGTTTTCCCCTCTCTCTCTTCTCACGGTTTTTTTTTTTTTCTCTCTGTCTCTCACGCATGCTTCTTTCTTATTTCTTTCACTTTCCTTTATTTTATTCATTTCACTATTCATTCCTTTCTTAATTCCTTCTTATCTCTCTCTCTCTCTCTGCCACGTTTTCTTCTCTTTCTTAATTCTTTCTTATTTTATCACAAGTGTGGAATGAGAGAGTATTTTGGATACTTTTTGTGTCTCGGAGATCATTTAACGGAAGTCGTATAAATCCTAAAATACCCTTAGAGTACTAATTTCCACTCAGTTATGCATTTAAATTATTTTCTCTGGCAATTATAAATTGCTTTCGTAACAGCCTCTTATCCGAAACTTGATTTATTATTTATTCGGATAATAAATCACTCGTTAATTTCTTAATTTGAAATTAACGAAATTAGAGATATTCTGATCACCCCAACTTGAAAAATTTTGTCCTCAAAATTTGACAAACATACCTCAAGAGTATATATACGGATATCTAATCCACATATCGTCCTCTAATTTCCAAATAGCTTCCTGAACCGAAAAACGATTACAAACTCCTTAAGCAATTGTAATTGTTCTCGTCCGAAGCATTTTCTCTTCATGACCTTAGATATGACTTGGATTTGGCTGAAATGACGAATTAGTCAAAGATCGATCGTTTCTAACTCCACAGTTGACTGGGATTAGAAGGTCTTTCCTCAATTAGGATACAAGAAACACTTCATTTAAATTGAACAATTCCCAAGATAAAACTATACAATACTCCACTAGCACCATACACTCGAGAACTGAGTTCTTCGCCGGCAATACTCTACCGGTAACAATGGTTGATGTAACTTTTACAATACAGGATCATCAGATCCAACTCTCGTAGTCTACTCCTTACATCAACATAACCCTTTTTGTCGACTCAGAGTTACCTTCAATTCTCCCTACATAACCATTAGTTTTCCATTTCAAATCATGAGTCGGAAAATCCTTTTCATGAGGCTTCTCTTGCATGAATACTTAAACCAGTACTTCTTGTTAATTCAGCATCAAAACACATACTAAACCCTTTCCAAGGCGTCATTGTAAATTTAGAAATCAGGGATGGATTCAGAAGAATAAAGATTGAAACAGAAGTCAATCCCTCATACAACTCTAAAAATTATTCCTCACAATCGAAATCCCATTCAACGGCCGACCTTTACAAGTTAACCGAATGAGTGAAATAACTATCGTGAGAATCTTCCGATAGACCTATTATACAAATCAATTAGTTCCAATAACTCCTTACTAGAATTTATCGCCATAATGCAATTTGGATACCACATATCCTTGACATTTTACTTCAAACCTCCCGAAATCGCACTTCAGAGGTTTAGCCCATCACTTCTTTACTCGAAGTATATTGGACAATGCGGAGATGTAAGTCACGATCCACATGGTCTTAATGTATACCAAAATGTTATCGGAAAATTTCAACAACAAATCTAAATACGGGTGAAAAACTCGGTTCATGTAATCCATGAATACCGTAGGAACATTAGTTGGACCGAAGAGCATCACTACTCACTCGCAATGCCCATATCTAGTATAGAAAATCGTCTTGGAATATCTAAGTCCTAACTTTTAATTAAAAATAACCCGACTTTAGACCACACTTTGAAATCAACGCTTCACCTTGAAGCTAAACAACCTAAGCATAGATTCTTATTCTTAACCATAACTTTATCCAGCTGGAGGTAATTTATACCCGACCTCCTCCTGCTCCCATCTTTTCTTTCCAACAAGTGACACAGGCGCACCCCAACTTGTGGGAAAACTAGGTAACATCACGTTCCGATTTCTTGGAAATACTGTACTATTAGAACTTCGGGTTAAACTCTGTCACTACTGAGTTCATGACTATCTCACAAATGGGTAACGGTTTTGTAAAAAAATTTCTTGAAACATTTGAATGTGAAATAATCTTCCCACTTACCCATAGGAGTTTGTTTCTTTGTTAACCCGACATACTAATGAGGCGTATTTTCACCTTGTGACTCGATCTTTGAATCTCAATTCCTAAATCCGGATATTTTCACACACCTGGACGGCCTTTCAGAACCTATAAGTCAGATGACTATTCCAACCAATCATTCCCTTGAATTGAAATCTACTATTCATTCACTTAGAATCCATCAACAATGGTGATACAAGGGCGTACCCATCCCAAATATCAAAATGTTCTTTAGATTAGGGACTATTAATAATATTATACCAATGTTACTAACTCATTAACTAATCACGATGAGTTGCAAATCTAACTTGTGAACCAAAATTTCATGCATTACACATGGATTACGATCAAAGTCCTTTGACTTTATTTCATTGAATATAGATGAGTAATTTCCGAACTAGCCACTTTCCAATCAAAACAACATTTCTTGGTCGATCTGTTTGGAATAGCATAGTCTTAAGTTACATTTTTTGTAGTTAAAGCTTCGTTAAAAGTACCATAAATACTCCTCATACTCTCCTTCAAATTTGCAAAGACCGCATAGTTCCGTTATAACTATTATATACTTCAAATGATTTCATCATCATGGTCCTTAGGGTCATTAACTAAGGTATGGATCATATGTCAAACAACTTTTCTCAAGCCAACCATTCTCTTGAATGGAGTCTAATACTCAAATACTCAAGCATAAAAGAATCTAACCACATAGATCCTCGCTTGATACATACCGCTTTCCTAGCTAAGTAGGACTTTCTCTAAGCGGAACGTTTATGTTTGGATTCATCACGAAATCAAACCAGTTATTATACTCATCAAAGAACTAATCAAAATGGAAGGATTCTTCTACGGAATCAAACGGGCACAAGATAATGCTTCCAACGTTGATTCCGAGAACAATTCTCACCACTTTAGTCATTCCTTTGGTCCCACAACTCTCCAGCTCCACAAACGTTCAAACATAAACATAACCTCTTTAACGTATCCATTTGGCATGGAACACGTCTTGCTTAACAATAAGTAAGGTGTCTCACGCTCACTTGATTCCGTCTTACTATAGAACAACAACACTTTAAGAAATTGAATGTTCCACCCTTGGATATACTGGCGGCATATCTCATAATCGATCGCTTTTGGAAGCTCCACCGACTGTTGAAAAGCTATAGCTGCTAACAACCTTTTCCGGGGAATAAAACCATTGGAAAACTATAATGAGTATCATCCTAAAACAGTGTTTAGGAATCTCATCTTAATGACTTAAAATCCTCTATCAACTTCCCAGGCCTATAATAGGTTTATGTTCTACAACCGCTTTAGTACCAAACAACTTGGGATATTACCGAGATACAGTTCAGAATACCACTGAACAACTGATTCACAAACTACTCAGATGTGTAGACATTTTCGTTAGCTTTTTAACGCATCCCGGAACATAAGAATCGGAGTTCCGGATTAGAAGTTATAAATAAAACAAGTCGGAGAACTATCGAAAATTTCTCACATACCGAGACTAGCTTCCTCAATATATATATATATATATCAATCATCTTGAATATATTTCCCTCACATGTGACATCTCATTTTCCTCACTGCTGTCATTTCTTAGAATCGAATAACGGTCCATGAGTGCCATCCAGCTATCGTCTTCCATGCCCATTCTATAACTTGATTGAAAACGAGCTTTCAGGAATAGATTAAAAATATGCCCTTCCAAATTCCTCATCTGAAAGTTTAACATTAGCATCCAATATAGGTGCAGGTCTTTCAGTCCATGAATCACTCTTTCTAAAATATTGCCATAACTGGGAATAGTTTGAAATCTGATACATGCCACCATCAAGTCACCTCTTTGCTCTTATCTTGATTGAGACTTGGTTCAAAAACCGTGATCATAACTAACTCGATCAACATTGGGTTCCGTAGCCAATACAGAGATTGAACTACAACCTACTAGGTCGGCTTCATAGCATTTTCGCAATATGGCGTAAAGGAAAAAGAAACATGATCAAGACTCGCATGACTATCCAAAAGGATATCTCTAGCTGCGATCTAAGTTGGGGTTTACTCTAACCATAAGGTAAGGTTATTGTAAAACAATATTTGATGAATCGATAGACAGGCTAATCAATAATTAGGATTAGGGTGTCCGTTAATCTTAATGAGATCTTACGATCTTTGTCATTATTCCCGCCTAAAGGCTTTTCTTAATTGTAGCTCTTTGTATGACCTACAATAACTTCCATCGCAATTCTACAATCGCACTTGGTTCATCGATTGAACATTCGCCCACAATTTCCTCGAACCAATTTAGCTGCCCATTGCTTACTTCAAAACACCAATCGTAGCCCTTTGCTTTCATTGCGTGCTCGATAAACCGAGAAGGGCAGAATTCCTATGGTGTAGGGTTTGGACATTTTCGGGGCTAAGGCAACCAATCGTTATCATTCCCAGTACCTTGCATGAAAAATTGAGTTGATCAAGCTCAAAGCCCATTGCTTTCGGGGCTAAGGCCAGAATTCCTAGTATTTCTAATCAATAGAAATACCAAAACATACAAATTAGCTTACAACAGAGTATAAATTTCCTTGCTTAGATTTACAATCCTTACAAGAATAGCGGAAAACCAATAAATAACTTAAACAAATTTAAGTCATAAACTAATACAAAAGTAACAAGGAAAACATAAAGACGAAGGAAGATTAAATATTCAATCTTACATGCGAGCATGCCACTACTACTCGTGCCATACAACCTTCTTCTTCCCCTGTTTGTCTGAAAAGCAACAACATTTGTAGGGTGAGATAACAAATCTCAAATGAGTCTTACCGTGACCCTCACCTATCACTCGGTCCATTTATAAAACACTTATCCTTTCAAATAGATTATTTATGATGCACCCATCCCCTCGCCGAATTGGTCAATAGCGTTGGAAGTTTCTTCTCAACCTAAGTGCGCGCTTTGACGCACCCAATTCCTTGCGAATTGGTCAATAGCATTGAGAATTTCATTCCAACCTAAGTACACCCATTTATTAGTAATTCAATATGAATTACAATACACAATCAATCAATGGTAATCCAGGTAAATAAATTACATTAGAGTTCATAACCCAATTCTTGATGGCTATGTACAATTTAAATTACTTATCTATAGTTCATAGCCTAATTCTTGATGGCTATGCACTATCCTCTTTATTAATCTAGTACAACACCTTAAACCATTTTTCTTTTCTTTGGTTTGCGGTGAACCCAATCCACTCACGGTGAACAACCTCATATGGGCCTAGCTCGAGGGCTCATGACTTCCTCTCCCTAGTGTACTATCCTCTTGGGTCGTCACCCATAAACGATATATTTCAATATCATACCCGCATTGGGCCGTCTCCTATACACAATATAATTTAGACATCATACACGCATTGGGCCATTTTCTATATTCGATATAATTCATATACCGAAAACATAATTATATCTATGATATGTTATTATACCATACTAGAACAATCAAGAACCTATATCACGGTCCAATCATCACTTTATATTCAAAAGTTTGATTCTCACACGTATACTATGTTTTACGAAATATTCGTAACATTAACCGTTTAATTCAAAACCGCTTTGAGTTACGTATCAAAATTTCTAACGAAAATTAGCAGAGTTTCCTCGAAATATGGACATCCCAAAAATAATAATCACTGAAAAACCAGTCCGGACATCAATTTGTTCAAAAATCATTAATTTTACACATATACAAAAATTTACGGTTTTCCAATAGCTTTGAAAATTCAACCGAATCACACCAACGACTTTAAAACACATTCAAACAAACAATATTCCACATAATCCGGTCCAAACATATCAATTCAAAAATCAAAGCATTATGGTTTCGTTTTAAATTTTCAAACACGCGTCATTTTCAGTAACATAGCGTTTTTGACTCTAAAATTTCGAAACTTGAAATTTGAAAATCATTCAAACATGGTTCAAAAAGCGATGTTTAAAATTCCCTAAGCGAGTAAAACTCACCTATCGTGATGAAAATCACGAACAACGAAAACTCTCCAAGCTCGATCGACACATAACACACGAACACGCCGGATCCGCTCCAAACCCGAAAAGAACACTCCACGTCGGTTGTTGAGCTCCAATCATCCATTCCAAGCTTCAATTTCGCTTAAATCCATAAATCCCCAATTTTGAGCTTCAAAACCCATTAATGGCAACTTGAGTTAGAGAATAAATTAGGGTGTGAAAGTGGTACCAATAGATAGAAATCTGAAAAATGGAAGAAAACAAGGCCAAAAGCCCTTACCCGGTTCCAAATTGAGGGAGATCTCCTCCCCTCTTTCTCCTTCTCCTTCGTTTTCCCCCTCCTCTCTTCTCACGGTCCTTTTTTTTTTTTCTCTCTGTCTCTCACGCATGCTTCTTTCTTATTTCTTTCACTTTCCTTTATTTTATTCATTTCACTATTCATTCCTTTCTTAATTCCTTCTTATCTCTCTCTCTCTCTGCCACGCGTTTTCTTCTCTTTCTTAATTCTTTCTTATTTTATCACAAGTGTGGAATGAGAGAGTATTTTGGATACTTTTTGTGTCTCGGAGATCATTTAACGGAAGTCGTATAAATCCTAAAATACCCTTAGAGTACTAATTTCCACTCAGTTATGCATTTAAATTATTTTCTCTGGCAATTATAAATTGCTTTCGTAACAGCCTCTTATCCGAAACTTGATTTATTATTTATTCGGATAATAAATCACTCGTTAATTTCTTAATTTGAAATTAACGAAATTAGAGATATTCTGATTCGCCTTCTCCTAAGCATTTCGGCTCGAAGATTGTAAAAAGCAGTTGAATCAAGGCGCGCCGACCGAGCTTGGTTAAAAGCACCTCAAAAGTCTTTAAAAACGCCCATGCGTTTGGATGAAGTTGAGAAGGGGCGACCCCAATATAACGCAGGACGTCGCATTGAAACTCAGAGAAGGGTCGGACGATATTCATCCTCTCGAACATGATCCGATGCATCGTGAACTTTAGGTTCTCGGAATAAGTTGCAATATCTTCTCCTCCTTCATGCCTCTCACCCTCGGCCGGTGAGTGTTTGAAATGTAGCTCGATTCGGGCGCGCCCGATGGCGGCCGTAATTATACTCTGTTGGAGCGAAGGGTTTCCGACACCCACGACATATCAGCCCGGTCTCGAGACAGGTCTGGCAGGACGCCTTCTCCTCCCGTCGATTCCACGTCAGCATTTACACCTCGACCGGAGGAGCTTGCCACCGAACGAACGGCGATCTCTTCAACAACCACCTCAACCCGATCACCCGCGATTCACCGGCCACCGGCCATTGTCTCAAATCCACGGCCTGGCGGCGCGCTCTCAGCATCGTCTTCGATCTCTATCAGCCTGTCTTCTCCTGCGTTGCAGGCCGGGGAAGACTGCGGCGGTGGAGGATTCAGTGAGTTATCCTTGGAATTGGCGGACTTTGATTTAGAGCTTCCCAAGCTAATCGATCCATTACTGGAAGAACTAGAGCTCGAGCCAGAACTACTCGAAGAGCTGGAACTCCCGTCGTTCGAAGACGACTTGGAATTTTCTTCGGCCTCAGATGGCCTCGACATGTGTGTGGAAAAAGATTGTGACGGCCCTCCGGGAATGCGAGCGGTTTGTTTCAACCGTGGCATACAACACCTGCGATAAGGGGATTGAGTTAGGTCAGTCGAGCAGTGCACTCGCGAGAGGGGGCGACTTGGTCGTCCCCGGACTTGACACCCCCTATCACAAGGCGTGGAATTGTGCGATCAAAGGAAAATCACAAATCAAAAATTAAAGCAAAGGTCGACTCATACCTTAAGAATACAGAGTATCGGTCGGGGAAACTTTGGTGCTCGAACGAAAGGATTCACTTCAAATTGCAAGTCGACGGCAGAAAGGTCGGTCGGTGGCAGAGCAGTTCGTAGAAACGTAAGGAATAGTTCCAACTGAAGGGCTATTTATAGCGCAGGCCCAAGGCGTCGCCGGGGGACCGGGAGACGAAACGTCGCAACGCTTCACCTTCTCACTAAGAGTTGTCATTGAATGACCTTGAGATCACCAAACGTCGCATCATAAATGCCAGCAAAAAGTCCAACCGTCCGGGTCGACGCCGACGCGCTGTGGCGGCGTGGACCGGCCCCATCGAGCGCGGCGGCAGAACCGTTTCACTATCTGAAGGTTCATCAAGAAGCATCACCCACGGGCAGCGATTCAAGCCTCAGCCCGCTCTTAAGCGACCTAGGCTTGGGGGCAAGCTGTTCCGGGTGTATCAAAGAAACCAGAGGTAGAAGCAGATTTGGGCCGTCGGCCCATGATCAGCTCCAACCGGCCCAAGTCCATCGCTTGGAGCGCACTTCTCGCAACCGGCCGAAATTTTCGCAAAACGGTCGGACACTACTGTATATATACGCCATTCGCACATGGCATCAGGGACGTTCTCTTAACTTGTGTTATCTGCCCGAGCGACCACTTACTTGATTGTCGGAGTGTCTTTGCGAGTAACACCCGAGGTACTCAGCGTGAAGCCAAGACCGGTCCTTTCCCCTATTCAACGACCGGCCTAGTCACAGGACAACAACTTCAACACTTCATTGGTCAAGGTACGATCAGATTGTGAACTCACAATGTGAAAATTGATTTGGTATATAGCTTGCATAAAAGCTAAATTTACGTGTTTTTAAAAGTGTTTATCATTTGTATTAAGTGTCGGAATGGATTGGATTGCTTAAGAATCAAGAATTTATTTTAATGTTACAAGTTAATTTGGAGCGAAGTTGCTAGATTTTAGCACGATTCGTGCCTCACAAAGCATATAGACCGTGCATATATGGGTCCTGGTCCTCCCCTATTTGTATAAATATTTAACTACATGATTGTCCTACCAACGCGTTTTCAACTTACAATTTTGATCTTTTCTCAGTTTATTAGTGCAATCACTAGTGCAAAATTAGGAAAAGAATTAGACATTTAAAGTTAGGTGCTCGATTCTCGACTTGATACGTGAGACGCGGTGGCAAACTTGTAATTAAAAAAACTTTATTTGGCGCGCGTATTTTATGTCAAGCGTAAACATGTCCGACCTCAAGAGTGAGAACTTTTAACATTTTAAGACAGATTGGGTATATAACCCGACTTCAAAAGTAGTTAACAATTAAAAATAGAAAATTAACAATTAAAAATAGAACACGCTCATCGGTTCCACGATATACATGCTCCATGAGACTTATGTTTCATGTCATCTCTAGATCTTCTCTCTAGCACTCATCTCCGAAACTATCACTAATAATTGGAAGAAGGTAATAGAATTTTTATACTAGGTAATTATTATGTTGTAGACAACTTATATTTTGTAGATGTTTAATTTGAGTCGTCGTTTACACTTGAAGACTTGAAGACTTGACACACGTTAGACAAGTTTGGGTGCATGGATCATTGATTGTACTAACAATTGTCAAAATAAATTCAACCATTTACAAAATTTATTAAATAATTTTTTTTAATAATCTAATAATTTAAATAGCATTATTAATTAAATATTAAATTATCTACAATTTAATATTTGATATAATCTACTGAAATTATTTAATCACTAACAATTGTACAAAAAAAACTTTTTTGTCATTTTTTTTACTAAACTTTTTTACTTATTTTTATAATCTACCCAAACTACTAAAAGTAATCAATTTAACCATGCGGGCCGGCTGGACTTTTGAGATGTGCTGATGCTACTGGCAACACCCCTATTTTGCTATTTTCTTTTTTTATTAATATATTTTGATTTTTTACAACTTTACTTTTTATTTTGGTGATTATGTAAATGAAAGCAAAAATGATTTTTTTGTAAAATATTAAAAACTGATTTTTCTAAAATATAAAATGTTACTTTTGACTAAAAGACAACTCTAAAAAGAACAAGTTGGGTCAAAGCCCAATTGAAAAAATCTAACCTAAGTCTAATAAAGTGAACTATTACGCACAGGTCCAATAAAACGAGATAGCATCAGAACGAATCCAAAAACTAACTCACGGTAATAATACTTGTAAACTAGTAAAAAAAGGCGACTGTAGTAAAGGGAGGAGCAAACAAAATTGGGGTATAACAAAGGAAACTTAGGGAAAATAACTTTAGCAGATTTGGGGAAATTTCAAAAATAACAGAATCAAACTTACATAAACTCGCCAAACCTAGACTGAGAAGGAGGAGCTTGCAGGTAGCCATTCTGCACGGGGCGAGGGTGGTTAATGCTATAGCACTAGGTGTTTCTCCTCTTTCTATGTGTCCTTTCTTTCCTCCTTTCCCTCTCTCCACCACCTCTTTCCCTCTTTATGTCGCTTATTTCTCTCTATGCCTCTGCCATTGCCACCATCAACAACGAATGTTCCTCTCCGGACCGTGACTAGAAAAACAAGAGAGCATTAAGAAGAAGTATGATTAAATACAAATAGAGAGGAGGATATAGATAGGGTTTGAATTAAGAGGGAGAGAAGATAGAGCGAACTAGTGAAGGAAGAGGGAGTTGCAGAGAAAATTATTTTTTGAACTTGAGATGGATTCAGTGTAATGTGAGGGAGAGAAGAAGCAGAGCGAACCAGTAGAGGAAAAGGGAGGAAGATGGGGCGTTTAGCGGAGGAAGAGGGAGCCGTGGTGCGAACTAGTGAAGAGGTGTGGAGTATGAGCTTGAAAATACGGAAATGAGTTTTTAGGGTTTTGATTGGGGCTTTTTGGTTCACAACAGTAGTGAAGGACGGAATATGAATACGGGGTTTTATTTTAGGGGGAAAGTTTATTGGTGGTGTTTTGTTTTAGGGGGGAAAATAATCTGACCAAAAGGGAACTTCTTTTTTTCTCAAAATAAATAAGGCTTCTTTGTGAGAGATTTAGTGAGTGATTCTTTAGAGAGGGACATAAAAATCTGTCTCTAACACCAAAATCAGTTACTTTGGGAGGGATTTTGTTACGTATCATTAGCAAGAGATCTATTTCGTCTCAACGTTCGTCGATATAAAAAAATTCAATTGATTTGCGACAAATTTGCTCTGTAAAGCGTTAGAGAGAGATACTTTTTATCTCTAAACTCGCCGCTAACGTGTATAAATATTAGTTCACTTTGATTTCTCAATTTCAGTAGCTAAATTTGTCACTAATCGTGAGGGATACAGACTCGCCACTAAATCCCTCTCAAATTACAACAATGTTGCAGCACCTATTACATTACATAGTGCTAACTGCTAACTTTAATGCTATGACTCCTAATATAACATTAAACTGAAATAACTACACTAAACAACAAAAATTAATATATATATATATATATATATATATATATATATATATATATATATCTTTATTATATTTAAATAAGAGTTTTTCAAAAAGCCATGTCACAACGCAATAAAGCCCACGCTTTGTCAATGAAAAAGCCACGCAAGCAATAAAAAAATCACTGTCGTTGGATCATTCGGTGGGATTTCGGGTAGACCAAATCAACGGCTTACAAAAAAAGGGATTTCGGTAGTTGTTGAATAATTGATGAACAGACAAGAGAACACAGTCAATAATTAGCATTAAACTTTTCGATCAAACCTTCAACGGTTACAAAAATTTTACGTACCGTCGATCACCGATTTGCAGCTGATCCAATAAATATGATTTTGCTGTTTTTTCATTGCTGTTTTTTTATTGCTGTTTTAATCGCTGTTTTTTAATGGATTCGGAATTTTAAAATAGCCCAACGGTATTTATTAGAGAGCTTAAATGGGATAGAAGGTTTAAAAAAAATGGAAGGAATTTTAAAATGTAATAATTAGTCATAAAGGTATTGTCAAAAAAAAATAATCAGTCATAAAGGTAATAATCAGTCATATTCTGGCAAGGGACATAATTAGTCAACACAATCCCATCCCTGACACAATCTGAGATTTGGATGTTGAAAGAGTCTCCATATTTCCAGATACGATTTATACAGATGCATACTCCTCTCTCCCTATTCGCTTTCTTTTTTTTTCTTTGACCTTCAGCAACTGCATTATGGATGATACTACTTAATTTTAGCTTATCAGTTGTAACTCCTACAAATACGATACATACTCCTCTCTCCCCATTTCCAGATACGATTTAATTTTTTTTTTTGATTGAAAACGTTACTACTTAATTTTAGCTTAATCAATTGTTACTCCTACAAAAAATAAATTCAAAGATGATACAGCAGGATCAAACCAAAATCTCTATCATCACAACCTCCAACATTTTTTCTATTGAGGTGTTGCATTTCAATGGTTTCTATGAACAGAAAATATGCTCAAATTGCGAAAGAGAAATGTGCTCATATCGACGATGTTTAGGAGGTGAGTATCATTTGTATAAGCTTTATGGTAATCAATGGCAAAGGCTTTATACAACGTGTTGTGTTCATAGAAGCTTATGATTTGATTTTTTTAAAGATGTGATTTTTATTGTGCTTTAAACCTAATAATTGTTTCTTTTCAACCAGAGATGTACCGATGCATATTTGGATTTGAAGGGCATGGAGATTAAGGTATGAGTCTGCTGCATTTTCTTATTTTTGGCTCACTCATTGTGTTTATTTTTACAATTTTCAAGGATATCTTGAGGTGCTTTTATGTTTCTTCTTCTTTAGGTTCCTTTTTTCCCTTTTCATTTTGGCTTAAACTATTAATTTTATTTTACATATTCTCGATTTGGTTCTTTTATATCCTAAGATGATTTCTCAGTGCTTATAATTTTTAGGTGAACTACAGTACAAAAACACAATTGATTTCTTTGTCAACACTTTGTCAAATGAGGTTTGCCTTTGTAAACTTTTTTTTCTTTACGCGAGTTTCTCATTGTTGAACACTTTAAAATCTTGAATCTTATGTTTGAAATTTGCACACACCCCTTTTTGGTTTCAAAACTTTGATACATTTTGATCGTGCTCTGACTTTGATGACATTGTTTGAAATTTCCCAAGGCCAAGTTCTTCAATGCAAGCCGAGAGCTTTTGATGATTTCCTTCTCCATTTCATTCAACTTCTTTCATTATTTTCACTTGAATAGAGAATTGTATAATGTAGCTCATTTATTAAAACACGAAAAAAATTCTTTTCAACCTCTTTTGGCAGTGGAGAGGGATATGAGGAGATATGTTTTTGCCACAATGAAGTGCAATATGGTAATATAATGATAAATGAAGAGACAAGATCAATCACACTATTGTAAATTATCTCGCTAAATTGTACTTATATATGCTCTCTCTCTCTCTCTCTCTCTCTATCTATATTCTATATTATATATAACCATGAATCTGACACCTAGGCATCCACCTAATCACCACGTCAATAAATATGTCAGCACCAATTAAATCCACCTCAAGATTACAAGTCCACACGGGTGCCACATCATTCATCCTTGCATTCCCGGCGCCGTTTGATCACGTCACGACAATAAAATCAATGGTCTCAATATATCGAAAACATCAACGGCTGATGTTTAAATGGATTTCGGCTCTTCCAACAAACACTAGTCAGACATGAAAACATTACATTTAAGTGCTCTTCAATTCCCCTTTAAATGTTGTTGATAATGTTTGATTCTTTTAGGAAAACGGTCAGCATTTTTAACAGAGGGTATTATCTCTATTATATATAACCATGGATCTTCCATGTCACCATCCACATAGTATGACACGTCACTAATTACATCATCAATAATTTTATTCCACATCAGCTTCTCACTTAGATCTGGACAAACCCGCGTTGACTCAGTTTTGGCTCAAGTTAATTTGCTGAAATATATACAAAAAATGTCAAAGCAGGGAATCGAACCCATACCCTTCTGAATTTAGTGCATAAGCGTAACACATTATTGTTAAACCATTCTTCATTGTTATTTTAAATAAAAACCTTGGTACATTATTTTATATTTTTGAGAATGTTATGACTTGAAAATTGTTCAGATCTTACCTACTTTTTCACGTGATTAATGGTTGTTAGGTACCTATTTTATTTAGGGATTTGATTTAAATTTGATGAGTAATAAGTTTAGTTAAGTTATCATCAATAGACAGATTATGTATTACTATTTAGGTTTTTAGATATTAATCTTTATATAATTTTAAAGATTTTTATATAAATTAAAGATTGTATCTACGAATAAGACTATATTTTTCATATTCTAATAATCTTCTGAAGTGTTAGCTTGATTTTTCCCGTTTATAGTTTCTTTATAGGAATATACAAAATACCAAAAGGGTTCTTTAAGAACGAGATTAACAATTAAATCGAAATTAACAATTAAATAGTCAAATAATATAAAAAATACTCACTATAAAAAAATCATTAAGAACCTATATAAAAAAAATTCTTTAGAACGAGATTATAAAAAAGTACTCACAATGAAAAAATACTCACTATATATATAAAATAACTAAATGTTTAGACAATTGTTGTGGTGAAGATGCCTTAAATGGTATCAGAGCCATTTGATGGGTGAGTTATTAGTATGAATATATTATCCTAACATCATTTTATTTGTGTTATATTATAACAAAGAATGTTTTTAGTGTTTTCTTAAAATCATCATCTTTTCCCAGAAAGAGGAAGTATTAAGATGATTTCGAAAATTTTTGCTATAAACATTCTACATCTTTGATTTGGGAGAAATCCTTCTATCCCTTTGGGTTGATAGTTAAACAGTTTTACTGTTTGCAAAGATGACAAATAAAATGATGGGAGTATAGTATATTCATAATTTCAACTGACTCATCTAGTTCTGATTCTGGTTAAGCATCTGAACCACAACAATAATTCAAACTTTAAACCATGGAATTAGATGATTATAATCATCAAGATAATTCAATTAAAAATGAAGAATTAGCTGAATATCCAAAAAATTTGGATCAACTAAACAAATGGACAATTCCTGCAGTTCCTTCTAGCCAAATATATAAATTTGGTCTTTTTGATCTCAAATCAAGATATGCTGTTAAGACCATTGAACAGACTGTTCAAGTTTCTGAAAATACTCAGACCATAAGATTATTAAGTAAAAAAGATTTACTTCCTTTTAAAGACTATAATTTTATTCATATTGGACTTGTGCAAATTGCCTTTAAACCATTAACTTTGCTGGGGTTAAATGCAAGTATTCTTGCATATGTTAGAGATGGTAGATGTAGAGATTTCAAGCCTTCTCTAGCTGCTTTAATTGAAACAAGTCTATGTCATGGACCTGTTTATTTTAATGTTTCTCCAAATTTGAGTTTGTCTTTATCTGACAGAAATATTCTAGATGCTATGCAACTCACTATCAATACTAATGGGTATAATTTTACACTGTGTAGTGAAGTTATAACAATATGTTATAGAGTTTATTATAAAGTTTTAAATACACTTAATCCAAAGGTTAAGCAAATATCTTTTCCAGGACAACAACTCTTGTCCAAACTAATTTATTAACTTCTAATATAGTGACCAATAGGTTAATTAAATGGAATGAAATTAACTTTCCTGAGTCATGGTCGCTACCACAAGCAAGAGAACCTAAACCTATCTTAAATAGAGAGGTAGATCAGATTATCCAAACAAATGAAGGGGATATAGAGGTAAAGTTTAATCCTCAAAGGGTTAATAAAATACCAAGAAGTTTTTACGCAAGGCATTACATTAGTGAGTTCTATACAACTCCTAGTGAACTACATAGATCTTCTACTTCTCGACCAATAGAAGAAATAGAGAGACAGAGAAAATATTAGAATTAGTGAGAATCAAATTCCACATGGGATATATCAAAAACCCACCCAAAGTAGGGAATCTCCTACTCAATCAAAAATGAGTTTTCATTTATGAGGTACATATTAGATTACTCTCCCGGTAGTGGAATGAGAGAACTCGTTAATGATGAGTTCCAACAGGATAAATATGCCCAATTTAGGGAATGGTATTTTGAGAAATTCTCTCCTCTTGAACTTAATAAGTTTAAGGATGATTATTATGAAGAAATGACTATAAAAGCAGATTATATTCCTTTTGTGAAATGGTTTGTTAAGTATTTTGCTAATAAAATCAAAAATGAGATTGATAATGAGATTTTAGTTCTTAATTCAAAGAATTGGGAAACTATGAAAGGAGAAAAAATTAGTAGTATTTTTCCTCCAAGACAACCTATAAATTTGGGGCAAAACGTAGAAGCTAATGCTTTTAATAGTTTACATAAGGTAGAATGTAACTGAGGTTACTATCAAAGAATTAAATTCTTTGATATAAAACCAGAATTATACAAATGCTTTTCTTAATTGCTTAGGAGATCAATTTATTTCTCTTGAAAAAGATTTATCTTCTTTGAAGGAATTATTTGAAAAACAAATTTTTCAACAAAAAATGATTTTTGAACAAACAAATGAGTCTAAAGCACCTATGATTACAGAGACTCCTATAATACAACCTCCTTTACCAATAAAAGGTTTCAAAATGGAAGATAATACTTGAATTTATTCATATTTTGCAAGAACAATTAAAGAATTTATCTCTAAGTGTTTTATCTCAAGAGAGTGTTTCAGATAGCTCTGAGAGTCCTTCTGATTTTAGTAAGGATATTAATAATATTGATGATTTGACAAACATGTTTGCTAACCAGGATATTAACCAGGATGTTAATATCAGTCCTATTTACACTTCTAAGGCCATAGAAAAATATTATTATAAGAGGCCTTCACCTCAAGATTTACTTTATGAGGAACACGAACCATATCAGAATTCCTATTCTGGTAAAGCCATTTATGAATGGAATATTGATGGCTTAAATGATAAGCAAATCATAGATACGATACATAGAATGATTATGTATTCTACTGTTTGTAAAGTGACATGGAAATTCCGATAGTACAATAGCCTCTTTCATAGCCACTGGATTTGTTGGTCAATTAAGAGGTTGGTGGGATCATTATCTTACTGAAGTTCAGAAAAAAGAAATTCTTGATCATAAGAAAGAAATTAAGCTAGAATCTAGTTCTAATAATACTATTGTTAGTACTGGGGAAGAAGATGCGGTTTATACCCTCGCTTATCCATATTAAACATTTTGTAGGAACTAATGTTCCCATAGGAGAAAAAATAGCTTCTCTTTTACAAAATTTAAGATGTCCATCTTTAACTCATTTTAGATGGTATAAGGATACTTTCTTATCCGGGTTTTTCAATTAAAGGACCCCAATTCTATCCATTGGAAGGCAAAATTTGTTGATGGTCTTCCTTATCTCTTTTTTAGAAAAGGTTAGACAATCTTTAAGGAATAAGAATGATGGCATAAATATTAATTATGCTGATCTAACATATGGCCAAATTATTAGTTCTTTGTATTAATGAAGGTTTAGCTTTATGTAATGACATAAAGTTAAGAAACCAATTGAAAAAGCAAAAGTTTATGAGAAAAACACCAATTAGGTGAATTCTGTGAACAATTTGCCTTTGATTTAGGAAAAGAGCCTAAAGAAGGCAAGAGAGGCCAAAATAAGAAAGGGAGAAAACCCTTTGATAATAAAACAAAAAATTTTTACAAAAGTTCTAGAAAAAAGAATTTTAAAAGAAAAATTTTTCAAGAAAGAAAACCAAAAGATAAGCCTTTTTGAGAAAAAAGGAAAAGAAAGGCTAAAAATTGGACATAACCTGTCATAAGTGTGGCAAAATAGGCCATTATGCCAACCAATGTTGGACTAAAAAAGCCTTAAATGAGATTGAAGATGATCAATTAAGGGCTCAATTAGAAAAAGTTTTATTAATTAGTTCTGAATCAGAACAAGAGTTTGATCCTTCAAGTGAAGGTATAGAGTGTATCAATGATACCTCTTCTGAATCATCTTCCACTAACAATAATGATTGTCAGTGTAATGAATTGAATTATTGGAAATCCATTGTTGAAATGAATGGATTAAATGTTCTAACAGGAGAACAAGATGAAGCTTTAAAAGCTTTAGAAGCCATAACTGATGGCAATTTAAAAAGGAAAATGATAGATACTCTTATGAGAGAATATATTAAAAAGGAAAGTCCTGTAATTATAGAGGCTCCTTATCAAATGAGTGAGGTTTTATCTAGATTCCAAGAATCTAATATTAAAGAAACACCAGTTTCTACAACTGATTTAAGAAGAGAAATAAATCTCTTAAAATCTGAAATTGCTCAAGATAAAAAGAATAATGATGTATTATTCCAAAGAATATCTTCTTTAGAGATTCATAATCAATCGAAGATATCTGCTATAGATAGTCTTAATAAACAAAAAGAGATTTGCTCATTCTAGTAGCGATTATTTGTCTATATTAGATAGAGTAACTTCACAAAAATGGTTTGTGAGGATTACTTTAGTTGTTAATAAAAATTTTATTTTAGAAAATGAGATAGCTCTCATAGATAGTGGGGCTGATCTTAATTGTATCCAAGAGGAATTATCCCTACAAAATATTTTTCAAAAACTACTCAATCTCTTACCTAAGTGGAGGAGATAAATTACAAGTTAATTATAAACTTTCAAATGCTTATATTTGCAATCGGAATATTTGTTTGCCAACTCATTTTATTTTAGTTAAAAATTTAACTCATAGAATTATATTAGGCACTCCTTTTTACATAAGATTATGCCTATTAGAAATATTGATCAAAATGGTATTACTACCTTTATTGATAATAAGGAAATTATTTTCAAATTTATTCACGATCCTCATACAAGAATGCTTAATGAGGTTAGGGACATTCTTCTTAATAAAGAAAAACAAATATGTTTTCTCAAAAGTGAAATTAATATATTTAATATTAAGGATCATTTGAATAAGGAAGAAACTAGGAGACAAATTAAGGTTATTGAACAACAATTTGTCTCAGAGGTATGTAATGATCTACCTAATGCTTTTTGGAATAGGAAACAACATGTTGTTGCTTTACCTTATATTGATGACTTTAATGAAAGTCAAATTCCTACTAAAGCTAGACCAGCTCGGATGAATCAAGAATATCTTGATTTATGTAAAAAGAGATTAATTCTCTTTTAGAAAAGGATTGATTAGAAAATCTAAATCTCCTTGAGTTGTACTGACTTTTATGTTAATAAAAATTTGAACAAGAAAGAGGTGTTCCTAGATTAGTTATTAACTATAAACCTCTTAATAAAGTTTTGAAGTGGATAAGATATCCAATTCCTAATAAGAAAGATCTTTTAGATAGGCTCAATGATGCCTTGATTTTTTCAAAATTTGATATGAAGTCAGGTTATTGGCAAATTCAGATTAATGAATCGATAAATACAAAACCGCTTTTACTGGTTCCTTTTGGGCATTTTGAATGGAATGTTCTTCCATTTGGATTAAAGAATGCTCCTTACGAATTTGAGAATATTATGAATGATATTTTCGGTTCTTATTCGATTTTATGATTGTCTATATTGATGATGTTTTAGTATTTTCTAAAACTATTGATCAACATTTTAAACATTTAAAAATATTTAAAAATTTGGTTAAACATAATGGTTTAGTTATATCTGCTCCCAAAATGAAACTTTTTCAAACAAAAGTTAGATTTTAGGTCACGAAATAGACCAAGGAACAATTATTCCTATAAGTAGAAGTATTGAATTTGCTTCTAAATTTCCTGATATTATATCTGAGAAGAAACAATTACAAAGATTTCTAGGAAGTCTAAATTATATTTCTGACTATTATGAGAATTTAGCTCAGGATACAGCCATTTTATATAATAGGTTAAAGAAAAACCCAGGACCATGGACAGAGAAACATTCTCTAGCTGTCCAAAAGATCAAAAGTAAGGTAAAGTGTTTACCTTGTTTAGCCTTGGCAAACCCCAAGTATTTCAAAATTGTTGAAACAGATGCCTCTAACATAGGCTATGGTGGTATCTTAAAGCAGGTTATACCAGACAATAATAAAGAAGTGTTAGTAAGATTTACTTCTGGGAAATGGAATCCTACACAATCTAAATATTCGACTATTAAGAAAGAAATGCTTTCTATAATTAAATGCATATCAAAATTTCAGGATGATTTATTAAATCAAAAATTTTTATTAAGAATTGATTGTAGTTCTGCAAAATCTATCATTGAGAAAGATGTCAAGAATCTTGTATCAAAACAAATTTTTGCTAGTTGGCAAGCTCAATTATCAGTATTTGATTTTGATATACAATATATTAAAGGAGAAAATAATTCTCTTGCTGATTATTTGACTCGTGAATTTTTGCAGGGAAATGACAACCCCCAATAGGGGAAGAGGTCGTGGCCGTGGCCGTGGCCGAGGAAGCAACAATTTGTTGCCTTATCAGGAAACAAACACTCCTCTAATAGGGGATTGGACTACAGTCCATAGGACTAGAAATTTGCAGCAATTGCCTGCACCTCCGAAGAAAGAAATATTCCTTCCTTCTTCATCAAGTAAGGCATCAACTTATAAAGATGCAGCTACAAATGAAACACCTCAAGAGGTAACAGATTACTATGAAAATCCTGTTACAGAAGACATAATGTATGTTGAAGAGGAAGATATCAATTTGACTCCTAATGATGGGTGGTCTGTTAAAACAAGATATCTTGAATCAAGAGGATATCCTGGACTTTATGGCAAGTCCAGACCACATTTGGAAATACTTCTATTAGTTACTGAATCAGTAACAATCACACATCATTATCAAAATAATAACCCAGGAAGTTTTATAAACTTCAGCAAATGTCATATCAATAAGATATTATCACCAAGAGAATGGGGATTAAATCCTAATGGAGAAAAAGCAATCAAAATTGCTGAAGGTAAATATGTTTACTTCAATTATTGGGATTATATCCAAGCTTTTACATTAGCTTTTTATTATCAAAATCCCAAGAATAAGCATTCTTGGTTTTTCAGTGTTAATCCAGAAATTCTGGAAAAACCTATACCAAATTGGTTTTATAAGCTGGTGGATAAAATTTGGTCATTCTTTGGAAATTTTACCAAAAATATATTAAATTTATATGAAACATGGTGCAATTATAACCCATTAATTTCAAGAATGCTTCAAGGATGATTACTGAGGGCAAGGACCTTGTTTATATTGTATTAAATTCCAAATCCCATGGATTTGGAGATGGACAATTACCATTGCTAAGGATAAATTCAATATCCCTATACTTAGAAGAAATTTCTTCTACAAATGGTGGACTAAGATGCCTAAAGAGGATCTCCAACATATGGAAGAAAAATTGAAACAAACCATAGCCGAGGACCAATCGGACTCAAAGAATTAGGATTTCAAGAAATGTCTCTAGAAAATCTAAAGAATTACTTTGAGAAAATTTTCCCAAATGAAGCGGAAGAAGCAGATCATGATCGAACTCTAGATCATATGAAAAAACAATTTTTAAAACTTTTAAAGTTAAAAGTGATGATGTGTCTATGAGAACCAGTAGTTCTCAAGGATCACCGGATTCTACCTACAATTTGCCTATAGGAGAATCTCAGAGCGAGTAAGAAGAAGAAGCGAGAACCTATACCGTAAGATTTACGGGATGCAATGATAGAAGGGATGACTCACCAAATCAACAATGGAAAGGGACAACAATAATTGCCGACATAATTTGAAAAATTCAAAGGAATCAAAAGATTCAAAAGGATAGGACCAAAAATTCAAGATATGGTCGACAAAGGGAATATTTCCTAATACTTTTATTTTTGCTTTTATTTTTGTTTTTTCAACTTTAGTCATTATCAATGTGTCGATGGGGCCCAAAGTGTACCCGGCATTAATAATGATATTTTGTCTTTTTAGTTTACAAGTGCCAAGAATGTAATAGTAGTCTTTTAACCGGCTTAAATAGTAGGCCTTTATTTTCCTATATAAGGCATGCAATGCCTCAGTTGTAATCACCACTTGAAAGAAATAAAAATCCTTTCATAAATTTCCTCTGATACTTGCCTTACTCTCTCCATTCTTCCTTCACTATTCTTCCACTCTCTCCTTGTGCGCATACTACTTTAATATTGGGACTTGATTGTCTTCCATTGTCTTCCATTGACATTTCCACTAAGGTACTACTTTTAGTTTATTTTAATTTATATGAACAACTAATTTTATTGTTGTGGTGAAGATGCCTTAAATGGTATCAAAGCCATTTGATGGGTGAGTTATTAGTATGAATATATTATCCTAACATCATTTTATTTGTGTTATATATATATATATATATATATATATATATATATATATATCATAATGAATGGATAAAAGACGGTGTACAAATAAATCGACGTGTCAAAAAACACACTAAAACATACAAATTGCATTTTTAAAGGTGCCAAAAAATAATTTAAAATTTTATGATAAAATGAGATGTATACCGGTGTTGCTTATAACAATAAAATCGAATTCCCACTTGTTCACACGCTTAGCGAAAACAAATTATGAAGGATAAATTACAAAATAGATGAGACATTTTATTATCGTATATCATTTTCCTTTCGGCATTAGTAATAGTAATGTGCTTTTCTATATACTCATTCAGAATACATTAGATGATAATCATATTTTCATCGGTTTCAATTTTTGTTTTATTACTTTGTTTGAATACTTTTATATTAATTTTCCTTCATTTAATTATTACAAAACATTATAAGACAGGAAACAAATTCTTTTCCTGGACAAAACCCCACATCCCATTTGAAATTAATATATATATATATATATATATATATATATATATATATATATATATATATATATATATAAATCTAAAATTAATTTCTCACTATTATATAAATATTTAAAATAGTTGAAGTAATTACCTTACGGTGTCAAAACAAATGAATTTCAATTGCATCTTGCACGGAGTAAATTATACTAGTATATATATATATATATATATATATATATATATATATATATATATATATATATATATATATATATATATATATATTAACGCGTATTTTAATTCATTTATGTCCAAATGATTAACATAAACCGCAAACTTTATTTATATAACATAATACTCCTCTCAAAGAAGGGAATCAGTATTAGAGAAACTCTAGCTACATCCATTAAATCTTGAAGCTTTTTTGTAGAGAAATTGCTAACTCCTATAGCTCTAGCCTTTCCAGAGTCATATAATGCTTCCATTGCTTTCAATGTGCTTGGTATGTCTGGTATTGTAAGATTTTCAGGCTTTATTTCAGTTGAACCCTTCTTCATGCTGACCGGAGCGTGGATCTATACATTGAATCAAATCAATATGTGAAATTAAGATTAATGTGTCGCACCTTGAATATCTATCTATTAATAATACATTTAAATAGGTACCTCGATCAAAGCTAAAAATCTGAGTTGTCAAACTCTTAGCATGTCCACATAAGCAAGAAAAATATTTGGACATAGGTGTCAATGATAATTCCAGTCGTAATCCACGTGAGACATTCCATCATAATCGTAATTCATTTTGAGTTGAATTTGAACTGAATTTTAAATTGAATCTGAAATCATAAAGTTCTTCTTGCAACTAGTATGCAACCCGTGCGATGCACGGGAATGAATTTTCGTATCATATTAAATTTAGATAACTTTGTGAAGAAAAGTAACATAAGTATTAATAAATAAGAGAGGGTTAAATATACTTTTAGCCCCTATAAAATTTCACTATTTTGTTTTTAATCCCTATAAAATTTTTAATCAACTTGTGGTCCCTATAAAATTTTTCATCAACTCATGTATACATTTAGAATTTTTTTAAGGGTAAAAATATGTTTTCAGTCCCTACAAAATTTTGTTTTTTTAATTAGTCCCTACATTAACGAAATAGGTATTTTGGTCCCTATATTTTTTTTTCGTTCCATTAAGAGTCCATGTCGTTAACTCCAGCTGAATAGGCAACAGAAAAGTGACGTGGCATTTACACGTGGGTATTTTTTAATTACGTGGCAAATTAGGTTTTGACACGTGAGATATTGGCTGACAATTAGGGTTAAATAAATGACCTAACGGGTTCAACCGTGCGTCCGACTTTGTTTAAATAAATCCCCAAAAACTATTCGAACAACATAGAAGCAAAACCACATAGAAGCCTAATTTGCCACGTAATTAAAAATACCCACTTGTAAATGCCACGTCACTTTTCTGTTGTCTATTCAGCTAGATTTAACGATGAGAGACTCTTAATGGAAACGAAAAAAAAATGTAGGGACCAAAACACCTATTTCGTTAATGTAGGGACTAATTTAAAAACAAAATTTTGTAGGACTCAAAACATATTTTACCCTTTTTAATTATATTTTGCATACACGTTAAGGATATTGAAAATATCTCTCATCACAAAGAATACACTAAAATTGGATTTCTAGGTAAATATTCCCTTTAATTTGTTTCTTGAATTTTTGCACTTAAAAATTTATATTTAATCATCACTTGTTAAAGAATTTAAAGTTTTTGTAGGAGACGTTTATAATGTCAATAACATGTATGCAAAACATCAATCAAAATTTCAATAGTATATATAAGTTGACATTTTATAAGGACTAAAAACGAAATTGTCAAATTTTATAGGGACTAAAAATTGATGAAAATTTTTTTAGAGACTAAAAAAACAGTGAAATTAATTTTATATGGACTAAAAACATATTTAACCCATAAAAGAAATGAATAAAAGTGTATCTAAATTTTAAGTAAATTAAGATAATAATAAATCATGTCACTTGCTTTCAATTTATTATTAATATATTTAATGTTTATGGAAAAAACACATAATATATGATTTTTGCAGACTAATATTTTAAGAAGTATACTGGAAAAATATATTGACATCTTTGAATTGGATAAACAATTAATATAATTATATTAGCTTTTAAAATGAAATAGTTACTACGATTGTTGTCTTGAATTTTTTATTTATTTATATTAGATTAAAATACAATAATTGGATAAGCTATTAATGTAAATTTTTTATTTGCAACATATGGGGCAAATCTAAATTCATAAATATTGTCTTATGTAGGAAAATTTAGTATATTTAGCAAAAAAGGATACAATTAAAATATGCGAGTAGTCTTTATGAATTATTAAATATATTGAAGAAATGGTTGTATATGTATCATTTTTATAAAATTAATATTTATCATTACTTTTTTTGACAATAATATTTCTTATTATTTAAAAGGTTCTAAGTTTTTGGTCAAGAAAAAAAGGTTATAATTTTTTTTGTTGCTAATTCTAATGGCATAAAGTAATTGTGTCTGTCGTCAACAATACAACACAGTATGCAAAAATATAAATAACAATTATTTGTTGTCGACCAATATGACAAAATTTAACAAAAATATAAGTTAAAATATAATAAAATTGAAAACATATATATATATATATAAAAGTAAGAATAAAAAAATTTAATATAAAAAGTATACAAAAGTTAGTCTTACATTTAGATTTTAATTTTAATAGTTAAAAAGTAAGAATACCAACATAAAATTAGCATAATTTGGATTTAATATGTTTTTGGTCCCTATAAAATTTGAAGATTTTATTTTTAGTCACTTTAAAAAGTTTCCCTAAATTTTATTCCCTACATTTTTCTCGTTCTATCCCTTTAGTCCTTATGACTTTTAATAGCGTTTTTTGAGCATTTTAATATTGCTTCTAAGTGCTATTAAAAGTACAAAGGACTCATAGTATTTTGGAGGAAAATCTCAGGACTACAAAAATTTGATAGATAATAGATGTTATTAGTGTCTCAAAGTTAGAATCAATTAGTTTTGTTTTACTAAACTGATTATTTAAAAATGTTGACTTATATGAAAATATTAAAATCCTTTTTTTAAAAAAATGTGCAGTAAATGTATGACTGTTTTATAATGAATTAATAGAGTAAATAACGTAAACTATGTTATTGTTTTTTTAAATGTGTGTCAGTTTTATAATGAATTTCATTTTGTTTTTGCTTAACCAATATTTAAATGTATGAAAGTTTTTTATAATGAATTTTGTTTCAATTGCCATTAATTAATGTTGGAAACTGGATCCTCTCCAGTCACCTCTTTCTATCTCTCTCTTCTTATTCATTTTTTTTAATTTTTTAAACAAAATAATTGAAGCGTTGAGATTGAGTATTATAGATATCCAATGGTGAGGATTACACTGACTGGAGTAACAGGAGGGATCCTCGGGTAATTAATAGGAATTGAATTTCTGAAACTTTGTAAAGATACAAAAATTGGCCCACTTCTTCACTATCCCACTAAACCTTCTGGTCAAAATAGAAAACATAAAGACTAAAAAACTATACACACAAAAATGTTACAAAACAAAAGGTAGATAATGTAATAGAGAAAGACATAAGAAAATCTGGGCCAACATAAGTTGTTCCTATACAAATAATGAGAAGTTAAACATGATATCTATATATAAGAAAATGTGGTTGGGATCTACATACAAAGACAATGTAAGTCATAAAAGTCAGACCTATACACTGTAGATGATCTTTTTAAATCATTACATTGACTCCATAGATGATCTTTCATTGGAAATTCTCGTAAAACTACATTGAGATTTTCATTATGTGTTCAAGAATTGAGTTTTCAAAGTAGAAGTATCATTCTTCCGATTAATAAAACTGCAATCATTTGTTCATTGCAGAAGGTCCATTACTCAATCAACTACCCATATGTAAATGATAAGTAATAAGTAATATATGGTGGTGCAAATAAAATAATAATTCACATGATGCTGTCATAATAATCCCTAATTCTTGGTTGGTCTCCTCTTCAATATGTACTCAAATACAATTTACTCCAGGAGTTTTTGTGATGGAATAAAATCTGAAAAATAGCCTTTTTAGTGTTCTGAAATTCTTTGAGTTTCCTCTATCACTCTATGTGAGTGAAAAAAACTCTAATGTAGTTGCGATCAAGCTTTGCGCATCATCTTACCAAACAAAATCAATTTCAAACTTAATAAAATTCTAGAGGCTTATTCATCACACAAATATCAACATATATCATCAAAATTTCATCAAAAATACCCATTAAAACTCTACAAACAAATTACGATAGAACATGATCTAACAAAGAACCCGTAAATAAAAAAACGACACAAAATAAAAACTCATGTATCGGGACCCTCCATCCATGGATATGATTGCTCTAAATTATTCTTCTTCAGACCATTTCAAGGAATTGAAATCCTTAAATCCTTTTTAGATAGTAAGCAATTACAAAGAGGACAACATAAGGAATTGAATCACTTAAATTGGCTTAACCACCACTTTGGTAACTTTGAGGGTAAAAACAAAACTCCATTTAAACTTGGATTTTATCAACTACTACATATTTGTGTATTCTATTTGGTCCTTATGTATAACTTGCTAAATCTCTATCCATTATCCTATTCTACCTATCCTTCAACTGGAAATTAGCAACGGATTTCTCAGTATTATGTATAATTGACAACAATTTTCAATTTCATTCTTCTCCACGCAATCTATCATATAGCCAAATAACTCAACATGTGCCATGCAATTATAGTAAGGAAGAAGGAATGAGCACCAAATAAAATACAAAAATTGGTTAATCCTAATCCAAAAGAATTCCCATCCACCAAAAACAAAATAGCACTAATATCTTCACACTATGTTATCAAAATTGAGATCCTAGATAGGATAGAAAAGGATTATAACACAAATCAGTAGATAGAAGGTCCAATATCAAGTGTTTTGTGGGTATTTCTAAAGAAAAAATGAAAATAAAATACCCTTACAACTCCAGTTATGGCCACTGCGCAACCTAATCCATGTCTACATCACCCAAAAATGGTATCAGAAAACAAAACAAACAATTAGAATGTTAATTACTTGAAAATGCATTTAAACGTAAATTACATTTATTGGAGGCTTAATGTATGGTAACTGTCATTTGTTGAAGTGTGTGTGAGAAGATTCATCCATAGTGAAATGGTGAAAATGGATCAAGTGGAGTGCATTAGAAGCATTTGAAAGTGTTTATTAATTGATAAGTTGTTTATAGAAGGACATTTGTGCAGTACGCCAAACCACTACTTGTCCTCGTAGCAATGTCCTGCAGAAATTAAAAAAAAAATCAAAGTAGCAGAGACATGATCTACAGATTAGAGATAAATAAATTGATAAAAAGAAGATACAGAAAGGAGGAAAATATAGCTGGTGCGTGCCTCCTAGTCAGCCCTGTGAACCGCCACCGTTGTTCAAACCCGTCAAAATACCCAACCTGTCCTCGTCCTTGTTCACCATCGAAGACCCAACTGCAGCAAAGCTCTCAAGAAATGCCAATAATTTGATTTGTTTCGATTGGGTCATTTATTGTGTCATTTATTTGTTTTGATTGTGTCATTTATTTCAATACTCAATTGTAAACTGATACTAAATGGAGAATCAAATAATATAAAAGAAATAGCTAAAGATTGGTACTAAATTATTGCATCGATTTGCTAATTTTGTAAGAAATTAAGGTTAAAATATTCTCATATATTAATTCTTATAATGTCGCTTATATGAATCGACTACCAACGCAAAGACATCATACGCTTTTTTTTTTTGACCAAACAACTTATACGTTTTATTTCCCAAATGAAACCGATTTTTGAATATTATATTAATTTACGTTATCTAAACCGACCTCATAGGTATTATTACTTGAAATTGTGAGATTTTGGATGTAGTTGAGAAATATGGGCAGCAATTATGTATATATTTGATGGTTGACCAATATGTAATGTGAAGAGAAGTAAATTTACCTAGGTGGACTATATTTTGTGAACATTCAATTGTCTTTGATGTGTCTTGCCTTATATGATGACACATCGATTATAGGCTTTGAGATACCTATATAAATGTATTTTTATATGATATAATAATGTTTTATACTTGTTGGGAAATAGTGGTACTTATTCCCTCCTCTCGTGAACGCATAAAATGGGCACTATGCGGAAGCGTAAAAATAAAAAGTAGAGAAGAAGAAGACACCATAATTTTTACGTGGAAAACCATCTCGGGAAAAACCACGGGACCTAGTCCAGCTTAAAAGATCCCCACTATGAAAGTAGGATTACAAGTGTTTCTCTCAATCTCTCGAGGATCTCTCTATGAATCTCACCTCTCGGATGGTATACAAATTTTCTCTCTAGAATACTCTCTCTTTCTCTCAAAGAGGAATACAAAGAAACCTCTACCTCTCTTAGGATTTCTTCACTTGGATGTGATGTGATAATGCAACTCTTCACAAGTCCTCCTATTTATAGGAGAAGAATGTGCCTTCTCCAAAAATAGTGATTAATGGAGGATATTAATTTCCACAATTCCAATGTGGTCTAGAAACTTCAAATGCATTCTTCAAAGATGAATGTGTATGTCTCAAGGTCAAAAGAAAAAATTCCAAGACCTTGGAATAGTCATCCCCCTTTCCCATGCATTGTGACATGTGCATCACAATTAAGGAGGGAATTCCAACAAATCTCCCCCTTCCTGACTTAATTGGGGGGCACCACTATACCAGCACCTTGAGAACAATCTTCAACCTTATTGGTTGGTAATCGACTTAGTCATCATATCGGACTAATTCAAATCAGATGAATTTTTCTCTCTTCAATCTCTTCTCATCCGACGCTTCTCGTATCCAATGATATCAGATGTCGATATGTTTTGAGCGTGAATGGAACATGGAGTTCTTGGCTAGATGGATGGTACTTTGATTATCACAGTTCACCACATAATCAACTTGATCATGCCCCAACTCTCTTAGAAAGTTCTTCATCCATAACATCTCCTTGGAGGCTTCAGTGACTGCTACATACTGTGCCTCGGCGGTAGACAAAGTCACACATTTTTGAAGCTTTGACTGCCAAGAAACACCTCCCCCTGCAAAAGTAATTAGATGATCTGATGTTGACTTCCTTGAATCCACATCTCCTGCCATATCTGAGTTTGAATATCCAATAAGCATTAGATCTCCATTGCCAAAGCATAAGCTTCTTTTGGCAGTTCCTCTAAGATACCTTAGTATCCATTTAACAGCTTCCCAATGCTCCTTTCCTGGGTTTGATAGGAATCTGCTCACAACTCCTACAGCATAACCAATATCTGGTCTTGTACAAACCATTGCATACATAAGGCTACCCACAGCAGAAGAATAGGGCACCTTGTTCATTTCTTCTTTTTCCTCTTCATTCTTTGGACATTGAGACTTGCTAAGTTTGAAATGTCCAGCTAATGGAACACGCGCAGGTTTGGCATTGTGCATGTTGAACCTTTTGAGAACCTTCTCAATGTAGTCTTCTTGTGATACCCACAACATTCTTTTGGAATGATCTCTAGAAATTTTCATTCCAAGTATCCTCTTCACTGCACCCAGATCTTTCATGGCGAAAGACTTGCTCAATGCCTTCTTGAGAGCAACTATTTTTTTATCTTTCCCCACAATTAACATATCATCAACATACAAGAGAAGTATGATAAACTCACCATTTTCATAGTTCTTCACAAACACACAATGGTCTGCGGAGGTCTTCTTAAAATTATGTTGGATCATAAAAGAATCGAACTTCTTGTACCATTATCTTGGAGCTTGCTTCAGACCATAGAGACTTTTCTTGCACGACACACCAAGTGTTCTTTTCCTGGTTCTTCAAAACCCTCTGGTTGCTCCATGTAAATTTCTTCTTCTAGGTCTCCATGTAAGAATGTTGTTTTGACATCCAGCTTGTTCAATCTCCAAGTCTAGTTTTCTGGCTAGACCAAGAATTGCTCTAATAGATGTCATCTTCACCACTGGTGAGAATATTTCATCAAAATCTATGCCTTTCTTTTGGTTGCACCCCTTCACGACAATTCGTGCCTTATACCTTGGGTTTGGGTTGTTCTCTTTATTCTTGAGCTTGAACACCCATTTGTTCGCAGCGCCTTTCTTCCTTTTGGTAATTCTACCAAATCGTATGTCTGATTCTTCTTTAAGGACTAAATCTCTTCTTCCATGGCTTGCAACCATTTCTCTTTTTCTTCCATCTTAATGGCTTCTGCAAAGCTTTGAGGTTCACCTTCATCAGTAAGGTTGACATATTCATCTGAGAAGTACCTTCTTGCACTACAAGAATTCAGCAATATACCGGCGCCACCTTTCCGGCGGATTGTATCCGCCGGTAAATTACCAATGCTTTGGAAAGTTTCCGCGTTTTTTTATCCCCGTAAGTTACCTGGCGGCTTTTTGGTGTTTCTGGCGGATTTATTTCGCAGTAACTTACCAATGAATTTTGTCTATTACCGGCGGAATTTTTGTAATATATCCGTTATTTTTTAAATTTTTAAAATGGGGCCGACGGTAATAGACAAATTCCGCCGGTAATGTATAAGCATTTGGTAATGTATAAGCCGCCAGTAATTATTTAATTCGTCAGTAATTGTTGAATTCACTTTGTAATTGATTAAGCCGCCAGAACGTAATTAATTTCGCGGTAATGGAATCCGCAGTTCCGCGGTAATGGGTATTGGAAATGGCGCGGTAATGGAACGGTTCCGTCAGTAAATGAAAATTTTCAAAAATCCGCGCGGTAATTGCAAAGATTCCACTGCGGTAATTTACGCGCTTGAAATTCGGACCGTTGGGGTTTTCTACTTATACCCAACCGATTCCTCTCTTCACTTTTTCACTTCTCACTTCTTCTTCTTCTTCTTCTTAATTTCTCTCAAATTCTCTCTAGTTCTTCATAGTTTGTAGCATAATCTCTCTTTACATAATATAGTTAATTTTGCCAATTTGTATTAATATGAGTTAGTCCTTATTGATTCTGATGTTATTTATTTAGCAATGGCTTGAAGTTGGAGAAGACTCTACTGTGGTGGTTGAAGTTGGAGAGTTTTTTTCATCTTGATTTGATTCGATTTCGAAACTATTAGCGTAAAGTCAGAATCTTCTCTGCATTACTGGTTAGTACTTACTATTCGATTTGTTTTACTAATAATTATTATTTGCTGATTTGGTACTAGTTAAATAATTAGATTTAAAATTACTATTGCTATAACTAATATTATTTTGTTTGTTTAAAAACTTAAATTCAAAAATGTTTATTTTTTAATATAAACTTAATTTTTCTAATGTTATTATAATATTTCAGTTAAAATAAAAAAGTTAAAAGACTATATAATAAATTATTAATTACTTTTTTTTTTGGTCCAAAAATTATTATTTACTTATACGTTATATATTTTAAATATTTTGTATAATATTTAGATTAGATGTTATTTAAAATAAAATTGGAGTTTATGATTTAGTAAATATTATTTGATAGTAAATATTATTTGACATAATAAATATTATGTGATACAAAAATAATATACTAAATGTTGTATTTAATTGAAATGAAATAATTATGATGATAGTAAAAAATAATGATTGATGGTTTATTTAGTTATAACATATTTTTGAAATGATTTAGTCAAAATTATTTGACGAAAAAAATTACAATAATTAATATTTTGTAATGAAAATATATTTTCTAAATTGTTACTTTAGTTTCAAATTTAAACTTAAAATTTTGGATAAAAATATAATTTCAAATGTTTTTATGTTTACAAAAAAAATAAGTAGGAATTATTATAATTTTACTATAATATTTGAGTTTAAAAAAGTAAACATAATATATAATATTATTATTTTCTTAAATTAAAATTTTTTTGTATAATATTTAGATTAGTTATTTGTTAATATTTGTTTCATTTATTGTTTATTATTTATTATGCGCAATAAAATTAGAGGTAATGGATTTGTAACACATTAATATTATTATTATATAGTAACGAATGTTATTTGATTTAATGAATTGAAATAATTAGGGTCATAGTAAAATATAATAGTTGATAGTTTATTTAAATTTTTGTTAGTCTACAAAGATAATAGTAGCTATAATATAAAAATGAAAATGTCTATTGTTCTGATAGACATATATGTTGTAATAAATTTATTTAGGACATCCACAAAAAATGGATCGTAGTTGGATGTATGATCGATTATATCCTGGAAGAGCGGGGTTGAAACGACGTTTTGTTGAAGGAGTTGAAGAGTTTGTTCTTTTAGCTAAGCGTCAAAAAGAATTTGAGCGACAAGGTGGAATTAGATGTCCTTGTTCGAAACGTATCTTTCGATCCATAAAAAATGAAGGTGACATTCGACTTCATTTGTACAACAATGGATTTAAGCCAAATTATTGGATATTGGATGTTCTTCTGCATCTTCATCAGCATCTTCTTCGTCATCAACTTCATCGCCGGTGTTTGGTTGATCACATAAACGAGTAATGGGTTCCACTTGAATCACTTCATTTACATTAGACATCTCATCCATTTGAAATGGGACATCTTCCAGTGTGTCATTTGTCTCAATCCGGCCTCTTGGTTTTGTCTTAATTGCGACACACCAACCACGCCTATCAGTCCGCGTTGATGGATAAGGGACATAATAGACTTGTCTCACATTTTGAGCAATGACGAACGGATCATACAGTCGAGATCTACTACTCATTTTAATGTCGACTGTATTTGACTTTGGATTTACCCTTGTTCCTCGAGCAGACGGATCAAACATATTACAATAAAAAAGCACTACCGTCTGACTATAGTCTAGATAGGGGTACGCAACTTCGTATATGTGTTGAATCACACCATAAAAATCACCTTCACCACCACCTCGGTGACACCCTTCATGCAAACTCCACTATTGATTGTTTCTCTGCCCTGTGCCATTCATTATTGTGAAATTTGTATCCATTGACAAAGTATGTGTGCCATTCTTTAACACATCTTCGAGGACCGTCTTGATAAGTTCCTCAAGTGTTGGTTGGGAGGAGTTGGTGGGAGGGCATAAACACGTTGCTTAAACCACATTGGAAAATGTGCATTAATATAAGCCAAGATTGTTCTTCACTTATTTCCTCGGATGACAAGAATTCCCTAAAAAAATAATTAATTGTTACACATTTGTCTACTTTTATTGACTTAATTAAGATCGATATATATATATATATATATATATATATATATATATATATATATAGTTAATGTTGAGGAATACATACTCAATGAATGGTTGCACTCAAGATGCAGTTTATCAACACATGAATATGTCTTCGCCTTGAACTCTTCCTCTGTCACCAGGTGAATTGACTCCTCCCGGATGGACGTAGGGTAGTAGACAAAAGACAGATAAAGCTAATTTCTGTCTAGGATATTCAACATCCATTTCATTTCGACTGCTTCTTGGAGCAAATTCATTCTTGAAATAATAAGAACAAAAGTTGGTTGTTTCACGGTGTAAGTATGAAGAACATATCGATCCTTCAACTCTAGCTTTGTTTTTCACCGATCTTTTTGAATCACCCATGAACCTAGATAAAACGATATGTTAATTAATTAATAATGTTATTTTTAAACTTCCTTTTATATTATAATAAATAATCGACCTTTCAAACGGATACATCCATCTCAGTATTGGGACAGTCCGCCAAGTTTAGCTTCGGAGATGCGAGATGCACCAGAGATGCTCCATAGAATCAAAGAAACCAGACGGAAATACTCTCTCCAACTTGCATAAGATAAGTGGGATGTCTTGTTCCATTTTTGTAAGATCATCAACTTTTAGGGTTGCTGAACACAAATTCTTAAAGTATGTACTTATTTCAATTAGCGGGTTCAAAACGTGTGTTGGCAACGAACTAAAAGCGATGTGAAGTAAGCACTCCATGAATACATGACAATCATGACTCTTCATCCCATGCAACTTCCCATTATCCACATCCGCACATCTAGATAAATTCGAAGAATAACCGTCTGGCATTTTCAACTCTTTTATCCACCGATAAACTGCTTTCGCTTCTTCCTTAGATAAAGTATAATTGGCTTTGGGTTTCAATGTCCTAGTACCTTGCTCAACCAACAACAAATCCTTTCGTCTACAATAATGAGCTATGTCCTTCCTAGCTTTCTCATTGTCTTTCGTTTTACCTTTCACGTCCATGACAGTGTTAAATATGTTATCAAAAAAATTCTTCTCTGTATGCATTACATCCAGATTGTGTCTCAGTAGATTCACTACAACATTTAGACCCTATGGCAACGCCTAAAATTGCAACACCCAAAAAACCGTTGCCTTAGACAACAATGGCAACGGTTTTTTGAACCCGTTGCTGATTCATTTTTTTTTAAAATTTTTTTATTGGCAACGGCTGTAAACCGTTCCCATAGGATCTAAGGCAACGGTTGTTTTGTTTAATCTTTATCCAACGCTTTATAAACGTTGCCATAAGGTCTACGGCAACGTTTTTTTTGTTTAATCTTTATCCAACGCTTTATAAACGTTGCCATAAGGTCTACGGCAACGTTTTTTTGTTTAAGCTTTATCCAACGGTTCATAAACGTTGCCATAGGGTCAATTATTAAAAAGTAAAAAATTTGGGCGCTAGATAGTAGCGCGTTTTATGATTCTGTAAAATTTTTTTGGTGGCAAAGGAAAATACCCCAAAATCAAAAACCAAAAAAATCAAAAACAAAAATCCCCAAAACCAAATTGCTATCACAGATATTTCAATGAGCTCGATGATTTCACGTGTTACTGTTCATCGATTCTCTCCAACTACACTCTAAACAATTACTAATCTTATTTTATTCCTCATTCTAATTTCCATCACATCTTCATCGTGATTTGAACTCTAAAATTAGGATTAGGGTTTTTCATTTTCCCGCTTTTTCAAGAAACCTCAAGTTTCTCTCGTAAATGGTGGATCAATCGGTGCTATCAATAACAAAGGAAGCTTGATTCTTCTACCAAAGTATTATCAAACGGGTTCTTCGATTGGGCTCGAGTGTCACGTTTCGCACAATCTTCGTGTTGATCATCTCTTCCTTTCTCTTCGCCTTGTACTTAGCACTTCAAGCGAGGAAAAGCTTTCTCAAACTCTCCCATGGCCGTTCTTACATCATAATCTCCTATTACGCTTCTCTCTCGCTCGTTAGCATCCTTAATCTCATTTGGTGCTTTTCCTGTGTCTTTCATTTTTCATCTTTTTGATTTGCATGTTAATATTATTTTTTATGATTTTGTTGAAATGAAATTGGTTTAATTTTTGGTTGATTTAGGTATGGGAATGTTCTCCGGGAAAGAACTAGCTTGGAATTTGTTATCTTTGTTTACTTCTTCAGGAATGTTGTTTTTAGAAGTGAGCTTGTTAGCTTTTTTACTTCAAGGAATAATGCAAGTGGTGTTGAAGCGTTGACACGAACTTTTGGTATATCCGTGTTATTGTTGGTTTTGATATCTTGTTAAAGGTAATTTAACTCTTTTGTTTTCATTGGAAATTTGCTTGATCTTGTGTCTTGTGGTTTGGTAGTTATGAATAGTTGGAGTTTTTCTTTGTTAGGCTATATATCTGTTTGCATTTGGGATCCCATTGTTCATTGATACCGATCACAAGACTCTCACTTGAAGTGGAACTTGTGGGTTGTTCACAAGGTCTTCGCACATCGTTGTTTATGGCTTCATATTGTTCATGTATCATTCTAGGTGGAGAGAAAGGTTACCGTAAGTTAGTTATATGGATCAAGTTATGTTATGTACTTGTGTGGCTATTATGTTAAAGTGAAGGCCCAAACCTGGTCGTTGACACTAAACTCAACGCATGATTTGGTCTCTTGAGAAATGAAAAGTACCAATTTTTTCCTCTAAAGTCTCAAATGTCGGTTAAATTAGTCTTGATGAGAACTAAATTATCCCTTAAAGTTACCTTGAAGTTGATTAATTTGACCGATATTTGAGATTTTGGAACAAATTAATAGTTTTCATTTCTCAAAACAAAACATTTCTTTGTGTGAATTCTCAATGATCAGTGTGGGTCCTTCTCTAAATTTTATGATACCATAATTTGTCTTCCTTTTGCAGTGAGACCCGCCTTCTACAAGTATATGTTATGTTATGTTCATCTTTAATGCAATTGCATTGTTTGCAGACTCATTGATATATAATTGTTTTGGAAAACCAAATTTTCTTGAGCGGGGCCATTAAAAATCAAATTGCTATCATAAGTATGGCCATGAAGCGAAATGTAGTGCATCCGATACTCCATTTATGGCCATCTTTGGGATCACATGATTTTATTAAGTCAAATACCGGACTTCCAAGAACTTTCGTGGCTCTCTATTATTGTCGCTATCATGTCTTTTGGTTATTCTCGCCATAGGCATTGGTCTCTCCATAGCCAAAATTGCAGCGAGGTTAGGCATAGCAATTAGTTAATTACTTAATCACTATGTTTATATAACATTAAAATCAAGCCCACGGAAAACAAAGAGATGAAGAAAGCAAACTTCATCGAATAACAATCACCACGCTGTTCTTGAAGCCTATATTCTTGCTTCTCCATCTTTGATGAAGTACTTGTATATATACATGAATCATATATATATAGCAACTACAAGAAAACCTTGTTTTAGCCACCAGCAGTTGCCACGGAGCTTATTCCGTCAGTAATTTGCCACGGATTTGCGACGGCAAGTGCAAAATATGTGTTGCGAAATTTTCATTGGTGTTTGCCACGGGTTTGCCACGGACATGTGAAAGGACAAAAATTTGCCACGGACATGTCGTGGCAAGTCCGTGGCAACCGATGGTAAAAGTCACTTTTATTTTTTTCACTCTCGCGTTCTCAATCACTCTCTCAAATCTCTTTCTCAGCCCTCTCGTTCTCAACCCTCTCGTTCTCAACCCTGTCCTCTTCACTCTCATCACTATCGTTCTCTCACTCACGCCCTCACGCCCGTCACTCTCTCTACGCCCTCCGCCCTTCACCACTCCTCTCACGCCCGTCACTCTCTCTACGCTCTCTCCTCCTCACCCTCTCGCTCTCTTCATCGTGAGCCTCTCTTGCAGAGCTCTTCTTCCTTCGTTCTCTCTTCTTCCATCGTTCTCTCTTCGCTCCTCCATCCACTCTCGCCACTCTCGCCATCACCCCTTCTCCCCAAGTACCCCAAACCTTAAGATTCCCCCAAACCCTAACCCCTCGGTCTCTCAACAAACGACGCCGCCAACCTCCGTCTCAAGATCCCGTGCGCCGCAAGCTCAACGCCCATACCTACAAACTTCCAAGGTTAGAATTTTAGGGGTTTTATGGTTTTGAGGTTTTAATGATATTTGGGATTTGGTTTTAGTTTTCTTGAGTGATTTTAGGGATTTTTGGATTTTAGAAAAATAGGATTTTAATGTTTGTAGGATTCTCATTTTTAGGATTTAAGGTTAATCGCATACCCTTACAAATTTAGGAAAATAGGTTTAGGGTTTTAACTAATAAGCATATTTAGTCTCATGTTTTGTTTTCTCGATTTTGTTAGAATTTTTGAGTCGACAGATCTGTAAATAATTTTCATCATGGATAAATTTTAAAATCAAGGTTGTTGTGAAGCAACGATGGGAAGAAGCGACATGGAGCCTATCGAAGCTGAATCTGGGGTGGTGATGTTGTGTGAAGGTGATGAAGGGGTGAGTCACTTTTGGAGGTAAGTGTCAATCATCCCGGAGCTTAGGGTTTCCCTAAATTCACTTTTGTTGTTGAAAGTTATCATTTCTTGTGTTTGTTGAAATAATTAGATTTCTACGGTTGAACTAAATCGTTGCTTGATAAAGTCAATATCAAAGACCTGCAGCTTTTTACCAAAGATGAAATTTTGTCATTTTATTGAGTTGAATTGGTTGGCATGATGCTATATCAATTTTTGTTTGGTAATGTATATATGAGTTGTATGGATATCCGAGTGTATTTTCTCATTGATGCAAATACTTTGACCATGTCTTGGAACCATCATTAATCTTTGTAGTAATGGTGTTCTTGAACCATAAAGACAGATTGTGTATGTTTGTTGGTTTGATGCTTTTGAGTAAGAAAGGTGGGGATGGGTTTAGTGAAAGTAGAATAATTCATTTGGATTTTTGTTCATGGAGTATGCAACTTTGGAGAGACCATATGAGAAAAAAAGGAAGCTAATGGAAATGAAATCATAGTGAGAGATGGATAGTAAAATACAATATTATGAGGAATAGGATACGTATAAACCAATGTGGGTGGATGGATATGTTGAGGAAAGTTAGTAATATGATTTAATGTTTGGATGTCTGTCATTATCTTTTAGTTGCAGTGTAAAAACCATACATTGATGACCTTCTAAGACCTTAGGTTCTCTGGAACTTTCAAAGAGGAAGTAATAGATTCAGTAGCCATGAATATTATACTGTTTAGTATTTGTTATTCATATGTGTCTATTTGAGGAACCTCTTCTGTGATATTGATATGGAGTAATAATACTTTCAAATGTTGCAAAAGAAAAAAGGGGTAGTAAAATATAATCATAAGTAGGATAATCTCTTCAAACATCTTCATAACTTTTTTTTGCATGTTATCACTGTTAGTACTATTGATTATAGCTAATTGTACTAGGAATCCTCTCTTTTAGGGAGATGACATTCTTGCTGCAAATAATCTTAGGAGTATGTGTTGCTCTCCATGGAGGGGAGACCATGAAATAACTTGGATGAGATGATTATCATCAATCCTTCATGAGATACAACAATAGAAGTCCCACAAGTTCATAAGAAGGTACCAATTTTGGATATATTTCTTTTATACGAAGCCTATGTATGTCTTATTTTCATTGTTAATCCTTTTATACTCATGAAATTTTGCATTTTTAAATTTTGCATTAACAGGTTGGGTTGGACTGTATTCATATGCTGCATGATGATTCCAGTTTGAGATACATCTTCAAGTAAAGGTCATTTTAGTCCTTAGCATTTTCTTCGCGAGCCAAATTAGTCGTAATAATTTTTTAGGGACAGATTAGTCGCTAGCTGCAATATCTCATGCAATCGTGGTTTCGCGCTTCAACTCAAGTGAAGTGTGTTTTTTCGTTTACACAATGGATGATTTCTCCTTCTTTATTATTATATTTCTTTGCCCCGCTCCCACTCTATCTTTTCTTCACATATTTCTTTCGTTTTCTTTTTTTACCCTCTTCGCACTTTCTCTCTTCTTCACAAAAATTTCTTTCGTTTTCTTTCTTCCTGTTCTTCCTTCGACTCTACAAGACTTCTTGTCGAACTTCTGGTTTTACTTCATATCCGCTTGCTTTTACTTATTTCTCTCGATTAATTGGATCTTTGTTTTTGTTTCGTGGTCTTACGAGTTTCCGACGTAGCTTCGTGAGATTCTCGAGATCCCGCTCGTGTTTCTCACTTTCGTTCTCCCGTCGTGTTTATTCGTTTCATCGTAAAGTCTTGTGTTCTTTAATTTCTCGGATTATATTGATTGTGTCTTAATTTATGGATTTAGTGTTCACCATAGGAACCCTAATTTTTTTTTTTTTGTAATTTGGGGTCAATTTCTCAACGATAAGCATCGAGTTCGTGATGGTAGTTCGTCTATCCGGTTGGAGTTGTTTGTAGTTATGAATCAAATTTCATTAGTTGTTCGCCCGTATTTAAGTTTGAGTTTCGTTTGATTAAGATTATCGTGTCCGTGTAATCGTTTGGTACCTTCCGATGGCATCCGTGATACATTAGTTCGGAAAATCTATGATCTATATGTTTGTCGTTGGATTTTGAATAATAGCCGTGTGCAAATCCTTTTTATTCTCATTGATTTTGGAAATTTTCTCGCCTTTTCTTTTTAATTGTAATTACTTGTGAGGTTGAACAAGTTATTAATTATTTTAAACCGCTGCTCTTATTTGACTGGGTTTGAATACTAAATGAGGTAGAACCATAGGAGGTATTGATTTCCACTCATGGTTGTTTGCTAGAGGGTGAAGAATCACTTTCATGTCAGTATTAGTGGTTAGAATTTGTGAGGTGGAAATGAGTTAGACGCTACCTTCAACCTCGCTACATTTTTCTTATAACAAGGAATTGTGAAGATGTTTTCATTCTTGATTTCCTACCTCTAATCTACTACGCGTGCAAAAGTTATTGTGGCTCAAAATTTCTGTTTTGGCATGTGTTTTCAATTTTAATACAAAGTACTTGTCATTCTAGATGATTTTGATATTTGATGGATAATTTTTGTCAAAATTAATTCATATTCGTAATAAATTTGGTCTTATCGTGCGTGGATAAGATCGGTGATTGTGGAGGCTGGAGCATTAGAACCAATAATTAGTTTCCTCAAGTCACAAAGTCCAAATCGCAAGTGTCTGCTGCATTTCGCCGCTTTGCTCACACCGAGATCGGCATTGGGTGAAATGGAGCTTGCTCCGGTGTATGAAATGCCTGCAAGGAAAGGTAGTTATCTCTTTCGCTATGATGACCTTTATGAATGATCCTATCAAAAGCTCATTACCAACACAAAGCTCCCTAATAAGATGCACAAACACAGAGACTCCTCCGGGTTCCTTGAATTTGAACCACATTTGGATGTTTAGACTAATGGTGCATGATCTCGAATCTCTCTCCACACATCATCATAATCCTCTTTGCATAATAGCTTCCTCTTAGGGATTGATTTGTGCATATAATTTCCCTGTTGTTTTGTGTGTGCAGAGATATGTCGTCCTAAATTTAATATATAGGTTCTTCCTACAATAATTAAACTCTTTGCCTCCAATGACCGAGCTATTCATAGTATTTTTCTTTATTTGAAGCTCTCTTTTATGACTGACATTTATATTTAACTCTATTCTATTTCTGATATTACTGCTTTAGTCTCTCTCCATTGTTTTCTTGCTCACCCTTGTGTGTGATTGATGTCTTTTTGTATTTTTTGTTTCTTTGTAGGGCCAGTTCTTCAGAATTCATAATCCCTCTCCAAAAATTCTTAAAGAGCCTTGAATGTTCTTATTCAGTTGGAATGAGATTCAGAATGCGTTTTGAAACTGAAGATTCTGCAGAACGAAGGTTTGTTAATACACTTATCAATAAGTGATCTTAATCTATTTTTTTTTTTGTTGTACAGGCTCACTGGATTAATTGCTGGAGTAAGTGATGCCGATCCGGTTAGATGGTCGGGATCAAAATGGAGATGTTTATTGGTATGCGGCTACGGTCCTTCTATCTTTCTTCAATTTGTAATTGTCTATCTTCATGAAATTTGATTCAAGATGTTTGTCCAAGTTCTGTTGTTCAAGGCTTGATATTAATGTTTATGATGAACTAGTTATTTAACTCTGTTGAACTAGTTATTTAACCAGAAAGACTTAATTAGTCAACTTTGTACTAAAAATGAAAGTGACAATTATGGTTGCAGGATATCTACTTGGGGCTGGTAAACCATATTATGCATTGGGTTTACTTGCCTTAATAGCTCCACAAGTCTTTTTTCAGGTAAAGTACACAAATAAATACTTTGTTAAACAACTGTTTGCAATCATGTGACATAGCTAAAGACATGCCTAAGTGTATTAACTATCTTAATTTATATTGCAGTTCAAGTACTTCCTAAAGGACCGTGAAATATGATGTTAAATATCGTGTACATGTTCAAATTTTCTAAGATTAAGATACATCATGAATAGAATGTGACATTTTTAGAGTAAGATTAGTCTAACGTTTTGATGTTTTCAGGCTAGTGCACAACCATTTTTAATGAAATTGACCATCCATACAGAATCAGTGCGAGGTTACTAGCCGTGTGATTGGCCACGTGGCAAGCCAAAACAGGTCGATTGCAAGAAGTCGCTCGTGAAATGAGGTTATTGCATCTATACATTGTTCTAAGATTATCTTAGATGTCCGTGCTAGGAACTTTGCTAATTGTAATCTTTAAATTTTTGAACTTTAGGTACTAAACCTTTCACGATGTTTGCGCGAAACATCGATTGGAGTGTTGCTTATTGCACATCATGTCGATCAAAGTTTAATTGGCAATACTTTGTGTTCTATTTCTATTCTTTATATTCTCCCATATTATTTCGATCATGTGTTATGTGTAGGAGTTCTTGAAATAGTTTTGGCACATAAGTGATTAAACAATTAAATTTTTGAATGAGAAATGACTAAATGTGGTATTTTATTACGCTGTAAATTGATTGCAAGATTGGTGGTTTGCTCGAAATGTTAGGCATGTAGTGAAGATTGTTGTTTTGGCCTCGCCCCTTTATGATGTTCAAAGACTGGATTCTTCTAAGTTTGCTTGGTAGTTTTGTTGAGGAATTGAACAATATTTTGTTATTAGCTTTTTGGTTTAGGTTTTGTTTCATTTTTGTTTGGTGGTGGAGTTGTTTTTGGATTTTTCTAAGGGGTATTTATTTAATATGAAATCCCTCCTTTTCTTCTAGTGAAAGTTCTTTTAGTTTCTAAATAAGCCTTCACTGCCAAGCCTTTGTGATAGACTATACCTATGTTTGTTTTCATTTTCCAATGTCAGTAGACACTCTTTCATTATGGAAGCTACAACAAAGTAAAGTTTCATCCCTATCACATGTTGAAGACTATGTGCCTTGGAGACAAACATTGATTATATATATTCTACTTTTTCAGGTGTTCAAACTTTTCCCTTTGGTAGAGACTTAGTTTCCAGGATGTTATAAGTCTTTGAATAGGCTAATGGGCTTTATTTCATCCTGCAAGTGACATTTTTTTCTTCCCTTTCTCTTTGTTTCCTCTTCTTATGAATTTATGATTTGATCTTTCCAAAGGCACTCGCTTTCAGGGACAATGTCTTCATTGAAGGAATTTGCATTGGGAAGGAGCTTGTGGATTAATTGAAGGAATTTGCATTGTGCAAGTGTATGAATAAACTGTGTTTATGTTTTGCCATGAATTGGTTCTAGTTCAATGATTCTTTCATGAACTGAGTTTATTGTTTTATGTTTTGCTGCATAGCTAGTTGGTTGAGGGATACTTGCTTATGTGTGATTTCTTTTGATTTCGAGCTCTTTTCGCTAGCTTAGTTAATTATGTGTGTGTAATTTGGGATGAGCTTTTGATAAACATGATTCTGATTGTAATTGATTTTGTCAAATTGATTTGATTGTAATTGAGTTTGAAGTGAAGTAGTTTATGTTTTAAATGTTTTATTAGGACAAATAGTTTGATATAACACTCAATGTAATTTCTTCAACCAAACGCAAAAGTTACCTTTGATCCCTTCTAGTCAAAAGTTATTTATTTTTTTTTAATTTTTTTAAAAAAATTTGCCACGGATTTGCGACGGAGAAATTTGCCACGGATTTGCGACGGAAAAATTTGCCACGGATTTGCGACGGAAAAATTTGCCACGGATTTGCGACGGAAAAATTTGCCACGGAAAAGTCCGTGGCAAACGATTTGCGACGAGCGTTTTTGCCACCATTTTTGGTCCGTGGCAAATCCGTGGCAAATGTTGTTTTGCCACGGAAATTTGTACATTTGCCACGGAAATGTCCGTGGCAAATCAGCGATTTTCTTGTAGTATATATATATATATATATATACTAATTGAATGTAATGATATTGATATATAAATATAGGGAATAGCTTCATGATTCTCAAGTTGAAGAACTTGACAGTAAGTGATCTTCCCCATTCGCTCGATCTTCCCTTGCTCAAAACCCTCCATTTGGTTTCCATCATTTTCCTGAGTTTGTAGATTTTATGAATCTTTTAATGGATGTCCTATCTTAGAGGATTTGCATACAGCTCGTGTAGACCTTCATGATTGGCATTACTCAAAGGAAGAGTTTGAGTTTAAAGGCTTCCCAATTTGGTTAGAGCAAACCTTTATGATTATTGGCTCAATTTTCCGTTTGCTTGGCTCAATTTTGAATGAAAAGATATAGATTATTAACCTTATTAGAAAAACTATAATCAATGACCTTAAATGGATTTTCATTTTGGCAAGTATGCTTTTGATGGGAAGAATGATTTAGTGAGATTTGTGAAGGCGATTCTTCGCAGCAGTCTATATGTGCATCTCGGATTGGTCCATACGCTTGTCTTTGAATGGAACTATGGGTAAACTTTTGTTCTTTCTTTCTTATCTTTTCTCGTGTTGTTGCTCATGTCTAATTGAGGGTTTTATTTTAACTTGTTATTGTTAGTGGTTTCCTCTTTGGTTGCACTTCATTCCAGAATTAAGTTTAGAATCGACAATGAACCATTCAAGGTAAGTTTCATTTCATTTCACCTCGTTGTCCTTGAATGCGAGTTCGCTTGCTAAAATAACGTTGTCTTCGCTCTTCAGCAGTAAATGAAGCGATTTCATCGCTAAGATAGTTGATCTCATGAAGCAAGAGAAACTATATGCATCTCAAGGAGGACCTATAATTTTATCTCAGTTTTTTATTTGATAGCCATCAATTTTTTTTTTTTTTGTCTTCAAAAGGAACTATTGACATCCAGTTATTGATAGTTATGGTATTTTGTAGATTCTTTATTAGCTTATATATTGATTGATTAATATGAGAATATTTGTCCTTCCTAATGCTAGATTGAAAATGAGTATGGAAACATTGACTCACCTATGGTTCTCACTGGTAAATCATACATCAAATGGGCAGCAGAAATGGCTACATCTCTTGATACACAGTGTTCCTTGGGTCATGTGTCGCAAGCAGATGCTCCGATCCAATTGTAAGTTTATCTCCTTCAACATGTCAACATTAAGTGTTTGCAGTTTATGGTTTACTTAGATTGCCCGGATTCTTGAAAAGAGCAATCTTAGTGTGTTATCTCAGATTACTTGATTTTTTACCTTAACCACTCATGATTAATACATGCAATGAATTTTACTGCGATCAATTCACACCAAACTCTAATACAAAGCCTAAGATGTGGACTGAGAATTGGAGTGGCTGGTTAGCATCATTTTTTATATAAATCATTTCGTTATTTCAATGATATATAGTTCTTGAAATGTGATATGATCTATTGCGATTTGGATTGAGAAGGTTGTAAATGCAAAAGGTTGATAAACAAGAAGAATGTGGCATGACTCATGTCATTACTTACCAAATCATGGACCAATTGACAAGTTTGGGTTTTAAATGCAAGTCCTAGATAATTGTTTGTTGAAGTCCTCTTTTGTTGTCTCTATTTTTTTTGGAGTATACTTTGCTTAGAGTTCTTATTTCTTGTGCAGAAATTTGAAAAGGAATGAAGGATGATAGACAAGTAACAACTTGAATAGAGACTAGGATTATTATTTTTGTTAAGTATAGATTTTAACCGTGATGAGCATGTTACTTAATCTCTTCCCTATATTGACAGGATATGTTTAAATAGTTTTTTCTTATTATGTTGTGAATTATGATGGTGGTTGTTTGCATTTGTTTGAATTTGTTTGAATCTCACATATTCATGTTAATAAAGCTAATTGCTTGTGGATGTCCTCTTTTATGTCTTTGTTTCTTTTGCAGAGTACTTTTATTAGTGTTATAACTATTATTTTCTTGCTGGAAGTTCAAAAGGAATGAAGTTGCTAAGCACACTAGTCTGAAGGTGTTTAGTTGCAATTGGTTACTTCAAAAGCATATGGTTGTTCAAATGGTTTTGTTCCAATTGTAAACTTTGAGATTTACCGAGCCTCTTACTAAACATTGATATGATAAATTTTAGATAAACTTTAGAGTTTGTTTAAAGTAGGAATCTAGTGTGGGTAGGTTTTTTTAATACATGTATTCATTGGGTTGTGTAATTAATTTTTGTGTATTAGTTTGTGTAATTAATCAAAATTTTTGTCTTAAATTTGTAAGATTATACTTAGTTTTTTTGTTCTCCAGCATATGGATGAAATGGACTTCTAAAGATATATTAATTTTTTTTTTATTTTTTTAATATCTATGGCAACGGTTGTAAAATGTTGTATATGATAAGATAGGCAACGGTTATACATAAGGCATCGATTAAAAACCGTTGCCGATATTGCAACGGTTTTATACTGTTGTTATAGAGTAATGCAAAAAACCGTTGTCTTTGTCGTTCAAATGGCAACGGTTTTTTGAGGGTGTTGCCATTTCTACCAAAAACCGTTGCCAAAAGAAAAGGCAACGCTCGCACATACAACGGTTTCAAAACCGTTGCCAAAAGATAAGAGAACGGTTTTTTGAGGTTAGGCAACAGTTTTCAACCGTTGCCATAGACTCAAAATGTTGTAGTGATTATACAACGGTTTCAAAACCGTTGCCAAAAGATAAGAGAACGGTTTTTTGAGGTTAGGCAACAGTTTTCAACCGTTGCCATAGACTCAAAATGTTGTAGTGATTATCTTTCCAATAGGGAAGTTCCCAAAAGATACTTCTCTTTGTCTAGTTGTGCCATTGCCCATAGCCTTCTGGACGAGAAACAACACCCGCTACGACTTCCACTGGAGGGATGTCTTTAACACTGTCCCAAACTTCCTCTGGTGTCAAACTATGAGGAGGTCCACTTGTTTCAACATGTCCCTTGATGAATGCATATTTCTACTTTCTAAATGGGCGATCCATAGGTAAGAACCTACGATGCGAGTAAAACCACGAAGTTTTCCCTCCGTATTTAAGAGTGAAAGCCCTTGTGTCAACCATGCAAATCGGACACGCCATCTTACCATGTGTTCCCCATCCATACAACATCCCATAGGCAGGAAAGTCATTAATTGTCCACATCAAAGCTGCCCTCATTCTGAAATTTTGTTTGCGTGCTGCATCATAAGTTAAAACATCATGCCACAACCTTTTTAGGTCATCAATCAAAGGTTGAAAATATATGTCAATACCAGTTGTTGGATTGCTTGGCCCCGGAATAATAGCATTTAAAAACATGTATGGTTTAGACATACACATTTCTAGTGGAAGGTTGTATGGGGTAACAATAACTGGCCAACAAGAATACGGTGATGCCGATGCTTGAATATATGGTGTGAAACCATCGAGCATAAACCAAGCGAACATTGCGTGGATCATCGCAAAACTGGATGAACACGATCAAAATGCTTCCAAGCTTCACCATCGATGGGTGACGTAATTCACCGTAATTGTTTCTATTTTCATGGTGCCACGCCATTTTACCAACGGTCTCCATTGATGTAAACATCCTCTCGTAGCCTCGTATAAGCGGCAGATAGAACATTGCTTTTCGTGGAATCGGTTTGCCTCTCGCTCATCCCTCTCCTCACGACACGATAGCGTGGCTCTCCACACAACTTGCATTCCACAAATTTCCATCATTTATGCCAAACTCATTATTATAATAGAGCATGCAACTGCACACACAACAATCAATTCTTTTAGATTTTAAGCCAAGCTTCGATACAGTCTTTTAGCATCATAATAACTCATGCAAGTAAAAGTCCCTTAATAGGGTTGCATCCAACATCATTTTGGTCATATATTCCATGCACAACTCGGCAACATTAAATTGAGACTTAAGACCCAACAACCGAACACACATTGATAATTTTGAGTCTTTAGATCCTTCAAATAATGGTTTATTTGTCTCACTCAAATACGTGTAAAACAATTGTGCTTCCTCATTAGGAACTTCTTCAACATCATATTTCGGTTCTTCAAAATCCAAATTTACTCCAACGGCATGAGATATCATTCCCTGATAAACATCTAACGCGGGTTGCATGATTTGGCCAGATTCAGATGTGGAAGCTACTTCTTCAACGGAACATTAGTACTTGAAAGATATAATTCAACCGAACATTAATCGCAGAACACTACCACAGTACCCTGTGTGCTACTTCGTCGTGACGACTCCATATCCAATAATCTGGCCTAAACCCATTATTGTACAAATGCATTCTCACTTCATCTTCATTTTTTATAAATCGAATTGAACATTTCGCGCACGGACATCTAATGCCCCCTTCTCGCGCAAATCCTTCGTCACGCTTAGCACAAAAAATAAACTCTTCTACTCCTTCTGCAAAACGTCTCTTTAAACCGCTTCTTCCAGGAAATAATCGATCATACATCCAACTACGATCCATGTTTTCAAGATCCTAGTACTACGTACTACAATAAAAATTATCATAAACAATAACTATTACTTTTGATTTCATAAATAATAAATCAAACTTTATATTTTCTTACTTACATACTCATACACATACATACGCATACACATACAAATATCATATAATCATATACATACATACATACACATACACATAAATATTAGTCATTTTAACTAACACTCTATTAACTAACAACATAAATAATATTTTAACACATAAATATAACAATAAATTACATATCATACCTACTTAAATGAAAATAAATTACATACAATAACTCTCTTAAACAAAAAATGATAATGTAATGAATTTTCAAAAATATAATAGATTACAACTTAAACAAAAAAAATGATAATATAATGAATTTTCAAAAATATAATAGATTTTAACAACTTAAACAAAAAAAATGATAATATAATGAATTTTCAAAAATATGATAAACTTTAACAAATTAATCAAAATAATGATTGTATAATGAATTTTCGAAAAACTAATATATTCTTGTATTTCACAATTATCTAAAAAGTATTAAAAACATAAATTAATAATTAATAAATACATAATTTATTTTTTAACTATATAATTCGTATTTCCTCTAAAATATTAACAAAAATTAAAATTTAATAAATATATTAATTATTTTATTTCGGATTTATCTATTTTTTATTAAAAAAATATTAACAAAAGTTTAAAAGTAAAAAAAATATTTAAACACATTAATATTTATTTCTACTAATTTATTTACTAATATTAAGTAATTAATTACTAATATTAACTAATATATTATAATATTTCATTTTTAATTATTGAACAAATTCTAACTAATAACATCAAATAACGTTTAAGGACAACTAATAATTTCAATAACTAACCGGTGGTGGTGAGAGGTCTCTGACTTGATGTTAAACTGAACTCCTTTGAACAAACAAGCAGATGTCACCAAACTCTAACAACTCCTAAGAAAACAATACCACAATTAGTAACTAATAGTTTAAAACAAAGTATAGATTAAAACAAAGTATAAACTAAAACATACCTTCAGAAGTTTGAGAGAGAAGAAGAAGAAAAAATGAATTTGTAAGAAGTTTGAGTGAAAGAATTTGAGAGAAGTTATAAAAGTGTTGAGAATATTAGTAATCGGATGGAAGAAAGAATGGAACGAAGAAAGAATGAAAATCGGATATATGAAGAAGGAGGAGGCGCTGAGTACCGTTGAGTGTGGTCTTCAATGCAGTGGTCATTTGCGGCGGATTGGAAGGTCACTTTCGGCGGAATTAAAGTGCCTTGAGGACCGTGTGGACTGATTGGTCATTTGCGGCGGATTACGTGACGTTTTCGGCGGAAATTTGAATTCAAATTTCCCCCCTGTTTTGCGTTTTGCATTTCCGGCGGATTAGACCACCATTTTCAGCAGAGATTTTTTTTTTTTCTCTGATACGTTTTTGTTTTTACTTTATAATCCGCCACAAACGTCAAAAATCCCCCACAAATGTCAAAAATCCGCCAAAACATTTCTGGTGGATTAATCCCCCACAAATGTTAAAAATCCGCCGGAAAGTTTGTGGGGGATTAAAATCCGCCAGAAACGTTTGCCTTGGATTTTCAATTTTTCTTGTAGTGATCTGGTTTTCTCCTTTCGTTCCTCTCATTCCTATCAATATTAGGGTTTGTTAGATAGTTTTGGAATTGGTTATAAATCAGTTAATCCGTTGATTAGATTGCAACGGAATTTTCTTGCTCTTGATTCTGGGTATAAAACCCCTCTTGTATCACACTAATGAGAATTTTCCTTTTTTGTTGTTCTCGTTCTCTTCTCAAATCACATTTGAGCTTTTTTTTATCTTCAATGGAGTCTTTCTTCAATATTCAACATGGTACCAGAGCACCTTTATAGGAGCTCGGCCACCAATCGTTGTGTTTATCATCCTTCGCGATCCATTGTTATCTCGATCGATATCTCTTTTCATCTTCGTGGTCAGATCTCACGATTCTCGACCCTTTTTCCTCTCTTCTCTACTCCTTTGAGTTGTTGAATCTCACGATTCACTTTCTCTTATCTAATCTTCGGTTTTCCCCAATTTTTCTCCTTTCTTGACCTAATTCCCCTTTTGTCAAAGTTCTTCAAATTGCTGAAGAAGATATCACTATTAATGCCACCGTCATTGGTAATGGTGGAAAGAAAGCAAGGAGAAGTCATATCAAACCGATATGCTTAGCCCGTACTTCATGCATCCCAGCGACAATCCCGGCACGACGATTGTCACTCCGGCTCTCAACGGAAACAATTATCATACTTGGTCAAGATCCATGACCATGGCTCTCAAGTCAAAGAACAAGTTGCATTTCATTGACGGATCTATGCCGAGACCTGGTGATGACGCCAGAAATTCTTTAGCCTGGGATAGGTGCAACACAATGGTCATGTCTTGGATAAATAACTCGATAGTTTCAAAAATTGCTCAGAGTGTATTGTGGATGGATACAGCTGCAGAGGTTTGGAAGGACTTGAAGGATCAGTTCTACCAAGGAGACATCTTCAGAATTTCAGACCTTCAAGAAGAGATTTACACCACTAAACAAGGTGATGGTTCCATCTCTACCTATTATACAAAACTAAAGAAACTATGGCAAGAATTAGACAATTTTTTACCTGCTCCAAAATGTAATTGTGACATTGAGAATTTCAAATGCAATGTTGTGATAAAGTTCAAAGAATATAGGGAAACAGAAAATGTTTTAAGGTTTTTAAAGGGGTTAAGTGAACAATATGCGTCTGTAAGGTCCCAAATTATGTTAATGGAACCCCTCCCCAATATTGGTAAAGTGTATTCCCTCTTGATCCAACAAGAAAGGCAAAATGCTCTTGATGAGCCCAAGGTTCTTGCCACTGCCAATTATCAAGGAAGAGGATTGGTTAATAAGAACAGAAGTGATCGTGGAGGAAGATCCTCCACTGGTTCAGGTAGAGGAAGAGGCAAGATTATTTGTTCTCACTATGGCAAGACTGGCCACATGGTTGACAGCTGCTACAAGAAGCACAGATACCCCCCTAATACTGGATCTATAAATGTTGTTGAGGGAGATGAAGAGGACAATGACACTGGAAACTGTGATGAAGAACAACAAGAGACTACCAAGAATAATGCTGGCCTGCTCACCTTCACACCAGAACAACACAAAGCCATTTTGTCCCTCTTGCAAAACTCTGGACAGTCAGGAAGCATAAATCATTTTACCACAGTGAAATCAGGTATTATCCTTCTTATTCCCAACTCTAATAGATCAAAAATCTTTATAATTGATACTGGAGCCACTGATCATGTTTGTTTCATTTTAGATTACTTTCAATGTATGAAAAGAATCAAATCAATTACTCTAAGACTACCTAATGGAAGTCTTGTAACCACTGAATATGCTGGAACTATATGTTTTGATAATGGTCTTTGCATACATGATGTTCTTTATATTCCAAATTTTTCTTTTAATCTAATATCCATACCTAAGTTAGTAGTTGATATTGACTGTGATGTACATTTTAACAGAAGGGGATGTTTAATACAAGACGACCCTTGCCAGAAGATGATTGGGAGAGCTGACTTGAAGAATGGCCTGTTTAGACTTGTCTCCCTTTCTGTTAAGATAAATAATAAAACTCTGTTTTCTGGCATAAATAGTAAAACTCTATGTTCTAGCATAAATAGTGTTGAAACCTTGAATTTGATCAATAATTGTGATCTTTGGCATTTAAGGTTTGGCCACCCATCTTTTGAGAAATTAGTTGAAATAAATAAAATGTTTCCTTTTGTAAAATGTGTTAAGAACAATATGCCCTGTGAAACATGTCAATATGCTAAACAAAGAAGGCTCCCATTCCCAAGTAGTACTAACATAGCTGAAAAATGCTTTGATTTAGTGCACATGGACATTTGGGGTCCCCTCTCTGTTTCTTCCATGCTTGGACACAAGTATTTTCTAACTGTGATGGATGATAAAAGCCGTTTTACATGGATCTTCCTTATGAAATCTAAATCTGAGGCATCACAGGTAGTGAGATCTTTTGTCAATCTTGTACATACCCAATTTGAGACTAAGGTTAAAAATATTAGGACTGACAATGGTCCAGAATTTCTCCTTAAGGATTTCTATGTTGAAAAAGGTATCTTGCATCAAACATCTTGTGTTGGTACTCCTCAACAAAATGGAATTGTTGAGAGGAAGCACCAACACATTTTGAGTGTTGCTAGGGCCCTTCTTTTTCAATCTAATTTGCCTAGATGCTTCTGGGGACATGCCATTACTCATGCAGTTCATATAATAAATAGACTGCCCTCTAAATTTCTATCTCAAAAGTCCCCTTATGAGTGTTTGCATAATATATTGCCTGATATGCATCCTTTAAAAGTCTTTGGATCTCTGTGTTTTGCTTCTAGTTTAAAAGCAAATAGAAAGAAATTAGACTCTCGTTCTAGAAAATGTATCTATTTGGGTTTCAAAACTGGTGTTAAAGGTCATGTCCTGTTTGATTTAAATACTACAGAAATTTTATATCTAGAGATGTTACCTTTTGAACACATATTGCCATACAAATCTGTGTCACATGAAGAAAACACACACCAACAACCTGCCCTGCACAACACTCCCCTAGATAGTTTTGATGACATCTTTGAGGAAACACACAGTAGTGATCCTAACCCAATTGCCACAGAAACTCAACCATCTAACCCTAATGAGGCTGTAGGTATCACCAACCATGATTGTAACGCTCCAAAAATAATTCAAGTATTTATTTAATTAAGTGGTATATTGGTTAGTTATATTAAAATAATGATAGGGTTGATGTAAATGAGGAGTGGTGGTTAGTAAAAAGTGAGTGGTAATTTAATTAAAAGAGGGAGTAGTGCAAGTAATGGAGGAGGTGTGAATAGAGGCCCATGAAAGTTAGGCCCATATCCATGAATTAGGCCCATCTTCATGAGATAAGTGAAGGTGTGGAAGGTGAGTGAGTCATTTGCAATCAAAACAAAGAAAAGTCAAAGAGTAAAGTAAGAGAGTAGAGAGAGAGAGGTGTGATAGTTCAAGGAGAGAAGAAGAGAAGATCTTGGCGTGGAGAGTTCAAGCAAGGAAGAGGAGCTTGCTTGTTGGTGATGGTTGGTGATTCTTGGTGGAGAGAGTGCTGGTTTCTTCAATAAGGTAAGGGGGCTCTCTTTCACCTATAATAGAGTATATGATGAGTGTTATGTGTGGGTTAGACTCTAGGATGATTTGTTGATTTGATTGTGTTGTTGATTGTGTGATTGATGTTGTGGTTGAGTCCATTTGGTGAAATTGTGATGTGTGTATGTGTTGTAGATGGTTGGTCATATGAAAGACCTAGAAAAGAAAATGGGTTTGAGGAACCCTAGGCGCAAGGGCACCATTTTTGGTGTTGTCACCTTCATTGTTAATTTGATGTGCGTTGGGTAAATTTAGAATGAATATGAGTTGTAGTAATTGTGGTTTAAGTTTGATCATGGTATGAGAAACAAAGAGAAGAGGGAAGATGAGGGTTAGGTGCATTGTAGCTTGTGAAGGTCGAAGGTGTGTGCGTCGAAGGATAGTGAGTCGAAGTAAGGGTGTGCCGAGAAGCATAAGTGTGTCAGCGTAAGGGTGTGCGTCGTAGTATATGTGCGTCGAAATATGTGTGTGCCGAGAAGAGTAAGTGTGTTGAAGTGAGTATGTGTGCGTCGTATATGTGTGTGTCAAAGTATGTATGTGCTGAAGTGTAGAAGTACCGAAGTGTAGTGTATGGATGACAAAGCTAGGGTAACCGAGGTAGTGTAACCGAGGTGAGTGATGGTGAAGTGAAGGAGTGTAAGTGAAGTAGTGTAACCGAGGTAGTGTATAGTACTGAGGTGAAAAAAACACGAGACAAAAATTAGTCACTAATACTTAAAAAAATAACAAATAACTATCACTGTTACATATACAATATTCTTCAAGTATTCGTCAATAATACTTAAAAAAGACAAATAATTATCCTTGATATATAAAAAACACAAGATAAATATTTGTCACTGGTACGTCAAAAAATGATAAATAACTGTCACTGATAAATAAAAAACACAGAACATATATTTGTCACCGATACTTAAAAAAGGACAAATAACTGTCCATGATATATAAAAAAACACGGGACAAATAGTTGTGAGTGATACCTTAAAAAATGACAAATAACTTTAAAAAAACAAGGGACAAAACAGGAGATCGATTTATATTTGTTGTAGATAATTATAATTTTTAAAGATTATTAAAAATCTACTATCTATCTTTCACTATCTATTATAATCTACTAATCTAATATTTAATTTAACCACTGGCAAAAAATCAAAAATAACTTTTTACTCTCTTAGAAAAAATGAGATCGCTTAATGACTATATAGAGTATTGATAAATATTAAAAAAATACGTGACAAATATTTGTCATTGATACTTAAAAAAAGATAAATATTTGTCAATGATATAACTAAATATTCGTCGAAAAATGAATTAAAGACCAACAATTTAATAAGAATATTTACCATTACAAACTAATTTTATAAATTATTTTTTTGCTTTCATGTCCCAACAATAAAATATTTTCTCTTATATTTGTTTTTGAGTTTCAACGGGAGACATCATATGTTGTCGGCATGAACAATTATACTTTTATAATTTTTGCTTTCTATATGTATTTATTATTTATATATTCTGATTAATTTAATTAATTTTTGAGAGAGTCGATTTATATAAAGAACATGACAGTACCCGTGCGTATGCACGGTATACCGCTAGTAATAATAAAAATAATGTAAAATCGTTTATTAGTACAAAAATGACACGTGTGGACGACTAAAATATCAAATCGCACAACTAACAATATTTTTGGGCTTTTGTTATAGAAAGAAATATATTAGTTAAAATTGGGTGTTACTAGTGAGCGGTGGGAATTTCTAGGTTCGTTCTTTCTCCCTTTTTTTACTGGTTCGGTGTTTTCACTATATCTGATCTAAAAATAAAACAAGGTTGTGCATGTTCTCACTATTCACTCCTTCTTTTCCTTCTACTCAGGGGCGAATCTACACTATGGCTAGGGTGGTCAACCGCACACTCAGAAAAAAGTAATATTAGTATAGCTACTCTTATTAAAAAATAATATTAGCACCAATATCCTATTAAAAAAATATTTTGCACATCCTGAAAATAATTTTTTGCATCGACACTCCTAGTTTTGCACCAATCTAATCTACACAATGACTCACAGTCTTACATATTTCTAATTTTCTCTCTCAATGTTTTCTCACTCTCAAGCATGTTCTTCTTTTTTCTATTCCTCCTTTAAGCGATCAATTATGAGTTGTGTAATTTATTTATTTAAATATATTAATTATTTTATTTTATTATATTTATCGTGATGGTATGTTTAAAAAGTTTCGCACACCCTATTTCAAGATTCTAGATACGCCTCTGCTTCTACGTACTCTCCCCTTTTTTGCGTTTATGATTTTTTCGTTAAGTCTACATGCATGTCTTTCTTCATCCTATTTGATACATATTTTAAGCATGAAAAAAAAGATACATGTAGTGGTACAGATCTAAAAAGAAGAAAAAAAAACATAAAAAGTCGTCGCTAATCTTGTGCTAAAGCACGTTAGCAACGAATTTTTGGCCTTTAGTGAGGAAAAGAACTGTCGCTAATCCTGCATTTTTTTTTAGTGACATGCTTCTACATCTTAACATTCAAACTGTTATTGAAAGATATTTGATTTGTAGAGATTAGAATTATCTCTAGTTTTTTACTTGTTGTCGGAGTGCCTTTTGCAAATACCTACCCAATACCCTACTACACCCTAAACTGAAGAGCACCACCACATTCTCAGGTTGCAAAAATGTTTTCCAAGATATAGAGGTAAAAAATAATACTTTGAGCAATGCGACATGTTCAGGAAACTAATTTCTTTTTTTATTAGGACTAATTAATGCTGGCTACGCTTTCAATGTAACAATGTTGTATATATGTTGCTCATAGTTCACGGATACAAATCCTCTACAGTCAATTTCTCTCCATTCACCTCCATTTGCACTATTACTTGGGGACATTTATATATGTTTCCCATAGTTCACCATCCCAGAGTTCTTCAAAGGTCTTATAGGCACCATAGGTCTCATGGACAAAAAATGTACCCTTAAGTAGCTTATCTTGCATGTGTAAATTCCATCTGTTATTCAGATAATATTAATGAACCTTTCTTCAAATCTGTATTGGACCAAGCTTCTCTAAAGTGATAAATTAATACACTTTAAAAGGTAAAATAAATTAAAGAGTAGATTATAATATGACCCTGTGAAATAACTTATTTTTGAGCTGAAAAATGAAAAATAAGTTATCCTGCATGCGTAGATTCCATGTGTTATTCAGATAATGTCTTTCGTGTACCCTGCATGTGTAAATTCCATTGATTTTTTCAAAAAATAAAATAAATGTCTTTGTTTATCATTTAAGAGAAGACCCAGATATGTATTTGTTATGTCACACTTGCAAAGTGAAATGGTATAAATTGGGTATTCTCGGCGTGTAATTGGAGAGACTAACCCCTCGAGCCAGGTAGAACCGGTAAATCGTAAATCTCTCCCTCAAGAGATTTAACACTGTTGTATCCCAATTCTAGATTTGAACCCAAGACTTTGATTAAGTTAGAAGAGACCCCTACCATCTAATCCAAATGTTCTTGTGTGGTATAAATATATAAGCTTAATGTTGAGGCATTAAATGAAAATAGAAATAAGAAAAACTATATATTAAAGTAACAAACAATTACTTGCCTGCTCAATTTCAGAAAACCTGGGTATGAGGTCTTCAGGAATAGACCAATCAAAAATATCAAAATTTTCCTCTATTCTTGCCTCATTAGTGCTCTTAGGCAGCACACTGTGTCCACCTTGTAGGCCCCATCTAAGAGCAACTTGTGCTGGTGTTTTCCCCAACTTCTCTGCAATCCCTTTGACAACTTGATTGTTAAGAATGTCACCTTTGAGGGCCCCTGGTGAAGCTAGAGGAGAATACCCCTAAATATATATTTACAACTATGAAAAGAAATTACCAAGAATTGTTTTTGAGGTGCCATCACTTGAATTTTAAAATACATACCTAATTCATTTTTAACTAGCTCAATAGTAAAGGCATTTTAGGGGAATAAAGATAGTAGTTTAATAGGCATGCATAGACTGTGTAAACTACTTTTACACTAACTTCTAAAGAGAATTCACTTTCTTGCCACCGGAACTGTCAAATTGGGCCGCCCGACTCAAGGTTTACTAATCAAGAATGAGATGGGAGTCTTTTTTCTTTGTCGTTGCTTGGCTGTAAACCGAGTGCTTTTGGCCAAAATGTAAAAACAGGATGGACTAGGCCAGCCTAGATGTCTACTGGGTTGTGTTTTTTTAAGTTCAGCCCAAAATACTGGGCCAATCTGGCCCAATTCACTTTAACAAAAGAAACCAGAAAAAGTATTCAAAACATCATAAGAACTCGGCCCATGGGCCAACTAGACTAGGTTAAAATGGCTCGGTTCTTTTCTGACCCTCTATTTGGCAAGCTCAACCCAATCCAAAACACTGAGCCATCAGGATGGCCCATTGTGCAAGGCCAAAATCAACACCTACAACTGTTTTTAAAATGCAGTTACAAAAGTGACTGACATGATAAAGTGATGTGTTTTAGTTGGATGTGAGTGTAAAATTTCTTTCCAGTAACCTGCATGTATGGAACAAGTTATACTTATAGATAGATGAATTCCTTTTGATTCACAGAATGCATTCAACTTTTGCTGCTGCCATCCAGGGTGCAATTCAACTTGGTTAATAGCAGGAAGAACTCTAGCTACATCCAATAGATCTTGAAGCTTTTTGTAGAGAAATTGCTAACTCCTATAGCTCTAGCTTTTCCAGAGTCATATAATGCTTCCATTGCTTTCCATGTTCTTGGTATGTCTGGATGATCAAGGTTTCCGGGAATAGACTCACTTGATTTCATGCGCACCGGCCGGTGGATCAAGCAAATAAATTATTTCAGAATTGAACAAAAATGAACCCTTTATACTCAACTTTTGAAAAACTAAAGCATCAATTTAGTCTCTTAACTAACAACTGGTGTGGAAAATAGTATGCAAGTATACATAGTTACACAAGTAATATAATGATAAGAAAATGTCGAACCCACAGGGATTATGTAAAGCTTTGTAATGTTCAGAGTGTACTTAGTGTGTCTATACTATTCATAGTTGGTTGGAGTGTTCAAAGTTATAAAAACAATATAAACAATAAATGTGTGTAAGGAATCAGTGAGGTAAAGTAGTTGAGATGTTTTCACCAAGTAAATCACTTCTAAGTGGTTTTAGTGGAGTATGCAGTGTGGGTACATTGGATGCAGCTGCAATAGTGTGCGCCTTTCAGTCACTTTCTTCAGAGTTTCATTACAAGCTTTTTATGTCTAGGCATGCTAAATAGGTTCACTCCTGTCTCTTAAGCTCCCACTGTATCACCCTAAGAACTATGTTATCCTATGTCTAGGATTTAACACGGTTTTAACAAGCAATTCCTTATTAAAGCTAGTTCAACAAAGATGTTGTTACAAACACTCATTCTTATTAACTCTTGATTTCTTAAATGTAACCCATGTCTGCTGCTACAAGTCTACTTATTCTAAAGTGATCAATTCCAGAATAAGTTTTGAAAGAAGTATTACACAAGAGTTAAAATGCATACACTATATAGACCACATTTACTTACTTAGAAGTTCATTACAAGGCTACAACATCTCAACTAAAGGAATTTAGCTCATATTACTCATAATATAATAGAAAGAATCTGCAAAGAGCATAATCAAATGAGTAATATAACAAAAGAACTCAAAAGGATAGAGATTACACAAATAGGAGATCTTTTGCATGAGTTTCCCAAGTCAAGTACAAGATGATTTTTTACACAAGTTTCCTCCAAGTAGAAGTGAATGGAGTGGTTGTCAAGCACCTCCTTACCTTTCTTCTCTTCAGAAACTTAAATAAAAACTAAACCTAAGCTAAGAATACAAATAAACTAACTGATCCTTTAAGAATTGGATGAAGGATGATTTGCAAGTGAAGATTTGGCCTCTATTTATAGGCAAGTGAGATTTCCTCCCTTGAAGGGTTTCCTTTGGCGCGAAATATCAACTGAGATCAGTAACCATGGTTAGTTGCAGATCTCCCATCAAGCAAGTTGCTCAAGTTGATCGTTTGCATGAAGTTCACATGGGGTGGTCTAATAAAGAAGTGCCACATGTCCTCGAGTGAGTAAGCTTCTCAACTTGTCTTAGATAGTGGTCGCCGATTAAAGATGTGGATTTGCTCCATATGACTAGGCATGACGTCACAAATCAAGTGTTGAAGCATCAAATTGGTCATTGGATGTTTTGGTGCAAAGTGTTGATTTAGCAGGTGTAGGCAGTGCGGGCACTCCTAGTGCAGGCAGTGTGGGTACACCTGAAGTAGCTGCACTGAACAAAACATCAAATCTAACAAGATATATGCATTTTGCCTAATTCATTGTCATAATCCTTTTTAATCCTTAAAATGTTGTTTCTTAATAAATAAGCTTTATTTACATATTAATGTACTTGAAATAAACAATACTCTAAGTTTAAATGTATAAATAACTCTATATAAAATAGAGTTATCAACAACCTCTTCTATTTAGTCTCTAAAGCAATGTTATTAAACCCGATCGACCCTACGGGCTTGACTCGGGCCGGACCGAAACGGTGATGTGATCGGTCCGAGTCACCTATTGGATCGTGGGTGTTTTGCACTGGTGCGACCGGTGTGACCCGTGAGCGGAAGGCATCGAACCTGCGTGCGACCGGTGTTGACCCTGTCGGCTCGACCTTGTCTAATCCGGTCCGGTTGTCGATTTGTGCTTGTTTTTATTTTTTAAGTAAAACGACATTTGTTTTGCTATTTTTTAAAAACAAAAGCTAAATTTGAATTCAATATTTCTTGTTCGGGGCTTTAACTTTAAGGTTTTTATTTGTTTTCAATGATGAATGAGTAGTGAGTTTTGGACAATTTTATTGTATGGTAAAAATTCATAGCTCTCGCGATATGTGAATATACAACATGCCTAATTTTAATGTGTTTTAGTAGTGTCACACGGTCATGCGGGTCAACTAGTGACCCTGGTCCGACCATTGACCCAAATGACCCAAATGATTCTGCTTCAGTCGACTCTCCGGTCGAGTTTAATAACATTGCTCTAAAGTATAATGTACTTGAAATAAACAATACTCTAAGTTTAAATGTATGAATAACTTTATATAAAATAGAGTTATCAACAACCTCTTCTATTTAGTCTCTAAAGTATACAAAAGTGATAAATAGTCCCTAAAGTTTGTAAAAAAAACGTCTAATTAGTCACTAAGGTTTTATAAGTAGTCCATTAGAGGGACTAAAGAGAAGAATTTCACAAAATTTTGACTAATAAGACTGATTTCCCAAACTTCAACACTACTTATCAATTTTCATATAGTTTAGGGATCAAATACAGAAAAAAGTGTTCGTTTAGAGACTAAATTGAGGATTTGTTCTAATTGAAACAATAATTTATATTTAGAAACCAAATTCACATTCCTACCAGATAGAGGTCAAGGTAGTCTAGCTGCAAATCATGTAAAGTTTTATCCAATGCTTTTGGAACATTTTCTGGATCATGATCAGAACACCTGGAGACAGTAAAAAAAAACTGAGGATTTATGTTAAAAAAATCTAAGCATTGCATTTTTTTTCTAAAATTCAGAAAAAGCAAGATTTTCAGGAAAATTAAATTAACAAACCAGAGTTTGGAGGTGATCCATAACTCCGCACGCTTAACCATTCCATCCTCAAAAAGCTTTTTGAGTGCTGAACCAAATCTATTCAAATTATGGGACAGTAAAGGCATATATACTAGATAAAAACTATAAAAAAGAAATTACAAAAAAAAAAAAAAAAAAAAAAAAAATTGTGATCTTGAATCATGATTACCTCAGCTTGATTCTTATAGACTTCAGCACAATCAATATGCCTGTATCCAACCTGAACAAAAATAATGCATATGCTTGGTTAGGTAAATTTAAGGGAATATGTTTTAGTTCTGTCTTAAAATTCGTTTTTCAAATTTAAAATATACGTACATACATATATATATATATATATATATATATAAACTAGAAAATTTGTTTGAATAACTTATTTTATGAAGAGAACAGTTTCTTATTTTCTTGTTTTTATAACAAATAAAAATAAAGTAGATAATACTAATTTTCAAAAACAGTTTTTCGAAACAATTTATGAAACAAGTCCTAAATCTACATCATTTTTTGCCCATACATAAAGATTGGAAAACTATATAAAGCAAGTGAATTTTACAAATTTAAATAAAAAAGGCATTTTAGAAATTCCGTTTAAGTGCATTGGTTTATATTGAGTAAAAAAAATTAAAAAGAGAAGAAGTTGGGTTAAACATACCTGAATGGCAGTGGTGATAGTTTTGGCTACAACACCAGGTTCAGCCTTCCAAGTACCTAAACCAAGGGAAGGTATTTTGGCACCTGTGTTCAACTCAAAGAATTTCATAGTTGTTGCCATTTTTTCTCTCTGTACTAGATAGTAGTAGTAGTAGATTTATGAGGTTCAGTTAACGTTTTTTTTTTGGTAGAAAGTTCAGTTAACGTTTGGTTGATGCAATTTATTCAGGACCGTCCCTGACAATACGGAGACTCTGCAAATACTAAATGGGGGTCCTAATTATATTTATACGAAATAAAACTCAAACTTCAATACAAAACTCAAACTCTAGTATTTAAATTGTAAATAACATTTTTTTCGATAAATTGAGGGTAATAATGTTAATCATCATTTAGCACAGCATCATTGACACACGCTCCCCCCACCTTCTATTAAGGGTTTGAGAGGATGAGACTGAGCGAGAGAGACATGTTTTTTTCAGCGCAAGGGAGGGTAAGTTAGCAGAGAGAAACGTGTTTTTTTTCAACATGAGGGAGGGTATTGTGGGCTGGGCACTTTTTTGGCGGCCCTAATATTTTTTCGGTGGGGCCCTGTTCTGTTGCACAGGCCCATCTGGTAAAGGGTCGGCCCTAAATTTATTTATAGGCAGTTATAAAGAAAGCAATGATTGGAGGAGGCTCATAACGAAAGGTAAAATGGGATTGCTCAGGAAGATAATCTACCTTACGGAAAAATAACTTGTCGAGATAAAATCTGGATGTTATGCAGAAGAACTTTTTGAGAACATATTTAATGCAGTGATGAATGCGAAAGGCAAAACCAAAGACAGTGAGAACATAACTAAAGATGTCAATAGTTATTCTTCCAATTAAGCAAGATGTGTTGATGTGGCAAATGGACGGATGCATAGGATAAAGAGTCATGATTGTCATGTATTCATGGAGAGTTTACTTCCTAATGCCTTTAGTTTGTTGTCAATGCATGTTCTAAATCCGCTTATTGAAATGAGTCAATTTTTAAAGAATATGTTCCGTAACGCTGAAAGAGAATGTCTTTACTAAGATGAAGCAAGACATTCCATTTAATCTATATAAGTTGGAGAGAATATTTCCCACTAGTTTATTTGATTCTATGGACAATACATCTCACATATGAAGTGCCGGAAACTCACTCATCCAATGATGATTTGTCAATTAGATCGTAAGCCGCTGAAGTGGTGGTTGATTAGCTATTTAAGTGATTTTTGGCCAATATCTTACTCATTTGGGAAGATATCCAGGTAGTATAAGCTCACCAAGTCAAGAATGTGAAAGAAGGCATATTTCCTTAAAGTATAATCTTACACAATGTAATATGCAAGGTAATGGGTTAAGAACATGGCCAATAGGGTTAATATAGGTTTCTCAATTAGTCTTTGTACATAAATATCTCTTGTCCAAGAATTAGTCGACAATTGTGTGAGAGTTAGTCGACCTTAGTCATAGCAAATAAGGAGTCAGTTGACCAACTTAGAGTCAGTCGATCTGGATTTAGCTGATCTCAGTTACATTTGATCGAGATTTGGCTAATTTTAGCTCAACTGATATGGACTTAACTGATTTGGATTTAGCTGATCGACAAATGTTTTCCCTTCAACCGAGTGAATCTGACCAATTAATTTTTAGTGTAAACACGGGCATATACCGACTTTGAGCATTAGAATATGTTTTGCAAATACTCATCACACTTCTCCAACCGTGGCACACGGCCGACCAACCTAAACCGAAGAGAGACACTCGAGTCTCATCTCGTCGTGCGAAAACGTTGTGCACAATAGAGGAAAATAAAGAATAGGTTTGAGCATGTCACATATTGAGGAAACAAATTGCTTTTCCTCATTGGCATTGATCTCCGTTGATTGGCATGCTGCTATAATTATTGGCATTAATCTCCATGAATTGATTGCTTTATTCTAGAGACTCACCAAGAGTAGGGAGAACCAAACCTCAGGGCTCAAGTCTTAAAAATGCGCTTATTTCTATTAATCGATTAGATGAAGAAATGAAACATATGAACATCAAAATCTTTTGGCTACTATACTTGTCAAATCAACAGTACTGGTTTTATTATTATGAACTTAAGTTACAATACTATTAAGGACAATTTAGTCTGAAGTCCTTATTTTCATCAATGTTGCATCTTGCTCACAGCTCACCATCCCAGAGTTCTTCAATGGTCTTATAGGCACCATAGGTCTCGCTAACAAAGACTGTACCCTTAATTAGCCTATCCTGCATGAGTAAAATCCATGTGTTAATGAACTTTTTTGTAGATCTTTATTGGATAAAGTTCCTCTAAAGTGATTTTAGCAACAAAAAGAAAAGTTCCTCTAATGTGATCAATACGCTTCAGAAGGTATAGTAATTTACAGAGTAGATGACTAAATGGTTGGTGTTATAGAAGCATAGGGCCCGTTTGGATAAACAACTTAATTAAGTGCTTATGGCATAAGCGCTTATCATATAAGCTGTTATATAATTAAGTGCTTATGGCATAAGCGCCTATGATAAGCACTTATGCGTAAGCTGTTTATATAATAATAGATAAAATAATGTTAAAACTATTTTTCTATAAGCCAGAAGCTGTTTTCATAAACTATCCTTTGGAGTTTATGGAAATTAGCTGAAAACAGCTTATGAACATGTCATAAGTTGTTTCCATAAGCCCTGCCAAACAGTTTCATAAGTGCTTATGCCAGTTGATAAGCTCAAAATAAGCTCATCCAAACGGGCCCCAATTCATGGATGTATTAAAATATTTAAGAAAAGAGCCAAATAAGTATTTGTTATGTAACACTTGCATAGTGTGAAATGCTATAAGGAAAAACTAGATTAAAGGAACAAACAAATACTTGCCTGCTCAATTTCAGAAAACTTTGGTATGAGGTCTTCAGGAATTGACCAATCGTATACATCAAAATTTTCCTTGATCCTTGCCTCATTAGTGCTCTTAGGCAGCACACTGTGTCCACATTGTAGGCCCCATCTAAGAGCAACTTGTGCTGGTGTCTTCCCTAATTTCTCTGCAACCCCTTTGACAACTGGATTCTTAAGGATGTCACTTTTGAGGACCCCTGGTGAGCCTAGAGGAGAATAACCCTACAGAGATATTTGTCACAGACAGTTACAACTATCAGAAGAAATTAACAAGAATGGTTTTTGAGGTACCATGATTTGAATTTGAAATACATACCTAAATCATTTTCAACTAGCTCAATAGTCAAGACAATTTTAGAGAACATAAAGATAGTTTTCTTTGAGTTTAATGGACATCTACAGTTGGTGTAAACTAGTTTTACACTAACATCCAAACATATCCAAAAATACTTACCTAAATCATTTCAACTAGCTCATCAGTGAAGACAATTTTAAAGAAAATAAAGAATATTATTTTTTAGTTTAATGGCATGCACGGTTTGTGTGAACTACTTTTGCACAAACATCTAATGAGAATTAACTTTCTTGCAGATATCCAGTTACAAAAGTGGATGACATGGTGAAATAGCTCTGTAACACCGACACTTCAGGTTGCAGATGTGTCTGGTGTCCAACAAGTGTCATGTCAAACACCGACACCGACACACTTCAATTACAACCAGTGTCAACATGTTTGTGTCAGTGTAGTGTCCATGTCGATAATTCATTGTAAAATTTGTTTACAGTAACAGCGTATGCCCTATTTATCCATTTTCTTTTCCAAATACCTCAAAATTTTGCAATAAGTCACTGGATGCAACAAGTTATACTTACAGATAGATGAATTCCTTTGGATTCACAGAATGTATGCAACTTCGGCTGCTGCCATCCAGGGTGCAATTCAACTTGGTTAACAGCAGGAGGAACTCTAGCTACATCCAATAGATCTTGAAGCTTCTTTGTAGAGAAATTGCTGACTCCTATAGCTCTAGCCTTGCCAGAGTCATATAATGCTTCCATTGCTCTCCATGTGCTTGGTATGTCTGGATGAACAAGGTTTTCAGGCTTAAATTCATTTGACTTCATGCGAACTGGCCAGTGGATCTACAAAGCAAATCCATTCAGAATTGAACAAAAATGAACTCAGCATCACATTTGTTGCGCAAAAAAAAATGCAGTTTGCTCAACTGAGAAATCGTAGTTGAGAGAGAAAACCCTCAATTTATTCTCTAAAGTTAAACTCAATCCTATTGAGTCCCTCAAATATATGAAAATAATAAATAGTCCCTGAAGTTTAATAAGTAGTTCCTTACGGATTTCACAAAACTTTAGGAATTAATGAGACGGATTTCAAAAACTTGAAGAACTACTTATCATTTAGCTTATATATAGCATAGGTGCCAAATAGAAGAGAAGGTGTTAGATTAGGGCTAAATTGAGAGTTTTTTTCTCATTTAAATCATAATTTCAATTTAGAAACTGATAGATAATGATTTGGGCCTTGGGCCAATAGATGGGCTGAATAGGTGATTGCTTAGGGGGCTTGTTAGTTAGACCAGAAAATGTACTTAAAAGCAGAAGGAATAGCAAGTAGTAGGCTTTATGTGGAATAATCAGTTAGGGAACCTTTGGGTTTAGGCAGAGTCAGAGATTTATCTCTTCTCTGATAGCTCTGGTATTACGGAAATCTTTCTTTGTAATAGTTTTCATCTTCCATTAATAATACTTTTTCTTGTTACTTTGAATTCGGGTTCCTATCGAATTGGTCCGTCCTGCCGGATTCGAACCAACAACATAAATTCACATTCGAACCAATTCACATCTTCCACCAAAATATCTACATTAATTCACATTTCAGTGAAGTCAATGCCTACCAGATAGAGGTCAAGATAGTCAAGTTGCAAATCACGTAAAGTTTTATCCAATGCTTTTGGCACATTTTCTGGATCATGATCTGAACACCTGGAGACAGTAAATAAAGCAGAGCATCCATGTTAAAAATCTAATGAAAACATTCTTTCCAACATTCAGAAAAGGCAGAAAATTTTCAAAAAAACAAATGAACAAACAAGAGTTTGGAGGTGATCCATAATTCTTCTCGCTTAACCACACCACCCTCAAAAAGCTTTTTGAGTGCAGAACCAATCTATAAGAATCAAGATTAAAAAAAAAACTGTTAATTGGCTTGCAATGCATATATATATATATATATATATATATATATATATATATATATATAGAAATGATTGTGCTATTCATTTTCTTTATCTTTTCAAAACAAAATTAACAAATTCTGTAGTGAAATTAAATGACATCAGCTGAAATAATTTATAACAATTCACACCTTAAAATGATGGTAGAGTAAAGGCAAGCATGCTAAATGGAAACATTGCAAAGAACTGTAAAAAAATATGCAAGGAATCTCTAAATTTAGGGCTACCTAACTTTCTCCCTATCTCTTTATATCATTTTTTCTCTCATATTTTCTCTCAAAATTTTCCCACAATATTAAGAGATTCAAAGTTACACAATTAATTTCCAAAAAAAGAAACCCTAAATTGAATGAATCATGATTACCTCAGCTTGATTCTTATAGGCTTCAGCACAATCAATATGCCTGTATCCAACCTGAACAAAAATAAAGCATTTGCTAGGTTAGTAAAAAAATTCTTTGATTGCATTGACCTATATTGAGAAGAAAAATAAAAGGTGAAAAAGAAGAAGAATTTTGATTAAACCTGAATGGCAGTGGTGATAGCTTGGGCTACAACACCAGGTTCAGCTTGCCAAGTACCTAACCCAAGGGAAGGGATTTTGGCACCTGTGTTCAACGAAAAGAATTTAATAGCTGTGCCCATTTTTTCTAACTCTGCAATACTAACAAATCTAGGTACTGGAGACTAGTATTAGTAGTATCAGATCTCTGGTGTGGTGTTTAGGTAACGTTTGATTGTTTAATTGATTGATGCAATCAATTTTTTCTCAGGGAATCGTGGTCCCAGTTATAGAGAGGCGATGGATGAAAGAGTGGAAATGGGAACACCGCGATTTTTTTTTCGTCTATTTGGGAAGAATCTTGAAATGTTGAAACTCTTGGAAAATGCGGGGAAAGAATACCCTCATATTTAATCACAACCACTCATTTATCTAATCCAATCTAATATCTATCGAGGTAATACTAAATTTAGTCTCTGACAGTGGCGGATCCAGGATTCTAAGTTAGGGTGTTCCTTTTCCTTTAATCATTTAACAATTGTACGATTTTAAAAAAAAAAACTGTTAATTGGCTTGCAATGCATATATATATATATATATAAATGATTGTGCTATTCATTTTCTTTATCTTTTTCAAAACAAAATTAACAAATTCTGTAGTGAAATGACATCAGCTGAAATAATTTATAACAATTCACACCTTAAAATGATGGTAGAGTAAAGGCAAGCATGCTAAATGGGAAACATTGCAAGGAACTGTTGAAACTCTTGGAAAATGCGGGGAAAGAATTCCCTCATATTTAATCAGAACCACTGCTCTATGTATCTAATCTAATATTTATTTATCTAATCTAATCTATCTTCATTTTTTAACACATCATCACTTATTTATCAGATTTTTTAATTCCATTTTCTCTTCCTTCCACTCTCTCTCTCTTTCAATCTCACATTTCCCAATATTTCTCACATTTATACTTTTTCTTCTTACACTCTCTTTCATCCTTTTTTTTTACCTTACTTTTATTATAAAACAAATGTTTCTTACTGGTAGTTTGGTATCTAACTTTTGTTATTTACTATAATCTACTAATCAACTAAAATAATCAATTGAAATTACAAGCTAACTGCACTCATATATAAAAAACATGAGATAACTGAAGTTATAATTTTTGAAGACTACTATAAACCTACAATGTAAAAAAACAAGAAGGCTTAATGACTATTTAAACTACTAATTAACATAAAACAAATATTTCTTATTGATAATTTACTATCTAATTTTTACTATCTACTAATCAACTCTAAAATAATCAATTGAAACTGCGATATAACTGCACTGATATATAAGAAAACACGGGGTAATTGCAGTGATATATGAAAAACCACGAGATTAATATTTTCCATTGATAATCATAATTTTTTTAAGGTTTAATGACTATTTAAACTGATTAATGTTTAAAGCACACGTCACAAGTATTTGTCACTAATACCTAAAAAAGACAAATAATTGTCACTGATATATAAAAAAACACGAAATAAATATTTCTTATGGATAATCTACTATCTATCTTTTAATATCTACTATAATCTGCTAATAACTCAAATAATCAATTGAAACAATGAGATGACTGCATTGATACATAAAAAACAAACACGGGATAACTGCACTGATATATAAGAAAACACGGGATAACTGCATTGATATATAAAAATACACAGGATTAATATTTGTCATTGATAATTATAATTTTTTAAGGCTTAATCACTATTTAAACTGATTAATATTTAAATCACAAGTGACAAATATTTGTCACTAATACCTAAAAAGCACAAATAATTGTCACTGATATATAAAAAAACACGAAATAAATATTTCTTATTGATAATCTACTATCTGTCGTTTACCATCTACTATAATCTACTAATCAACTCAAATAACTGTTATACCCCAATTTTGTCCGTATTCTTTTTATAGTTTTAGTCGTTTATTTTATTCATGTTCTGAAGTCGCGAAAATTATTAAAAAAGTGTCTCACCTAAGCCAATCTCAACTAACCTGTTCAACTAAGACGATATGTCGTTGTTTAAATTGAGAATGCGCGCGAATGATCGATCTTTTCGCACATTCTTAAGTTGAATCTTCGTATTAGGGGGCCTAGTCGAACTTAATTAGGTTTATCCGAGTCGTTTCCTTGCAATGGGTTTATTCGAGTTGTTTTCTCGCAGTTGGGCTCATCATTCCGACTTCTTTTCTATTATTTTGAACACATACATATATATACAGTCCAAAAAATATCAAAAAAATTTCTGTTTAATGTTATTTACATTTTGAAAGTGTCTAATTGTCCGAAGTGTCCAAAAATACAAAAATAATAATACAAGAAAATACAAAAAAATGTAAAAACGAAAATAAATAAAAATAGATAAACAACGGCAACAATTAGTAATTTTGGGTCTGTTCTTGCTCTATAAGACTTCTCAGCTAGCCCACGTTATCAGAACCTGCAAAAGCCCAGTCAAATCAGTCAAAACCAATTAAATGCTAACCCTAAGTTTTTAATATAATTAAGCAGTCAGTCCACAGTAAAATAGACAAAAAAACCAAGGCAGAAAACTACTGCTAAAATCACCCAAAAATAGGATTAGAGTTTCACATCGAAACCCTAATCCACTAAACACGGTTCTGAAGTTTCTGAGACCTAAAGAAAGAAGAAGCAACAGATCAAAAGAAGCAGATACAATGGCAGTCATAGACGCAAATTTGTGCAAAGAGATTAAAAGCATAGCAAAGAAGCAATAGTAGATAGAAGGCAAAGTTCGGAAAATTTGGAACTATGGTATTCTCATGTCAGAATAATTCGCTTTCAGTAATAATAGGTATGTAACAATTGCTTCCTTTTGCATTCTCGTGAACATAAATTATGTACGCATTTAACTAAAATAGTGAGGAGGATAATTAAATAAATCGAGATCAAGTTACTAATTTTATCGCTTTGAATAGGATATTTGGAAAACTAGTGCTAAAATCAAAGTTTAAATCAAAGTGAACCAATGACAAAACCACATGTATCGCTTTTAACTTAGAAAATGCTAACTGTAAGTCGTTGATGCTATATCAGTGTCGATTAATATTTAAAAACAAGAAGGGTCTAGTGATAATTATTAACCAACAGTACTCTAAATCAAGGATTAGATTTTAGGACAAATTAGAACTAAACCAAAAGGAATTAACAGAGAAGAAGAGAACCGGAATAGAAAGAGGAAAATGAGATAAAAAAATGAACTGTGGGGACGACGCCGGGGCTCCGGTCGTCTTCTCCGGCGAAGCTCCGGCAAGCCCACCATCAAACCGACCACAACCTCAAAATCGAGCCACCAAACCACCAAAACCGAACCTTCTTTCAAACCCAACAAGCCACCACCGAAAGTTAACTCGACACCACTGGCCACCCACCTCCGGTAAAGTCATCTCCGCCGTCGTCCTCTCTCTCTCATCGTGAGGCACCCACAACCCACTGCCATGGAAACCCAGAAACAACGCGGCTGGATTTTCTCTCTCTCTAAAACCGGCGTATTTTCACGAGTAACTCTCTCTCTCATCATCATGCACATAGCAATGCAGGCAGCAGAAGTCGGGAAGGAAGGGTGAAATGAATTTAGGTTTAGGTTTTTTTTCTGGTTTGGGCCTATGTATTGCATTTCAGTTGTAATTTATTTTTTTATTATCAGAACGCTATTTGCACCCCTCCAATTCACGCGCATGCCTTCCCCCACTTAAGCCCAGTTTCGCATGCTGGGCTCTCCTATGCGAACTGGGCTTCCTTTTTACACCCCCTATTAATTATGCAACCCCCTGCGACTAATAAAACCCCAATTTACTATTTTCACCCCCTGTTTCACCATTTTAATTCTTTTCCAATTCAAATATAAATACTTTTTCTCTCGAAATTAAATAAATGGCTAAGTCGGTTGTACAACCGGGTTAGTCATTATTTTAGGGTCAATGAGCTGTACAGTTCAGTAACCCTGAAAACTTAATAAATACGAATAAACTATTTTTCCTAGAAAATAGGGGACTAAGTCGGTTGTACAACCGGGTTAGTCAGCGTTCTAGAACTAATGAGCTGTACAGTTCAGGAGCTCTAGAATACCTATTCTAAAATCAACCCATCTCACAACTCCTTTCAAAAATTCAAAAATAATTTTTCAAAAGGTAGGGGACTAAGTCGGTTGTACAATCGGGTTAGTCGTCCCCTAGAATCAATTGAGTCATGATAGCCTCAAGGAATCCTAGGACCCCTACACTAAAAAACACCAACCCATAAACCTTTTTCAGGAAGAACTACGTAGCTTTGATTCCTCCATTGCATCCGGAGGTACGTAGGAGCAAGACTCAACTCTTGTCAAGCACTAAAAAACCAAAATTTAAATAAGTCTTTTTCTCTACAAATAAAAGGGTAATAATTAAAAAATCTTAATTAATTAGACAATGGATGTCGTGGGGTGCTAATACCTTCCCCACACATAACGACTCCCGAACCCTAACAATGCTTCGTCCTAAATATAAAGGGATTTTCCGAATTTGCCCTTAAACTAAAATTTGGTGGCGGCTTCCTTTTGAACTTCGAAGAATCCTTTCCCGGATTTTTCGGTCGCTACAGCTGGCGACTTCACAGGGGACTTATTTATTTTTAGAGAGTCAAAACCTAGTCTAATTAATTTAGGATTAACTCAATTTTCACCCTTTTATTTATTTATTTGCTTTTGCATAGTTATGTTATTTATTTGTGTAAACCCTAGGATAGAAGACGATATTTGTATATATGTTTGTTTGTCTGTTTGCAGCTTTTGGGTTGTTTTTAAATTGCTCCTACACACACCGCACTTATACACATCACACACATGTGAGAAAAGTCCTCTACCCGGACTTGAGTGCAAACCTAAGTTAGAACGAGATTGTGTAGTGATGGCCTGCGGGACGTACGTCTCGTTGGGTGGTCACGAAAATATCACCTAGAGTTTGATTCCTTTTGAGGATGTCATCCCTTCTAATAGCTTGCCTATTGTTGGGGTCAGTGTTCTTGACTGGAGTCCTTGGCTCTAGGAACCATGTGTAGGACTCTTTAGAGCTACCATTGTGAGGCTCACTATAAAGGAGACCTTAGACCTACTCCGTAAGATACCTTTCTAAGGTCACAAAGGAGCTTCATACCCTTGCATTCAAACAAATATTTATGCACTGCCTTTTTATAAAAAAATCAAAAATCAAAAAACACCAAAAATCACTATTTCCTGCATTTTTTAGAAAATATACCACATGCATTTTTTCTTTTTCTTTGCACTACAAAAAAAATACAGCAAATAAACATCTAGTGTTGCATGCACTTTTATGACCGTCAGAGAATTAAAATCTTTACCTTGGAGAGAAGCCGTGCACGCTGAAGTCAAAATTAAATTTTGTACTTTACTCTCCAATGAAAAGTTTATGATTCCCCGGCGTAATAAATAAAATCATATGTTATCATTTCATGCACATACATTATCATTTCATTCACATTTCATGCACATTCATTTGCATACTTACATCATGCATTATAAAAAAATTAGCATATAATTTTAGGAAAATGTGATGAGAGGTGAGACATTCTTGTGAAATAAATCATTCTTTTTGGAAAAAGCTTAGTCATACTTCGTTGCAAGCTCAAAGTGTTTCAAGTCATTCAGTTTTTCAAATTTTTAGCTTGCTCACATTTTTTAACAAAACGTTGTATCTCTTCCATCCCATGATAAATGACCGAAATGTCCATCAAAATTTCTTTCATGTTTTAACTCGTGTTAACTCTCTACGAAGCATTCATGTAGTAACATATGTGTGACATATGTCTTCATTCTTGTTTGAGTCAGTTAATGTCCTTACCTTGTCATCACCCCCCGTCCAAGTCTAATCCCACCCCGACCACCCTAAAGTGTACTCCCCCTACCTAGTCAACTTTTTGGGTTTGTTCTCACTAATGAAATAACACTTTAGGTCCTCTATACTGGGGCAAATTCGTGATCTCTAAAACACCTTGTCAACATTGTATTACCTTGGTGATCTCTAAAAAAAGTAAATTCAAAAAGGCCCGTTAGGTTGAAAACTCGTAAGAGCGGCCTAAGCAAAAATTAGGGCATAAAGAAAAAAGAGCAAATATATAAAAGGAAATAAATTATTGTCCTTAAGTTAATTTTTGAGAAAACAAGCAATCATGATTTGAAATGAAGTTTGACCATCTTCCCATATCCTCAAGAAATCATTTGCTACCCTACCCACCTTAAGCCAAAAATCCAAAAACCTTCCAATCACCCTAGACAAGGATCAATTCTACATCAAAGATAGTGTATCACTTTTATCTGCTCATCTCAAAAGAAAGAGAAAGAAAAATCAAAAAAAGAAACTGAAATCAAAAAAGAGGATCGAAAAACCATGAAAAAGCAAAAGTGGTACAATTATGAGCTGATACTTCTTACCGTAAACACATAAGAGATCCTTGTCTGAAATAAACCCTCAAACACTTCATTTGGCCTCAATATCCTATCCTCCATAAACCCTTGACCACGTTACAATCCTAAACAGGTCCATTCTACCATGAGGCACATCAATTACTCAATAAAATCTCAAACACTCCTTTGAGCCTAAAAAACCATTTCCTTCATAAATCATCACCCATTAGCCAAGTTACATCATCAAATCATTTGTCCCATCAATCATCAAACACCTCTTTGAGCCCAATTATCCCTTCCTCCATAAATCATTAACCACCGACCCATATTACAACCCTCTAGAGTTCATTCTGATCATTGACTGGATATTTTTGTTTTCTCAAAGTTTTAATTTCAGGACAAGTAAGTTTATTTATTTATAATATGTTTGCTCAAAAAAAATATATCTCAAAAAAAAAACTCAAAAGAAAAGAAAAATCAAAAGGCTTGCACCACAAGATTCATTCAAGTTACAATTATACTAAGACAAGGTTTAGTGATCACCAAGTGCAGTTTTCATCATAATAAACTCAGAACTATCATAGGCTAAGAGTCGTTCTAAAGACAACCAAAAGGCTTACGCTAGGATCGTCACCTAGATCCTAAATTGGGGCATCCCTTTCACCATGTGCTCCACTTAAGCTTGGGGAAATGTGTCCAACGTCCATACCACACCCAGTCTACCCAGTCATATTTGACCAGCTCCTAAACTCATTACCCTAACTCCGTCACTTTCTACAACCTCACCAAAACAACCGTTTGAAATCCTGTTATCAAGTGGGGCAACCCTGTCACCCTTCACTCCACCTACAATGGGGGAAATTCACCTACACCCATCTCATCTCATCTCCGTTATACTCCCATCCATAAAACCATACCGGGGCAATTTCTCAACTCATTACCCTAAAGGCTGCTACTCTAGTCAGGGCAATCTCGTCCTTACCATAAATGGGGCAACACTAAACTCTATGGGTTGAGACAAAATTTCTCGCTTCCAAAGTCAGTGCATTCCCAATTCATCATCTTCTACACCCCTAGCTTGTCACCACTAGACAGGGGCAAGTTATGCACTCACCGTCATTCGATCTAAATTGGGGGACAGTCCTGCATTCCTTGGCTTGGAAAAACCTACCTTTCATGACCTTGACAAAGATCAATCAGTCATTCACCCCTTCATGTGCCACAAATGTCCTCACCCTAAGCCTTTAATTAGAACCCTAAGTTAACTGACTCATTCATCTATACTTGCATTAACATACGCCTTTACTAAACAAAGCTTCAGAGAGAGAAAACTCAAGTTGATCATGTGATGCTAAAAATCCACTTAAGGTAACTTCGTGGACATAAACTTCGGTCATCATGGGGCATCATAATAGAAGAAAAATAAGCGAGCCCGCAAATACGGTCAAGTACTTTTTCATATCAGTGTCTGTAGATAACGACCTTGAGATTGCCGAAGTTTGAATCAAAACTAATTTTTCCAAAGAACGATCAATATTCACCCCTGCTTCTCGCATCTCATCATTAAAAAAAATGTTTCTGTATCCCAGCCACCATATCATATCATCACCTCATGCACCATAGCATTTGCATTCAAGCATTTCATTTGCATCATATTCACATTCGCATTCCATTCATCCATCAGATACAAAAAAGCAAAAAAAAAAAAAAAAAAAAAAGGGAATCACCTATTTCATTCATCACCCCACTAAAAATACCTGTTGCATGTGCATATATTATTGACATTGTATATGCATTACCGGTATTGCTTCTGAATCGACTTCAAGTGTCGATACCTATATTTTGTTCCTCTAATATCAGCGCTTTAAGCGTTGATCTCATATCGTATCACATATCACCAGGTTGATCCCGCAAACCCCTATAGACCCCAAGTGGTCCTTCAGAGCAGTGCCCTAAGTGGCCCAGGTCGCAACGTCGGAGTCGAGCCCGGCAGACCTTCGCAGACCCCGAGTGGTCCTTCAGACTAGTTGTGTCAGCCTAAGACACAATGGACGTCCTTCATGGTCAACATATAAGTTCTAGACCTGATCTTGACCCATCATGGCCGCTCGAATATAAAGACCCCCTCAGACCGTTTTACTAGTACCGTAGCTAGTTGCGCTCCTTCAGACCACGATGGTCCTTCAATTAAGGCCTAGGCAGCCTTCCAGACCCTGAGTGGTCCTTCAGAGCCTTAGTGCTCCTTCAGATCCTTGTTGACCCTTCATTCAACTCTCGGTTAATGCGCCAAGTATTAATCACTCCCTCTTATCTCTCAAACCTTCCACTTCCCCTTAAACGGACAAAATTAGCGTCTATATTATCTTTATTCCTATTTCTACTACGAAAGTTCGAGAACTCATCACTTTCTAGTAAAATACTAATAAAGAGGGGCAACTGTTATACCCCAATTTTGTCCGTATTCTTTTTCTGGTTTTAGTCGTTTATTTTATTCATGTTCTGAAGTCGCGAGAATTATTAAAAAAGTGTCTCACCTAAGCCAATCTCAACTAACCTGTTCAACTAAGTCGATATGTCGTTGTTTAAATTGAGAATGCGCGCGAATGATCGATCTTTTCGCACATTCTTTAGTTGAATCTTCGTATTAGGGGGCCTAGTCGAACTTAATTAGGTTTATCCGAGTCGTTTCCTTGCAAATGGGTTTATTCGAGCACTCGCAGTTGGGCTCATCATTCCGACTTCTTTTCTATTATTTTGAGCACATACATATATATATATATATATATATATACAGTCCAAAAAATATCAAAAAAAATTCTGTTTAATGTTATTTAAATTTTGAAAGTGTCTAATTGTCCGAAGTGTCCAAAAATACAAAAATAATAATACAAGAAAATACAAAAAAAATGTAAAAACGAAAATAAATAAATAAATAATAGATAAACAACGGCAACAATTAGTAATTTTGGGTCTGTTCTTGCTCTATAAGACTTCTCAGCTAGCCCACGTTACCAGAACCTGCAAAAGCCCAGTCAAATCAGTCAAAACCAATTAAATGCTAACCCTAAGTTTTTAATATAAATAAGCAGTCAGTCCACAGTAAAATAGACAAAAAAACCAAGGCAAAAAACTACTGCTAAAATCACCCAAAAATAGGATTAGAGTTTCACATCGAAACCCTAATCCACTAAACACGGTTCTGAAGTTTCTGAGACCTAAAGAAAGAAGAAGCAGCAGATCAAAAGAAGCAGATACAATGGCAGTCATAGACGCAGCCCAGGCAGTAGATTAAAAGCATAGCAGCAAGCAATAGTAGATAGAAGGCAAAGTTCAGAAGCTGGAACTATTGTATTCTCATGCTGTAATAATTCGTTTTCTGTAATAATAGGTATGTAACAATTGCTTCCTTTTGCATTCTGTGAACATAAATTCTGTACGTACGAATTAAAATAGTGAGGAGGATAATTAAATAAATAAGATCAAGTTACTAATTTTTGCTGCCTTTGAATAGGATATTAGGAAAACTAGTGCTAAAATCAGGTTTAAATCAAAGTGAACCAATGACAAAACCACATGTATCAGTTTTAACTTAGAACAAGCTAATCTGTGTAAGCTGTTGATGCTATATCAGTGTCGATTAATATTTAAAAAGAAGAAGGGTCTAGTGATAATTATTAACCAACAGTGCTCTAAATCAAGGATTAGATTTTAGGACAAATTAGAACTAAACCAAAAGGAATTAACAGAGAAGAAGAGAAGCGGAATAGAAAGAGGAAAATGAGATAAAAAAAACGAACCGTGGGGACGACGCCGGGGCTCCGGTCGTCTTCTCCGGCGAAGCTCCGGCAAGCCCACCATCAAACCGACCCACAACCTCAAAACCGAGCCACCAAACCACCAAAACCGAACCTTCTTTCAAACCCAACAAGCCACCACCGAAACTTAACTCGACACCACTGGCCACCCACCTCCAGTGGAGTCATCTCCGCCGTCGTCCTCTCTCTCTCACCGCGAGGCACCCACAACCCACTGCCATGGAAACCGGTAAAACAGCTGCCGGATTTTCTCTCTCCCTCCCCTAAAACCAGCAATATTTTCGCCGGAGTAACCTCTCTCTCTCTCTCATCAGTGCGGCGCAGCCGCAGCAAGCTGGGAAGGAACGGTGAAATGAATTTAGGTTTAGGTTTTTTTTCTGGTTTGGGCCTATGTATTGCATTTCAGTTTTAATTTATTTTTTTATTATCAGAACGCTATTTGCACCCCTCCAATTCACGCGCATGCCTCCCCCCACTTAAGCCCAATTTCGCATGCTGGGCTCTCCTATGCGATCTGGGCTTCCTTTTTAGACCCCCTATTAATTATGCAACCGCCTGCGACTAATAAAACCCCAATTTACTATTTTCACCCCCTGTTTCACCATTTTAATTCTTTTCCAATTCAAATATAAATACTTTTTCTCTCGAAATTAAATAAACGGCTAAGTCGGTTGTACAACCGGGTTAGTCATTATTTTAAGGCCAATGAGCTGTACAGTTCAGTAACCCTGAAAACTTAATAAATACGAATAAACTATTTTTCCTAAAAAATAGGGGACTAAGTCGGTTGTACAACCGGGTTAGTCAGCGTTCGAGAACTAATGAGCTGTACAGTTCAGGAGCTCTAGAATACCTATTCTAAAATCAACCCATCTCACAACTCCTTTCAAAAATTCAAAAATAATTTTTCAAAAGGTAGGGGACTAAGTCGGTTGTACAATTGGGTTAGTCAGCGTCCTAGGAATCAGTGAGCTGTACAGTTCAAGGAATCCTAGGACCCCTACACTAAAAAACACCAACCCATAAACCTTTTTCAGGAAGAACTACGTAGCTTTGATTCCTCCATTACATTCGAAGTTACGTAGGAGCAAAACTCAACTCTTGTCAAGCACTAAAAAACCAAAATTTAAATAAGTCTTTTTCTTACAAATAAAAGGGTAATAATTAAATAAATCTTAATTAATTAGACAATGGATGTCGTGGGGTGCTAATACCTTCCCCACACATAACGACTCCCGAACCCTAACAATGCTTCGTCCTAAATATAAAGGGATTTTCCGAATTTGCCCTTAAACTAAAATTTGGTGGCGGCTTCCTTTTGAACTTCGAAGAATCCTTTCCCGGATTTTTCGGTCGCTACAATAACCAATTGAAACTATGAGATAACTGCACTAATACATAAAAAACAAACACGGGATAACTACACTGATATATAAAAAATACGGGGATAACTGCATTAATATATATAAAACATGGGATAGCTGCACCAATATATAAAAAAATACGGGATAACAACACTGATATATAAAAAGCACTATACTAACATATTAAAAACACAGGATAAATGCAAAATTATTTTAAAATGATACTTTTACATTTCTAGATTTTAATACTTATCTATTTTTTTATTTGAAACTCCTTTTTTATCTACTTAAAATTTGCCTTTATTTTCACGGGATAATATTCAGACTGTTTAATACTTTCTAAGTTCATTCATAGAAAGAATATGATAGCACACATGCGTATGCACGGGTATCCTACTAGTTTATTATATAAAAGGAGAGAGAAAATGTGATTTTAAAATATTAAAAGTGGAGACTAGAAGATCTTAAGGTCGAGATTGAAAACATAACTCCCTCATGTTTTTTTCCAACAAGAGAGAATCCACTCCTGAAAATGCATGCAGACAAAGACATCATGACAATTGGAAGAATTAACACTACACCAACACACGATGTCCTCCTTATTACCACAATAAATAAAGATAATCAAATCCATCAACTCTATAGACCTATTTTTACTTATATTTATATACAAATTTTTTTAGTTTGGACTATAGTTGACTACTCATGGAGTCTGTGAAAGTTTTTAATGAAATGTTGACTTTTGTTTGTGCTTAGAAGCAAATTTTGCACTGCCCAACACCAATTTGTTTAATGCGAGAATCAAACACAAGAGCACCGAGTGACCCATGTGTCCCAATGATGAGAATATTCGAGAGAGAGAGAGAGAGAGAGAGAGAGATTTTCATTCTCATCATTGTCTGTTACAGGGAATTGTGCCATACATACAACATCATAGTTATCTAACTAAATCATAACAATAACACACTTCAACTTTTCCTCTCATAACTTATTTGTAACTTACTCGAGTTACATTAGTGTTTTACTCTACTTTATCATCCCCCCACCCCTCAAACTCATAGTTGATGCAATGGTGCAGCTTTGAGTTTGCTTCGAATATCATTGAACAATATTGGGTAGAGATGTTTCGTTAAGGCATCTGCGAGTTGAGCATGAGCTAGAATGTGTTGCACAGTGAGCTGTTTGGCAACCGCCTTTTCTCAGACAAAATGTATATGTTCAAGGTGTTTCGTTCTTGAATGAAGAACCCCCAGCTCAACAACAAAAACAAACAGAGGAGCCGACGGGGGAGCAAAACAAATCAGCTCCACCGACAAATGAGCGCCCTTCCTCACCGGAACAGCCCGAGCAAACAAAGCAACGCTCCGCTGCAGGGGATATTCTTCTTTATGGAGCCAAAGGGCTGGCTTATGCGCAAGATGCGCCGCACTAAGATTGTCATATAGCAACGTTGGCTTTTGCACTAGAACACGTAGTTCACGTAGAAGTGATTGGAGCCAAAGTAAATTTGCTCTGGCATTCATCATCCCTCTATATGCGGCCTCGACACTAGAGCTGGTTACGAGGGTTTGCTTCTTGGAGCCCCATTGACACTAAGTTAGGATCAAGGATGACACATGAACCCAATGTTGAGCGGTGGTAGTCGGGGTCACTAGCCCAATTTGAGTCGGTGTAGACACGAAGCGAAAGAACACAGTTCAAACGTGCTGGTTGAATCGCGAGACCATGTGTGGGAGTGCCACTCAAGTATCGTAATATTCGCTTGGCAACCAACCAATGTGAGTCAAGAGGTATTGACAAGAATTGGCACACCTTGTTTACACTATAAGACAACTATGTGGTCTTGTTAGAGTTATGTACTATAGTGCTCCTACAACCGATGGTACATGTGAGGATCCTTGAATGTATCGACCTTGAAACTGGATTTAACATATCTTAGTTATAATTTATCGAGATTCAACCGATTAGCTCAACTGATAGGGAATTAATTGATCAGGATTTAACTGATCGACAAGATCTCACTATCCATTTTCTAGTGTAAACACTATCAAATACCGACTTAGAGCATCAAAATACATTTTGCGAGTACTCACACTTCTCGGACCGTGGCACGCTGACTCAACCACCCTAAACCCAAAGGCAACACTGAGTCTCATCTACTCATGTTAAAATGTTGTGCACACTAGAGGAAAATAAATACTAGCTTTTTTTGGGTCAAAATAAATACTAGCTTTGGGCATCTCACATATTGAGGAAACAAATTGCTTTTCCTAGATTGGAGTTTCAGATCTAGCCCGTATAACATGCTACTATAACTAATGACACTAATCTCCATTGATTGATTATTTTATGCTAGGGACTCACCAGGAGTAGAGAGAATTAGAGAAACAAACAAACATCAGGGATCAAGTCTCAGATGCGTTTATGATTAGATGAAGAAAGGAGATATAAGAACATCATAACTATTGCTTTTCCTCAGTACTGGTTTTATTATTATGAATTGAGGTTACAATATTATTAAGGACAATTTAGTGTGAAGTCCTTATTTTCATCAATAATCAATAATAAAAAGTAAAAACATTCGCGTGAACCTCAAAATACTCGAATCATAACATGTGTCATCTCAATGTTGCCTATTGCTCACAGTTCACCATCCCAGAGTTCTTCAACGGTCTTATAGGCACCATAGGTCTCGCTAACAAAGACTGTACCCTTAACTAGCCTATCCTGCATGAGTAAATTCCATGTGTTAATGAACCTTTTTGTAAATCTGTATTCAATAAAGCTCCTATAAAGTGATTTTAGCAACAAAATCAAAAGGCTCCTCTAAAGTATAGTAATTTACAGAGTAGATGACTAAATGGTTGGTGTTATATAAGTATATATAACAATTCATGGATGTATTAAAATATTTAAGAGAAGAGCCATTGCATAGTGTGAAATACTATAAGGAAAAACTAGATTAAAGGAACAAACAGCTACTTGCCTGCTCAATTTCAGAAAACTTGGTGGGTTTCAGGTATTGAGGAATAGACCAATCGAATACATCAAAATTTTCTTTGATCCTTGCCTCATTAGTACTCTTAGGCAGCACACTGTGTCCACATTGTAGGCCCCATCTAAGAGCAACTTGTGCTGGTGTCTTCCCTAATTTCTCTGCAACCTCTTTGACAACTGGATTCTTAAGGATGTCACTTTTGAGGACCCCAGGAGAGCCTAGAGGAGAATACCCCTGCAGAGATATTTATCAAACAGACAGTTACAACTATCAGAAGAATGGTTTTTGGGGTACCATCATATGAATTTAAAATACATACCCAAATCATTTTTAACTAGCTCAGTAGTCAAGACAATCTTAGGGGGAAATAAAGATAGTTTTCTGAGTTTAATAGACATACACAATCGGTGTAAACTAGTTTTACACTAACATCTATAATGAGAATTAACTTTCTAGCAGCTATTTTTAAAATGCAGTTACAAAAGTGATATGGTAAAATGATGTGTTTTAGTTGCATGTGAGTGTAAAATTTGTTTAGAGTAAACCTGCATCCTTTACTAATCCATTTCCTTTATCTAATACCTTAAGAGTTTGCACATAATGCATGCAACAAGTTATTATACTTACAGATAGATGAATTCCTTTTGATTCACAGAATGCATGCAACTTTGGCTGCTGCCATCCAGGGTGTAATTCAACTTGGTTAACAGCGGGAGGAACTCTTGCTACATCCAATAGATCTTGAAGCTTTTTCGACGAGAAATTGCTAACTCCTATAGCTCTAGCCTTTCCAGAGTCATAAAGTGCTTCCATTGCTCTCCATGTGCTTGGTATGTTTGGATGAACAAGGTTTTCAGGCTTAAATTCACTTGATTTCATGCGCACTGGCCAGTGGATCTACAAAACAAATCAATTTAGAATCGAACAAAATTGAACTCTTTATAATTGAACTAAGCATCACATTTGTTGTGCAAAAACATGATAGGAACCAGAATTTCTCATCACTCAATAGAACAATTAAACTGAATCAAACTGTATATTAATGGTGATAAAACTGAAATTACAAATGTAAATGATAAACTAGGCACTTCGAGAAGCCTAGGGTCTCCCAAAGGCACTTATAGAGGCCTAATCTCTCCTAAAGGAATAACTCCCAAATACTTGCTTAATGATTCTAATCCCCCAAGTCCTATTTATAACTTCCACTCAACTAACTCACCCATTTTCCCTCTACTTTGCCACATAAGCAAGTGGTTACAACAAACTCTCATTTCCCTTCCCTTACAATTTATTTATTTATTTAATATCCTATCAAAACAATGCATTTTACTCAACAGAGAAACCATAATTGAGAGGGAAAACCCTCGAAAAGAAATTTCTCTAAACTTAAACTCAATCCTCTTTAGTCTATAAAATATATGACAATAATAAATAGTCCCTAAAGTTTGTGAAAAATGTCTAATTAGTCCCTAAAATTTAATAAGTAGTTCCTAATAGACTAATGAGATGGATTTCACAAAACTTTAGGGATTAATGAGACGGATTTCACAAGCTTTAGGAATCATTATTCATATAGCAAATGGACTAAATTTAGGATTTATTCTAATGGAAATTGCATTCACCTCTCCTAATTTATTATTAAATGACATGGGCACCCCTCTACTTTAAAATTGAACACTCATCTCTTATTTGCTGAAAAAGTTTTACTCAAATCCCATAAGTTTTGTTTAAAAGACACAAACAACCCCTTTTATTCTAACATAATATGCACTGTGATCTAAGGGAGGTTAATGTCTTGTCCAAAATAGAGGTGGTGTATGTGTTATTTAAATAAAATTGAGGCGAGTTGAGTGTAATTTCCCCTTTATTCTAATTGAAACAATAATTTCAATTTTGTAACCAAACTCATATCAATTCACATTCTTCCAACAAAATATCTACATAAATTCATATTTCCATAAAGTTAATGCCTACCAGATAGAGGTCAAGGTAGTCAAGTTGCAAATCACGTAAAGTTTTATCCAATGCTTTTGGCACATTTTCTGGATCATGATCAGAACACCTGAAGCCAGTAAAAAAGCAGAGTATCTATGTTAAAAAAGCCTAAGGAAAACATTTTTCCATCATTCAAAAAAAGCACAAAATTTTCAGAAAAACAAAGAAACAAACCAGAGTTTGGAGGTGATCCATAATTCCTCACGCTTAACAACACCATCCTCAAAAAGCTTTTTGAGTGCAGAACCAATCTATAAGAATCAAGATTGAAAAACAACAAACTATTAATTGACTTGCATATATATAAATGATTGTGCTATTCTTTTTCTTTTTCTTTTTCAAAACAAAATCAATAAATTCTGTAGTGAAATGACATCAGATGAAATAATCCACAAACAATAATTTATCACAATTCTCATTTTTCCTCTCAATATTTTCCCATACTCTTTCATGTTTAAGCCTAAAACTACTAATTAAGAGATTCAAAGTTACACAATCCATATCCAAAAAAACCCTAAAATAAAACAAAAAATAGTAATTTTGAAACATGATTAGTGATTACCTCAGCTTGATTCTTATAGGCTTCAGCACAATCAATATGCCTGTATCCAACCTGAACAAAAATAAATCATGAGCTAGGTTAGAAAAAACTAAATCTACATCATTGTAAGTTCACTAAACAAGAAAAAAGTGAAAACTATAGAGTAAAGCCTATGAATTTTAGAGATTAGAAAAAAGGATTATAAAAAAAGTATGTTTAAGAAGAATTTAGGTTAAACATACCTGAATTGCAGTGGTGACAGCTTGGGCAACAACACCAGGTTCAGCTTGCCAAGTACCTAATCCAAGGGAAGGGATTTTAGCACCTGTGTTCAACGGAAAGAATTTAATAGCTGTGCCCATTTTTCTTCTATGTTTCTGAATAGTAGTAGTAGTAGTAGATCTCTGGTGTTTAGTTGCAAGTATTTATAGAAAGAGGGGAAATGGGAACGCCGAGATTTGGGAAGGGAAAGGGTGACAAGTGCACACACGTCATCAACTAAACTAAAAGCTGAAATGCTGAATGCAATGCGGACAAAGAGTCAAAGACACAATGACGATTTCAGCAACTTGTTTTATGACAATCCATTAGATAATTTTAAAATAAATACTATTTTTATCAACAAAAAAAATTAAAAAACTTTTCAGTTTTTAAAAAACATCAATTTTTGAAAATAAAATTAAAGTAAAAATAAAAGCATCTTAGGATTGTAGTTTCATCACAATGATATAATGAATTCACAACCCCTCATTCATTCATTCCCTATTTAGTATAAAATGTATTTTCTAAGGAAAATGCATTCAATGGTGACTCAAGTTTCCTTTAAGAATACAAGAGTGTGTCTTGAACCAATAATCAAAACCTATTTTCATGGTTGATTAATGCCAATACCCCTTAAGTACAAGTCTCTTTTATCCTGAGGGTCCCAAAGCTATTTTCATGTTTTGTTTCCCTAGTTTAATCCCATAGTTCTAATATCGAAATTTGGTACTTCGTTTGATATTTAGAATGAAACTTTAAAAGTGATGGGATTAAATTGGAATATAATTTTAACAAAATAAAGTTTAGACTTTGAATTATTTATGGATCTATCATGTGATTAGTCCCACACTCCCAAGACTAAAAGGAGTCTAGCCACTCATGACCATAGTGGACAAAAGATTGAAAGTAGAAGACACGAATTGTAAATGACTTGGAATGTAAATGACGGAATTATAAATTGCAAAATTGTAAATGACTTGGAATGTAAATGACTGGGAATATAAAGAAAGCAAAAGATTGCAGAAAGATAAAGGTGTTGGAAAATAAAGAACAGAAATAGAAATAGCAAGAACGTAAAAGCAAGAACTAAAAATGAGAATTATAAATTTCATAAATCTTAGAAGTAAACATTTGGTAGAGTTTGCAATAGCATCATATGGTCCTAAGTACTCTGAAATTTGTGCTTTATATAGGCTAAGAAAAGAGACAAAAAGTTAAACCATATTACAAACCTTAAAGGAACAAAATGTAACATCTTTGGAATCTGATGCAGGCGCACTTGTCATGCCTGACCATGCACTGTTCGTGCCACTTGCTAACTATAACTTAATTTTCCAACGAGAAAAAGGTCACGAACTGGTCATGCCAGAATACGTACTGGTCGTGTCAGACCACGCACTGGTCGTGCCACTTTCTGCCTGTGTAGATTTCAGTCTTTTCTTGCATCGTTCTGTTCCTTGTTTCTTCCTTTGATCTTGGGACTTAAGCATTTTGCCTTTTAGCTTGTATTCCTCTCTTTGCTCCATACTTGTCCTGAAAACAAAAATAAAGCAAAAGGTAGTAAAATAGCTCTAAAATGAAACTCAAATACCAAACAACTTACTTAAAACAAATACTAAAAAGACGACTAAAATGGACTTTATCATTGAGCTAAGATATTTGAAACCTTTATGTTGTGGAGATGGACCTGGTTCAATGCATTGGATTCTTTTGAATTGGAGTTTATTCTGATTGTATGGGGTGAGTAATGGAAAGCAAAGGCATCCAAAGGACTTTGGGTCTTTGTAGGTTGGGATTTGTTTTCTGACTAAGAAGATGAATATGAACAATTGGAATAAGCAAAGAACACTAAGAGTAAGGATGGATAATATCCTATATATGCTTATAAAGGAGGTTGGATAATTTTTTTAAAACAGCAAATAGTTCAATAGGATGGAATTACTACAACAATTTTGGGAAGAAATATCACCTATAAAAAAGGTCAAAGAAGAAAACAAATACAAGGTACGAATAACTACAATAATTCTAACAATAGAAAATCAAAATACAATGAAACTATTATATTTTAACCAAAGCATTGTGTATTTAGTAAAGCATACTATGAAGTAAGTAAGAATCAAAAGTGTATAGAGGTATAGTTATGACATGGCATAGGACATAAGGAAAACCACTCAGATAAAAAAAAACAATTTTTAAGATAAAACAAAACCAAAACAAAACAAAATAAAATTTAGTAAAACAAAACATTTCCATTAAAAGAAATACAAGCAAGTCATGGCTAGAATGACATTAAACTACTATAGACTAACACAACTAACAAAATTGTGAGTACCATGACAATGAAACTGCATTAACAATTCATGCCTGTAAAGCAAATTGTAACATCTTGCAGAGAACACTAAGATCGCCCTCCATGGTTTTTAAAAAATATATAAAGAAGTTACCCAAAAAGCATGAAATCTCTTATGAATACACATCCAACTGAATTTACACACAGTATAAATAGGAGAACATATCAAAAGAAGCTATGATAAAACTGATTCTAAACATGGGAATTTGCAACAAGTCATCAAATCAAAATTTTAAGCCCCATAACGGGCCAGGTGTGTATTATAAGTAAGTAATGACGACTTTCAAGTGGTTACTGCTCTTTGCCTTTAGAGCACTCTTGTGGAATAGATTGTTGGTAGAATGTCAGGTCGTACAAGATACAACTGATCCTATATTTATATTGATATTTTACGAATGGATCCCGGTTGTTCTAGTAGGTGCATACTTTTTGTTTTTTTTAATGTTCTTGTTCTTTTAAATTTTATTCTCGGGTGTCTTGAACAGTTCATACTCCTTCAATGGAAGAAGAAGGAGATGCAGAACGTGTTATAATATGAAAAATGAAATCTCTCACTTTATTGAATAGTCAAAGAGAGTATATATACAGAGTCAAGACATCTAGCTAAGTCAACTAGTTACAAGCTATCAATTAAATATCCTAAACAGAAATACCTGAAGTAAATAAACTGTACAAACTTTACAAGATAAAATATCATCTAACATCCCCCCTCAAGCTAAACTATGAATATCTTTCATGTTGAGCTTGGATATGAAAAACTCAAACTGAGAGGGATGAAGAGCCTTTGTATAAACATCTGCTAATTGAGCCTTCGTAGGGACAGGCAGTAGGTGAACAACTCCATCTTGAACTTTATCACGTACCAAGTGACAATCCAATTCTATATGCTTGGTGCGTTCGTGAAAAACTGGGTTTTGAGCAATGTGGAGATGCGAGATTGTCACAAAAACCGAAACAATACATAGAAGCAATACATAAAAGGAGCCATGAACCTCGAAGTAGTGATTGCAAGTGCATGGTATTCAGCTTCAGATGAAGACCGTGAGACAACACTCTGCTTCTTTGATTTCCAACTAATCAAAGAAGAACCATAAAACACACAAAAACCTGTGGTGGATCTACGACTATCAGGACAAGAAGCCCAATCTGCATCACTAAAAGCAGTTAATTTCTTATCAGAATTAACATCAAAGAACAAACCACGGCCAGGACATGACTTTAGATACTTAAGTACATGTAGAGCTGCATCCAAGTGAGGAACAAGAGGATTAGCAATGAATTGACTAAGTTTGTTTACAGCATAACACAAATCAGGTCTAGTGTTAGTGAGGTAAATCAAACGGCCAAGAAGGCGCCTATACTGAGTTGGATCAGTTAGAGGATCACCAGAATGAGCACTCAATTTCAAATTGGGTACCATTGGAGTAGATGCGAGCTTGCATGCTAGAAGGCCCGCCTCTTCAATCAACTCAAGAGCGTATTTCTGTTGAGATAGAATAATGCCGGTGGTAGAGATCGAGAGCTACCTCAAAACCAAGGAAGAACTTGAGGACACCCAAGTCTTTGATTTTGAACCGATCATCAAGCAAGTGCTTAATTCTATGGATCTCATTCAAATTGTCCTCAGTAAGTACAACATCATCCACATATATTAGTAGAAGCGTAATAGATGAGTGCGAATGTTTAATTAGAAGAGAGTAATCATGCTTGGGTGAATGAAACCCAAAGGGAGGAGAAATGAAATGAGCTTGGCATTCCATTGTCTACTTGCTTGCTTCAAACCATATAAGGACTTTTGAAGCTTGCATACTTTGTTAGGAGAAGCAGTTATGCCTTGAGGAATTTTCATGTAGACCTCCTCTTGAAGATCACCATGAAGGAAAGCATTATTGACATCAAGTTGGTAGAGATGCCAATGATGAGTGGCAGCCATGGCTAGGACAAGTCTAACAGTGGTCATCTTGACCACAGGGGAGAATGTTTCAGAATAGTCCACTCCCTCAAGTTGAGTGAATCCCTTAGCAACTAGTTGGGCCTTATACCTCTCAATAGAACCATCTGCATTGTGTTTAATCTTATAAACCCACTTGCATCCTATAGGTTGCTTACCAGGGGGTAAATCAGTAATGATCCAAGTTTGATTCAATTCAAGGGCTTGAAGTTCTAATTGCATAGCATCAAGCCAGCACCGATGCTTGGATGCTTGAGCAAAAGTCTTAGGTTCAGTTTGAGTGCTTATAGCTGCAAGAAATAGTCTATGGGATGCATATAAACCATCATAAGACAAGTAATCAGACAAAGGATAATTAATACCTGAAGATGATTGATCACTTGAAGAAATGGAAAGCATGCCACAATGAAAATCTTGAAGATAGGTAGGTTTAGTTTTGATTCTGGATGAAGTTCTAAGTGAGGTAGAAGGGGGTTGAGGTGGCCTAGGTGGTTCAGGGGAAGAGGAAGGGTTAGTACTGGTGTTTGATGAGGAAGTATCAGACAGTGAAGATGTAGGGGAAGGTTCAGAGTTAGGAGGAATATCTGGTGAAGGGTCAGGTACCGTAGAGGGAGGACAATAGGTGAAAAGATCAGTTATAGAGACTCTAGAGGGGGTGGTAGAGGAAGGTGATGAGGAAGTTGATGGAGGAGGGTAAGGGAAAATGTTCTCATAGAACAAAACATTCCTGGAAAGAAATATTTCATGAGAGTGAAGATCAAACAAAAGGTAACCTTTGACACCTTGAGAGTGTCCAATATGAATGCATTTACGTGCTCTAGGTAAAAACTTAGTCCTATGGGCCGTGAGTGTGGTAGCATAGCATAGAGCACCAAATACACGAAGGGTGGACAAGTCAGGGAGTTTCTCATGTAAAATGAAGTAAGGTGACTTAGAATGTAAAGTGGTGGATGGTAACCTGTTGATGAGGTGGATGGCATGAGATATGGCAAAATCCCAAAACTGAATAGGTAAGTGTGATTGGAACATGAGGGAACGAGCCACATTCAATATGTGTTGATGCTTACGTTCAACTATTCCATTTTGTTGTGGGGTTTCAACACAAGATTTTTGGTGAATGATACCGTTATTGAGGTAAAAATCAGAAATAGCAAATTCAGGGCCATTGTCTGACCGAATGACCTTGATGGTTTTATTGAATTGTGTTTGGACATAGGCTACAAATTGAGTCAAGTGTTTTCTAGTTTCAGATTTGGTTCTCATCAATTTGATCCATGTGAACCTAGACTTATCATCAACTATAGTTAGGAAGTATTTGTTACCATGCATTGATGGAGTGGCAAAGGGTCCCCAAATATCTACATGCAACAAATCAAAAATATGTAGTGAAGGTGAAGTGTGTGTAGGAAGGGGAGTCGCTTTGCTTGGCAAAATGGCAAGCATCACAATTTTCATTAGACAATGTAGGCATATTACAATGTGTTTTTCTGTAAGAGTTGATAACATGTGGGGAGGTGCCCTAGCTTATTATGCCAAATATCTATACTAACAGATGAAATCAAAGCAGTAATTACGAGTGAATTGGATTGGACTTAGTGAAAGCGGACAAAGGGAAATTTTCATCGTGTAAAGCTTCCCATCTCTTCTAGCATGGCCAATCACTTTCTTGGAGGGGATATCCTGCAACACAGCAAAATCACCATCAAATATAGTTCTACACTGAATGGTGTCAGCTAGTTGTCCAACTGAGATGATGTTAGAGTTAAAATCAGCAACATAATAAACATCGTATAAGGTAATCAAAGGAGTAAGGTGAATGGTGCCCTTGAAATGTGTGTATCTAATGTCTCCAGAAGGTAAGGTAATCAACAGTGGTTTGATTGCAAAGAAGGTTGAGAATAGCTCAAGGCAAGAACATATGTGATCGGTAGCTCCACTATCAACAAGCCAAGTGATGATCCAAGCAACTAGAGATGTACCTGATTGAGGAGATTGCACGGTATTCACACTGACCATATTAGCCGATGTAGTGGCAGTAGGAGACGTGGCAGGAAGTAATGACAAGAGGCTCTGAAGTTGCTCTGCAGTAATACTAACAGGTGAAGCTGTAGATGCAGAAACATTCGGAGACTCTTCAACAAAGAACATTGTTTGTGATTTTGAAGGAAATTTAAGTCGGAGGATAACCATGCTTCTTCCAACAAGTTTCAATGGTGTGATTTGTACGATTGCGCGATGCGTGCATAAGCGATTACCACGGTTAATCGAAGGTTTGCCCTCGACCACGAGGAGTATTTGGAGGTGCGAAGTGTGAATAGCAAAGAACCGAAATTTACGGTGTAATTGGAGTTCCAATTTGGCGTTCTGTTGCAAAATCATTGCGTAAACCTTCGCAAAGGAGGAGAGGTTCCATGAGCGAGAATCGAGATCGAACAAATGACAAAGTTTTCATTCAATCCTTGCAAGAACGACATAACAAAGATCGCGTTCGCGATAATCGAAGCGGTTTTATAGCGTTGCGGCAGAGGACATACCAGGTGAAGAAAGACACACAGGAATAGGACGGTAATTGCACAATTCATCCCATAGAATGCGCATTTTTGTGAAATACGCAGATACAGAAGTATCACCTTGTTTCAATGAAAAAATATCAAGATGAAGATTAGAGATACGAGTGTTATCACCTTGCGAGAAACGACACGCAATTCCTTCCAAACCGCGTAGGCATCAGTAATCCACAAGATGCTTGACGAAATTTCCGTGGAAACCGAGTGATTGATCCATGAAAGCGTTAGCATATTGCAACGTTTCCACAAAGCATATTTCGGATCTGAAGAAGCAGGACGGAGAATGGAGCCATCAACGAAGGGGAACTTGTTCTTCATCTCCAACGCCATGGTCATGGCTTGAATCCAGCAGTGGTAGTTGGAACCATCGAGAAGCGGGAGTGAGCGAGAACAAGAGATGGATTCTCATTAGGGTGAATGTAATAAGGATCCGAATAGTCTCGCGGTTTCGAAGAACGACGGCGATGAGTTTGAGGAGAAGATCGATCGGGATGATCAGATCCATCGGAGGAAGATTCCGATTCAGTTCCGGCGAGAGTCGCCATTGATACTGGAAAAGGAAAGCGGTTGTGCAAACGCAGAAAAACGTTTACGAGAGGAGAGAGTTTGAGAAACGGAATTTCACTGATACCATGTTATAATATGAAAAATGAAATCTCTCACTTTATTGAATAGTCAAAGAGAGTATATATACAGAGTCAAGACATCTAGCTAAGTCAACTAGTTACAAGCTATCAATTAAATATCCTAAATGTAAATACCAAGTAAATAAAGCATACAAACTTTACAAGATAAAATATCATCTAATGTAACGCTTAAAATATATATATATATATATATATATATATATATATATATATATATATATATATATATATATATATATATAAAATAATAGTGATTTAGGAGGTCTTACATTCTCTTAGGGACTGATTAGTAATTAGTTAGTTTGTTGATCCTACTCAAGCTCTATATAAAGAGCATCTTGTACTCACATTTACTATCTTTTTCAATATGATTCCTTATGAAGAGTATCTACCTCTTTTACCTCATGAGTACACCTATGCTCAATTCCTCTCTTATGAGTTTGATCTATACATGTATGATACTATGATTCTTAACATGGTATCAGAGCGATACCCTAGAGATGAGGATTATGCTTCCGATGCCGACTCTGATTCGGACACAGACGAAGATTTCAACAATGAAGTTCCACCGTGGTTGTTCCAAGATCTTGAAGGCGGAGATGTGTCGTTGCTTCGTCATGAAAACAACCGTCTCGAAATCATTTTTGGCAATTTTGATCAAGTTTCAGATCTGGAAACAATTTCGGTTGCTCCGCTAATACCAATGGAACCAGAAAATGAATAGCACAATCATTTATATATATATATATATATATATATATATATATATATATATATATATATATATATATATATATATATATATGATGAAGTCACCAAAAAAGTCTGAAATCTATTATCAATACACATCCAACTAATTTACATACCTCACATTGAACATAAACAACCAAACAATAATGTCACAAAGACTAAACATTAGGAACTTAAAAATCTCAAGTAAAAGCCAATAAAAGATTACTCTTCCTTCAACTAAGTCCTCTATACCAATGTTGATCACTATGCAGCCAATAAAAGCCTTGGTAGAATTCAGACAAAGAGTATGGTTATCATTTCTCTCCCAAAGAGTAAGATTTCGTTTTCCATTGATGGTTCGCTCCTCTGTAGTCCCAGGCAAAACAACATTGATAAGCTTATTGCATTAATCATGGCATATATTAAAGCTATCCACCCAAAATTTAATCCAATATAAGAAGCCAAAACATAATATAACTTCAGGCACTTCTAATACTTTGTCTTTCACCTTAGATCATTCCAAACCACATTAGTGATGGTTGACCATTTTCCAAATTCAAATTACATGTTTAAATAAGACACCACACCTACTAATTTAACTCAAACACACTCATATGAAATCCAAACCCAAGAATTCACAGATTTTCGTATAAACTGTGGCTCCTATGGCATGACACCGTATGCCTTGAATTTGACAAAGGGAAAGTGAGTAAGATGTTAGACAACAAAAACGGAGCTAGTAAGGAGCAAAACACTAAGTAATGATGGAAACTACCATGCTTGGATCAAAGTTCAAAATAAAAGACTTAAATCGCAAATCAAGATCTTTCACATATGGCGAAACCTCAATTAAAAGAGCAAAATCCATCTAATCAAAAATCAAAAGCAGACATCAATTAAATGAGAAGCTTGTGTAGATACCAAACAAAAAAACATTCAACACACATTGTAAAAAACTTGTCTAATGATAACTATCATTTACGATGGTTATTACTTATCCTTTGAGATTAATTTTATGTGAATTATCAAGCATGTTGTGTGATTTCTTTTGTAATTAAGTGTTTTAGTTAGAAATAATTGTGCGGGCTTGAATTGGTTTTAATTTGGCAATTAAGTTCCCTTGTGCGTTTAATTGCGTTTTGGTTTAGTGCTGCAGCACCAGGTGCCGTAGCAATTGGAAATGCGAAAGATTAGAGAGAAAGATTGAAGGGACACGGAAATTGTGGAAAGGACAGTTGTCAGAGCTGAGGAAACACGGAATGGAGTGACCTCATTAGAATGTTTCAAGTTTGCCCTTTACCCTAGGGAAATGTGCCTCCATTAGGTCATTTCTAGGGTTGTGTGCCCAAGACACTATATAAAGGAATTTTACCTTCTTCATTTGTATGCTCTGCCGTCAGGAAGGAAGTATAGAGATAACTTCCCCTCTTTGTGTGCAAGCTCACTACCAAATACCAAATTGATTCATTGCTGAGACTATTGCTGCAGCATCACTGGAGTTACATTTTCTTGGTGGATTCTACCTTTCGACGAGCTGGATCAGTCCTCCATTGCTATCTTTGGAGTTCTTCTATTGTCCTCCATTAGTAGTATACATTCTTACCTTGAATTTTGTAATATGACTTCTACTATTTTGTTTAAGTTGTTTTGCATGTGTTTGTAAACTCAATATGAGCTAAATACTCAAAGTTGAGATGTTGGATCTGATGTAGCTAATTTACTATGTGATTAATGAAGTATGTTCAATGTTATGCATTTTATCTTGTGTGTGATAATATTTCCATTTTAGATTAGGATTGGCCGTCTAGTCTAAATAGCATTTATAAATTCAGAGATGGTTTGTAAATTTATCTCACAAGATAATATGGATTGTGTTCATTAAAAGAGATTTTAATGTTCCTTGCTTAAACCCTAGAGATAGGAGGGCAAAGTCCATAAGGTGAATACTATTGGTGCCCAAGAAGACTAGGAGGTACTACTTTAAGGTTTAGAGATAAACTCTTGCGAGGAAAACCTAGTGTGATGTATTTGAAAAATTATGTCTTATTGCTGCAGCACCTAATACTACAGCATTGAATGTACCTTAAATGCATTTTAATGAAGCTACTGAAGTGAATGCATCTCAGCTTGTTCTCATCACTGATTTCTATTACCCTTTCCTTTTACTACTGTTTATGTTACTCAAAAACTTGTGTGTCATTTACTTTACCACTAATTTGTTATCCAAATTAAACTCTCAAAACTAAACATAATTCCTCGTGGGAACGATCTCACTTACTCTATATTACTTGTTTGGACAGTGTACACTTGCACTATTCCATTTACACAACATCTAACCAACCAAATTAAAACACAAAGACAAAAATGCATTTGTTTCGGACTGGGCCTAGCCCAGCCCAGAGCGAAGCTAGGCCCCATCCAGCCTTGGCTCCGGCCCATTTACAAGCATCAAAGGCGAGATCGACATCAATGGCCTGGATCGTCTCGGTCTCATTCAACGGCTCTGCCTCTGCATCCGCGTCTATAAATAGGCATTCACCCCCTCAAATCAGGTATGTTCTCATTCATTTCTCACCTCTCACTTTTGTTTGCTGACTTAAGTATCAGAGTGCTTGCAGGTACCACCACCACGGCGACTCTAACCTCGGAGGATGATTTCAATCTCGGACCGCCGTCGACCTCAGGCGAGCCACCACTAACATTACCTCGGATCAGATCCGGCTACTAACCCATATATGAACATTGGCGACCACAGTGGGAGTACATCACTTACTCTCAAACTTACATCCTCCATGGCTCCTAGAGGACGCCCTCTAACCCGAGCCCAGGCTCGGCTCCAGAGCATTATGGAGCCTCCACCTCAGCTTCAGCAAACGCTAGAGGGGCATGTGCAAACTCTCCCCGTCGAAGAAGGACACTCTAATCCAGTCCCTCCTCCACTCCCTCCTATCGAGACCATCCCCGCCCAGGTATAGGTAGTGAACCACATCTTGGATATTTTGGTGTGTAGCAGCAGAGACTTGGTCCAATTAGAGATACAGATCGACCATATGGAAGAAGTCGCTGCCACACGTGTCGCCACTGCTCTGCCCCCAGGACGGGCACAACCTGATTCCCCGCAGACTGTGGTGTCAAGGCGACACTGCTCCCGGCCTCGATGTCGGCTCGTACACGGACACCATACTTACCGATCTCCCGCTCATGGCCCTCTTGTCGGCAATCTCCCTCTTGTCGGGCGAGCTCATAGCCCTCACATAAGGAAATTGGTACTTAAAGTTTTTGTTGGAGTCGTTGACCGGCAGAAAGAAGGCCAGATGCCTGTTACATCTGACTCCGACTTGGCCTTGTCTCTCACGCCCCGAGCTATGTTCTGGCTGGCGGAAGACCTCAAAGAGGGCAAATAACACCCTGAGGTTGTAGGGTCCGCCAAGGTACTCCATTGCAAGTTCAAAGGTGCGAGTGAATCCCCAATTGTTTGGGGTCAACTATGTCGGGGCCACCTTCAGATAGTCGTGGACCCTCTTCTGAAATTCGCTCAAGGGGATCCAAATCCCCATCCTCTCCAGCACGACGGTGTAGAAGAAGAAACCCAGCTCTAGAGACTGAATGCACACTGGCTCGAACTCGGGCGACTCCTCTAGCCTCCACCTTTGTTCAGGAGGGGCGACGATGTAACATAGGAAGTCTGACAACCCGACTCCAGGCTTGAACTTGGGGTTGATCCTACGGATCTCCTTGGACACCCACTTATATGGTTCCTCATCAAGCTTTTCCTCATCACCCTCGGGGGAGGGGCGAGTCTAGACGCGGCCTCTTCAAAAGCTTGCATGGCGGGAACGTTGGCAGCCGAATCTGTAGCCTCGGGCTGACGAACTGACCTCGCCGAAGAGGAGGAGAAGGAGAATAATAAGGAAGTAGAAGTCCCCTTCTCAGTTGGCATCGGTGTATCGTCGGCGAATTTCTTTAAAGTATGTTTCCCTGGGGGACGAAAGCTCTGTCTCTCCTCGGTCCTAACAGTAACCATCCACCTGCAAGGGGGAGGGCACCGATGTCACATTTCGAGTTAAAAGCATATATGACTCCGACCTAATTAAGTCCGGGGAGGACCACTCTCCTCCCCAAGTGGCAGGGCGGAGGCGACGTCGGTCCACGGCGGTGATGACGTCTATCACACTTGCCCCAGGCAGAAAGATAGAACTAGAAATCTAAACTACTAGTAGAAAATACAAAAAACTAACCTCGGCTTGATTATTTGGTTTGGGCGATGAACAATGACTTTGGGAAGAATGCGGACCGTGGAAACTGCGACGACAGACATTGAAGGTCAGCGTCCCCGCCATAGTTGATGTTGAAGAACGGCGTCGGATCACCGGAGCTGAGGTTCGAGAGAAATCACTAGGGTTAGATAATGCAAAATGACCAAATGACGCTCTTGCTCACCCTTTTATAATAAGACCTTGGGGCCGGGGAAGCGAAAAGGCGCATCTCATCATTGCGCAGACATTGGAAACTGTGCAACCATTATGACAAGCCACCTCGGTTCACCCAAACATCGCTTCTTTCTGATCAAATGTCACGTCAATCACTTCACTTCTAACACACTGACACGTGTTAGCATGATTGGTTTAACTCTGCTTCGGGTAACTTCCGGCATCGCAAGCCGAGGCCGCCCTCACTAGGTCGACCTCGACTTGGGGGGTAACTGTTTCGGGCTGGGCTAGTAATCCAGCCTTGGATTCGAGCCATTTACCAGCATCAAAGGCGAGATCAACGTCAATAGCTTGGATCGTCTCGGTCTCATCCAACGGCTCTGCCTCTGCATCCGCATCTATAAATAGGCATTCATCCACTACAAGAATAATTAGAATTTTCGGGCAGGGGCTTTCTGGCGGATTTTAATCCCTCGGAAAATTTCCTGCGGATTTTAGCAGTTCTGGCGGATTTTACCCGTCGTAATGTTTCCGGTGGAATTTTGGGTTTTTTCGGGTTTTGCGGCGGATTCGGGGTAATTACCGACAGTTTTTTTAAAAACAAAATCCCCCTTAGCTTTTTTTAAGAAAAAATCCGCCGGAAACATTAAATATCCGCCGGAAAATCCTTCGATAAAATTTCTGGCGGATTTTTTTACGAAAATTTCCGACGGATTTTTTTCCTAAATTTATTATTATTTTTTAAAAAAATCCGTCGGAAACGTTAAAAATCCACTAGAAAAACAAGGATGGAAAAATCCATGAATCGCCCAAAATGCCTACAAATAAAAATTACTCCTACACTCTTCTCATTTTCTCATTTTCTCATTCCACTCTTCCTTCTCATTCTCTTCCACATTATCCATATCTTATCTTTCTTCTTCTTTCTCACCAACCTCCATAAATTTCTCAACATATCTCTCTCTTCTAAATTTCCCATTTCTTTTTCCTTCTTACTCACTCATTCATATTTTTTCTTTACTTATTGTTTTTCATTATCCATATTTTTTCTTCCTTCTCTTTTTCATTACTTATAATTAACTAAATACTTCCAATTATTTTTAAAAAAATTTAAAAATTAAAAATATGAAACACCTTAAATATACTCAACAATAGGGGTCAAATTCCACTCCCCATTGTGACCAACAAGATGACACACCTTAAAAATAAAAATAAAAATAATTTTAAAAATGGGGGTCAATAATTTCTTTTTTAAAAAAATATTTGCGCGTTTGCGGCAGATTTAACGGTATTTGTGGCGGAATTTTGAATTTTCCGCCACTTTTGTTTGCTGACTTAAGCATCAAAGTGCTTGCAGGTACCACCACCGCGACAACTCTAATCTCGAAGGATCATCTCAATCTCGGACCGCCGTCGACCTCAAGCGAGCGACCACTAACATTACCTCGGATCAGATCCAGCTACTGACCTAGGTACGAACAACCATTAATAAGTTCATCTAATAAAAATCAGAAACATAAACCAACTAAATATAAAAAACTCACAAATAAACGTATCAGCCATGCAAGTCAATAGATAATGTAAAAAATATTGAGAAATCAACCAATGTTAAGTAAAAGAAAAAAAAGAAAATGGAGGCAAGAAAAGGTAACATAAGTAAACTAAAATAGGTAACTAATTTTTCTAAACCACATTTCTATATTGAATGCAAGCTTCAATAATTGGATAATAGTTTCAAAGTTAGAAAAAGGGGGAAGATGAACATGCAAACTTAATTTTTGGTGAAGAGTCATAGTTGAGAAGAGTGATGACAGCTGTAAAACTGTTGTCTTCTGCAGAAGTGCAAAACATAGCTGTTGTGAACACTCAATTTTTAACGGTATTTTTGACGTTTTTTCGGAAAAATACGAAAATACACACTTTTTGCGTGTTTTGCGTGTTTAGTCGTCGAATACGTCATTTTACTCGTTTCACTTTCGCGCTATTTTTACTCTTTTTCAACGAAAAATATATATAATTCGAAAATTACAAAAAAATAGTAAGTTTGTCTTTCTACAAATACTCCAAAAATTAATAAAATGAATTCGAAAATGAATTTTAATAGCAAAAGGGTCAGAAATAAAATTAGAGTTTCAAGTAGCGCGCCCTAGTTCTTTGTTGGGCCTGATTTGCACACTTCAAATCTGAAAAAATTCAGGCCCAGATCAAAAAGCGATCAACGATAATTAATGTCTAAAACCTAATTTATCAATATAAATTCACAGTCAAACAACAGTCAAAGGAGAGCCGATTTCAGAAAAAAATCACCCAATTCTCACCCAGAAAAAAAAGGAAAAACCAGATCGGTCAAAAAAAAAATGTAGAAACCATCAACGCCATCTCCCACCTTCGGCCTCCACACCAAACCTCCACCATAAAACTCCAAAAACCGAAACCCTCCAACAGAACCTCCCATCCCACCATTCGCGACCCATTCCCGAAAGCGAACCAACAACCAACAAATCGAACCAGTAACAGATCAGAGGAGGGAATGAGCGAGAAAAGCCGAAAAAAAACGGACTTGGAAGTTCCCAGCATCGCCGGCGAGAGTGCCGCCATAGACCGCGTCTTCTCCGGCGAACCTATCGCCTCCGGCAGCGCCCCACCGATCGCTGTCTTCTGGCTTTGTTTTCGTTTTGTCCTCTCTGGTTTCTCTCTCTCTTCTCTCTCTCTCGGACCAGAAATCTCTCTCTCCTTTTTTTTTTTACAGAAGTTTTGCAAGCTCTCTCTCTCTCTCTTAGAGAGCTGCGGCGGTGGAGAAGAAAAGGGGAAGGGAGGGGATCGATTTAGGGTTTGCAATATTTGTGGGTGGGTTATATTCCCCACGTTTTCAGCTTGTCCCTTTCTTTTTTTAATTTATTTGTTCTTCAATGCTGTTGTGTTTCTCTTACCAATCGGATTAGAAAAAAAATGTGTAAATCAGACCATTTTAATTTTTGCACCCCTTATTTGTTAATACAATTCATTCCTATTCGCACCCTTACTTGGCTGATGGCACCCCGCTTCGTTTTCAATTGTTTTCTTCTATTATTTTCTTATTTCTTTATTATATGTATGTCATATTCATTGTTGTTTATCCCTAAAAATAATATAATTAGGATTTGATCGAGACGTACGTCTTATCAAATCCGCAACACCGGTTTAAGAGACCCGAGTTGTACAACTTGGTCCTAAACCACTTTAAAATTAAAACCGAACAACATGTTTTCCGAAAAAAACCCAATCAGTTTATTATTATGTAGCACCTATTATCAAAATACCAAAAATATGGGATTGACCGAGATGTACATCTTGTCGATCCCGGTTTAAGAGACCCGAGTTGTACAACTTGGTCCTAAACCACTTTAAAATTAAAACCGAACGACATGTTTTTTTCCAAAAAACCCCCTAATTAGTTTATTATTATATAGCACCTATCTTTCAAAAATAGCAATAAAAATGGGTTTGATCGAGATGTACATCTTATCAATCCGCAACAACGGTTTAAGATACTCGAGTTGTACAACTTAGGTCTTAAACCCCTTCAAAATTAAAATCAATCAACCAACAAATTTTCGGGAAGAACTACGTGACTTTTGAGTCTCTCATCGCACTGCAGAGTACGAGGCGCGCGGTCTCCCTCACAAAGTCAAAACTAATTTTTCTTAATTTAGTCCCTATCTTGTTTTCTCGTAAATAATAATGTTTCGAATATTATTTTGGGGTAAACAAAAAAATAAGTAATTATTATTGCGCAATCAAATTTAAGGTAACTGTCTTAGGACAGATGTGTTAGGGGTGCAGTGAAACTAGGGTTTCACCCCTTCCCTACGCATAACCGACTCCCGAATCCGACCTAGTTAACGCAGACCAAATAACTTGAAAATTAGGTTTTTCTCAATTTTCCTATTATTAATAAATTGGGTGGCGACTCCTCGAATATCTATATTTGAGCCGTCCGCGTCGAGACCCCGGTCACGACAGATGGTGACTCTGCTGGGGATAGTGAGAGTCAAGCCCGGTATGTTTGGTTGTGCAAAATGACTATAAGGTACGCTTTGTTTACCCTTCTTAGTTTCTTATTTATTTATTTTTTCCTTTCTTTGTATATATTCATTTTATATTTATATAATGTGCTTGATATAAACCCTAGGTTAGATGACATGTATTATTTGTTGTTTGGTTGTATTTATTGAAATATTTTGTGATTTTATTTTTAAGTTTTGAGGTTTGTATGCTCCCTTCACACACTACACCTACACTGTGAGCACACACTGAGAGTTGAGTTCATACCTGAGCCACAAAAATACCATGAGTTAGAACGAGGATAAGTGGGACTCATTCTGGATGTACATCCTATGTGACTTCCATGAACTCCTCATCTAGAGCACGATCCTTCTATGCGGGTACTCACTTCCGGGATGTACATCCTGTTGTGTTTAACTCTCTAAAAGGGTACTTGGCTCTAGAGACCTTAAATCTCCATAGGATGTAGCTACCACCCTGTGAGTACTCACAATAAAGACATTAGCCCTATAGGTCTCAATGCCCATTAGCATGGGCTAACCAAATTAGGCCACAAAGGGAGCTATTTTTCCTCTTATCCTTGTTTTTGATTGTGTATATTTTCTCGTTATCGCTCATTAGTTTACACCAAAGTAAAGATAAAAAAAAAATGAAAATTATGTTGCATTTTATGAATAAAAAGTAAAAAAAAATATAATCATATTGTATTCCATGCATAAAAAAAAACCTTATTGCATTTCATACAAAAAACAATATAATCATATTGCATTCCATACATAACAAATATATTGTGTTTTCTTGCATGAAAGGCATAAAAAATCATGTTGCATTTGTAAAAAGAAGGTCATTTCATGTAAAAAAAATTATGATTTACCGCGTCTCATTCATTTGTATTGCATAAGTCCTTAAAAAAATTGCATGTAGTGTACATTTTCATTTCGTTGTCATTCATCATACTCATTTGTCAAAAATCATTCATCATAAAATTTCTCCATATTTTTTTTCTTTGTATGTATGCCAAAAAATTTGCATATCTTCATGAGTAAATAAACAAAGCACATAGTATATCCCCTTCAAAAGGGGCAAAAAAATTGCATTGTATTTTTTGCATAAAACAATGGAAAAAAAAACATTACAAAAAATGCATATTGCATCTTAGGATAAGAGCTTATTCCATGCATTTCATAACATATTGGTTTTTTGACCCATTCTCATGTAGCATAATTTTTTTCCTGTTTTTAAAAAAAAAAAGATCAATAAAATTTTTTTTTTTAGGTCATTATGTCTTCATTTTTGTGCTTGTGTGAAAATGGATACCAGTCAAGCTTAGACTCATGGAATTAAATCATTCTCTTGAAAGTTGTTGGGAAGATTTGTCATTCGAGGGTTAGAGAAGTAAGGTGAGAGGAAAGATATCATGGGGCGCTATACTGGGGCATATGGGGAAAGATGGAAAATAGGGAGACATAAGGTTGGCAATTAGTTCTCGGGTAAAAAGCTCGAAGCAAAAAGAGAGAGAAGAGAGGATTGTCATTAGTGCTTGTCTAATAATGTGAGCTTGAAACCAAGTTAACTTAGTTGAAGCTTCACTAATGGATTTGCATGGATTTAAAAACTCATTCCCATCATTCCTCACCCATGTTCACTTAAAACACTGACTCCCTTCGAGTTCTTGCCTCAAGTGATATCCCTTAAGGCCCTCTTGATTGTGCCATTCAAAGATGAACCAGTGAGCGAATATCAGATCTCAAAGGTCCATTTCCCTAAAAAAAAAAACAAAAAAAAGAAGAATAGACAAAAAAAGTATAAAGAGCAAAGGATGTGTAAAAGAGTGAATGTTATTTCGAGATTGATTTTTTTGAAAATGTGAAATCATGATTTCAAATGAAGAGTGGCCATTTTTCTCTATCCCATAAAAAGAACCCTCATTGTTGTCTTTGAGCCTACAGTTTCTTTTCACTAAACCCTGGACAAGGATCGATACTACAATAGAATTTAGTGCATTCAGTCTTTCGATGTTATGAAATCAAAGAGATAGTGGAAAAAGTTCACAAAAAAAAGAGAAAAATGAATAAAGCCCGCAAGATTGAATGCAAGTATTGTCAGTCTTGGCAAAAATTAGGGCACAAAAAAAAGAGCAAAAAAAAATAATAATTAAAAAAAAATGTGAATGATTTGAGGATTGGGGAACGCAAGAGGAAGCTAAATGCACTAAAGATTCATGATCCATTCCCATAACCCATTACCCATACCCATAAGATGTTGCTCTGAACCTTCTACTCCTTTCTCTTCCATAACCCATATCCAAAAAAACATTTCTTTAAGCCTTCTAACCAATTTTTTTTTCCCATGACTCATAGCCCATACCATAAAATATTTCTTTAGCCCTCTATTCATTTTCCTTCTATAAACCATAACCCAACCCGTAAAGCATTTCTTTGGACCTCCTAATCACCTTTCTCCATAGACCATAACCCCTACCCGTAAAGCATTTCTTTGGACCTCCTAATCACTTTTCTCCATAGACCATAACCCCTACCCGTAAAGCATTTCTGGGAGCCTTCTAATCATTTTTCTTTTCATAACCCATAACCAATAGCCACATTGCAAACCTCTAAAAGTCCACTCTGATTGATGGATGATTGATTTCGTTTTCTTAATGTTAATTTTTTGGGATAAATCATTTGCTCCTTTTAAATTATTATTTGCTCTAATAAAAAATGAAGTGAAAAAAAAAGAGAATCCCGCTAGATTGAAAACCCGAAAGGGCGGTCTAGGCAAAAATTAGGGAAATAAAGCCTGCTAGATTGAAAACCTGCAAAGGCAGTCTAGGCAAAAATTAGGGCACAAAAGGGGAATGAGACTTACAATGAGAAATATATGTAGTTCACTGGGAAAATTTTTCCACTTGGGCCAAACAAAAGTGTACATTGAGGCAATTTATTGGAGGGTAAAAACCCCACACTAGGGCAAGGTTTCGTGAAGACCCTTTAGGAGTCAATGTTTCTTGTTACACCATGTAGTCTTCTCTCAGGGCAATGTCTTTCACCAGAATGAGGCAAAATCCTTACCATGCCCTACATCTGTCAAGTTTGCCACACAACAACTTTTATCAATACTGGGTCAAAACCTGTGCAAGACCCGTCAGGAGTCCAAAATTTCCTTTCCATACCTGAGTTGTTTGAAGCAAAATCTTTGTAGGTCCTCTCCTGGGTCAAACTTTGTTTGGCACACCTGTGTAGCCTTCTCTTGGGGCAATACCTCTTACCAACACAAGGGCAAAAGTGTTTGCTCGACCCCTGATGAGTCAGATTTCGCTTGCTATGCCTGTTAGTCTTCCCTCCGTGATAAAACCCAATTCTCAGCCAATTTCCAGCAAGTCAGGTACCTCAAGTAAATGAATGCCCAATAACTCGAGGTTTCCATAATACCTGTTCTGTACCACCTTGTGTCGCCTTTGTCTGTCCTATGTTTTCCCTCCAAAAGCACCCTCCACTTTCAAACCAAAAATCCAGAAAACAGTAAATCTTAGCCCTCAAATACCCGTGAGTCCACGCATGTTCATTAGGCAGTGCTTCAATAATGGTCAACTTGGAATCAGTGACATGATTTAGAGAGCTAATGATAATCAGGAAAAAAGGGAGAAGGTCCATTTTGAGGGTGTTTTGCTGTGAAAGGTGGGAAATAATCATAAAAGAAAATAGAAAGCTTGAAAGGGCAATGATAAATTCCCATTGAGGACAAGTTTGATTGGTTTCAACTCAAGCATGCACAAAGAAGAGAAAAAGAGGAAATTCTTTCAGTGAATTTAGCTTCTGTAACGCCCCGAAAATAATTTGAATATTTATTTAATTACTTAATTAGGAGTTATGTGGTTAGTCATATTTAATTAAATGAATTAGGTGTTTTAATTAAATATGGAGGCGAGAGATAGTAAATAAGAGAGTGTTGATGTTATTAAGTTAGGGAATAGATGAATTAATTGAGGGGGTGCGAATAGAGGCCCAACTCAATTGGGCCCAATTATATGTTGAATTAAAATGAAAGAAAGGAATGAAAAGAAAGAAAGAAAGAAACAGATCGAGAGAGAGGGGAGTGAGACGCGCGCGAGACCGAGAGGAAAGGAGGAGGAGAGGCGACGGTGAGGAGAGGGAAGGAGGTGGAGATCTTCTCCATCTTGGCACTAGGTAAGGGGCTTTTTAGCTCATTCTCTCCCATTTTTCCTCCTCTAGCTATTGATGTTAGTTTCAATCCCTAATTCCTATTTATTGTTGTTTTGCCATTGTTGGAGAGTTTGAAGCTCAAAGTGGAAATTGTGGTGTTTGTTGAGTTTTGGAGGATAGGAGAGCTTGCATTCTTCAATTGCAAAGGTTAGGGGGTCTTTTTCATTTATAATAGGTTGTAATATTTGTATTGTATGAAGGTTAGGGTTTTAGAGTGGTTTATTAATTATTTGGTGAAGATGATGAATAGTGATTATATGTTGATTGAGTGTTATTTGGTTTGATTGTTGTTGTGTTGAATGGATTTTTGAGGAAAACACTATGTTGTTGTTGAAATGGAATTGATATGCATTTTTGTGTGGTTTATGAGTGTGGTTGTTTTGTTGTGCATAAATGGGTGTTAGGTGTATTTGGATTGTTTTGATGACATGTTTGTTGGAAAAAATGAAGTATGAGTATATATGTATATGTTAATTGGATAGGTGATATGTTGGATTAAAATGTGTCTAAGTGATGGTTTAGTCCCTAAGAATTAATTTAATCCTTGGTGTGACAAATTAGTCCCTAAGAATTAAATTAATCCTTGGCGTGACAAAATAATCTCTTAGTGTCTAATTAGCTCTACTATGCCATATAAGTCTCAAAGTAATAAATTAATTAATAGTGTGTCAAAATAACCTTTAAGTACTAAGTTAACCTTTGGTGTGTTAAAGTGGTCCTTAAGCGTAAGTAAGGGCCTTATGAGGTGGTTTGATCCTTAGGTGAGATTTAATCTAATAAGTGTTAAGATGGTGGTTAATAATTGACGAGGTGGTGGTTAATAATCGAGGAGGTGGTGGTTAATAATTGAGGTGGTGGTGGTTAATAATTGGCAATTGTGGTGGGTTAATGAATGGCGGGCTTCGCCAAAAAGGTGGTTTAATACTTATTGTGATGGATTGTGTGTGATGCATTTGTCATAGTGTCACATAAATCATATGCATTACGTGACGGTGGTGGTGGTGATGTGGCTTCGGCCAAAAATGTGGTGGTTGCCCGACGGGGTTTTTGTGATGGTTATGGATCCACATGCATATTGCACACATGCATATACTCATACATTTGATTGATGCCTCCCGATGAGTGGGAGTTGAATGCTATGTGACGGATGATGAGTGTTTGTTAATTGAGCAGTGAGGCTTCTCGAGGTTTGTAATTAGTGACGTATGTTAGTATGGTTGTAGAGTGTGTTCTATTTCCTTCCTCGTATAATACTTATATTATTTGCTATTATTTATGCAAAGAGACTCACCCTAGCATTTTATGTTGCCTGCTCTCGTGGCGACAAACAGGTGTTGTGCAGGTGATACTGAGTGAAGGTGCCCATGCCTTCCTGAGTTATTGAGTCAAGCTCTGTTTAGTCACACTAGGGATGGGGGAGTATAGTATCGTTATTTTACTTTATGTATTAAACTATTTTGGAGTATGTATTTGACTATGTATTGGATAAGTAAAACTTATTTTCATTCCATTGTGCTAGTGAACTAGTTACGGATTGATTGTTGTGAAACTAGACAGTATTTTTGAGGGCTCGCCCATTTAAGTCGTGATATGTAACACGCAATATAATTATTAATGAAAGAGTAATGTTGACTAATTTTAAGTCATAGGTATGGTGAACGTAGCATTCCCTTGAGGATGTATCTTTTAAAAGAAAAACAATTTTTTAAACTCTGATTTTGATTAAATATTTAAAAGAGAGTAAGGGGGTGTTACATGTTGGTATCAGAGCAAAAGTTCGGTTTGTCCGGCCAAGTTTGTCCAGTCGTAGTGTCTCAGAGATCACTTGACGATCTCCAACAGAGACTTTAGAGATTTTGTTCGGTTGTTTGCAGCTGTTGATTGTAACATTGCTTGTAGTTGTTTTTGTGACTGTTGGTTGTATTAAGTGAGGTATGTGTGATTAGAAGAGCATTTTAACGACGTCCAAGGAGTAGGAATCGTGACGACGCGCCTTTCGACTGGATTGCGTTAAAAGCCCTTCAATGTGAAAGGTGTAAAATTTTGAAAAGACGTAGTTTTGTGATCTTGATTAAATTGGATGCGTGAGTAGGAGGGACTGATCACCCCGATAACTCATTCCCAATGAAAGAGGTGACAATAACTCGTAATTATTATAAATTTTGAATATATACTAATTTCAACTTGATTGATTGAGTGGTGTGTGCAAGTTGATTGACTATTAATTTTTAGAAAAATAGGTGCCTTATGGAAGTTTGAGTTTGATTTGGGGTTCGATAGTAGGGGGATGTCAAGATAAGGATTGACACTTTGGATTTGAAGTTCGTACAAAGAAAATAGAGCATGCCTTTTTGGAAAAGGTTTAGAAATATGGTTTCTGGAAAGCCTAAGGTAGAGAAATTGTTTTTAAAAGTATGGTAGTCGAGGGAGTACCTATCTAGGATCTAGATGATAGTGTGTAACTTTGATGATTAGATGATTAAAATTCGGTACGAAGAGTAGGAATGCCGAGCTGAGGAAGGCATTGTTTGTAGTTGAATATGGATTGACGTAAGATAGGAGCATTAGTACTTAAATGATTTCTATGGCGTAGTTCCCTATCGATAAATTAATGGTGTTTGGATAATCGAGTGAGACTTTGGTGACCTGAAAATAGAGTTTTGGTACAAAGTAAAAGGTGTAGATTGAGTATGCCTAAGGGTAGCTATTTGAGTTAGGTGTATTATGATCAAGGTATGTACTGTAGAGGTGAAGAGGTATTAAGGGTGTTGTAACCTTCGTGAAATTCTTAATGAGTGTTGGACTAGTTGTGTATGGAAAGTGTTTAGTAGTTGGCTTAAGTATGATCATAGTATGAAGATCAAAGGAAAGAAGGAAGAGGAAGGTTAGGTACATAGGACTACATATGAACTGAGGTGTAGTTGTTCAACCATAGGTGTGTTGAAGTGTAATATGCATATGACGTAGTATGTGGGAGTCAAAGTAATGTAGTACCGAGGTTTAGGTACGTTTGAATAGTAAGTGTAGTGAAGCTTACCGTGACGTAGTGTAGAGAACCGAGGTGCCAAAAGAGTGTACCGAAGCATTGTGTAGTGTAATGGCCGAGATTAGGGAGTGCTTAGGTGTAGTGTGCCTAAGTGTAGTGGATAGACAATATTTGAAGGATTGTTTGTTGAATCTTGTTACCCTTGATTGTGATTTGCTATAGGTTGATTGTTTCTGTAATGCACATGAGTTTAATTTTGATTTGTGCTAAAATTATTGTGAAGTTATGTACTGAAATGAAATGCGGTGCTTGGTTATAACAATTAAGGTTAGGATTCGCGTATAGTCTCCTTTTTGGCAAAATGAAATGATTGACTTTTCTAATTTCCGAGTTTATGTCGGAAACTAAATTTTGAAAATAATAAGTGGTTGTTTGTGTGGCAACCTGTTCGTGTTATAATAAGATTTGGGGTTGCGTATAGTTTTCCCTTTTGGACAAAATTGTGAATTCTATGATTTTCAAAAAGAAACGGTACTTGGAAAATCCTGTATTTTTGGGAATGAACGTGATTTCAAGATTTGTGTTAAATTCTGTTCCAAGTTGTTTAGAATTTTATTACAAGAATGTGACATGATTTTAGCTTTAGGACCGATTAGGTCATGGATTGATGTTGTTTGAAAATGACGAGGTCTTACAATAATTTCATGGTTTGACGAGATAAAATCTTTTGAAAACAAAAGGTGAGTTTTACTCACGTTTAGAGAATTTTAAAATGTGTTTGTGTGTTTATGTGTTGACATGTGTTTATTTACTGTGATGGAAAGTTTAGTTATGGAGAAAGTGCAAATTTCACGAACTTGGAATTTTACGGTTTTTGAGCATGTTTTGGTTTGTGATTTTGTAACTCGATTGTGCTTGAGTGAATTGGTGAAATTATGCCTTAATTGTAGGTAAAACATGTGTTAGAATATTTGGTTGTTTAATTCCGATAACGTTTGCTATGTTAAAGGAATTGTCGAAGTTTATGAACCACTGCTGAAAATCTATTGCACCTATATTGTCTATTGAAATGTATGATATGTTCTGGTTTTAAAATTGATGTCCTGGACTGTTTAAAAAAAAAAAAATTATTTTTTGGGATGTCCATATTTCAGAGGAAACTCTGCCGAATTTTCGTTAGGAATTTTTATATATGTTCAAAGTGGTAATTGAGTTGTGTGATTAGTGGGTAAATAAAATTGAGAAAATGTTAGAGTGGTGTTAACTAAGTATGGATGAGTCGAAATGTAAGCATGGTCGAAGAGCAGAGTTGTTGAAATAGGTGTAAGTATCTAAGTGAAGAGTATGTCTGTTGAAGTATATATTGTCGAATCTAGTATTGTACAGTTGTGGAGATATGGAGGTAAAGTATAAGTTGTCGAAATATATATAATGTCTAAATGTATTTCTCTAAGTTAGGGTGGAAGTGTCGAAATATTGAAGTTGTCGAAGTATAGTGTGAGGTATATAAGCTTAAGTGTAAAGGAGTAGATGTAACGTATGGAAGTCTAAACTAGTATTGATGAGATGTACGTATTTCTGCGGGATGAGAGACGAGTCGAGCCTAGTAATGTTGAAACATAGCGGTGTCGAAGTATTGTACAGGTAAGTCCATGGGAGTCGAGGTGTAGTGGCTAAAGGGTAGTGTATAAATATACCTAAGTACAGATGCCGAGATCCAGAGTGAGTGTGCCGAGATGCCGTTTGATGTTAACATGATTCAGGAATTGTTGCTAAGAGCACTGGGAGTGCGGTTGTTATGGAACTCGAAGTGGAATTATTAGTAATGACGACGAGTAGGTCAATTAGATGAATGAGATAGGTTGGATTAGGAGGTTGAGTTCGGAAGTGAGCACCAGAGATTGAAAACTTAAAGAGGGTAAGTTAATCGCAAATCGTAGTTGAGGGTATAGGGTCCTGCATCGGAGTGGATGGTATTTGAGTAGTCTAGTAGGATCTGGATACCCTACAGGTTAGGATATCTGCTAAGGGTAAGAGTGTAGAGAAGGCATGTGGTTTGTTACCTTAGTGTACGATAGATTATGATGAGTACGATTAGAGGTATGAAGAATGTTGAGTATTGCTTCGTGAGTATTTTCGAGGACGAAAATATTCTAAGTGGGGGAGAGTTGTAACGCCCCGAAAATAATTTGAATATTTATTTAATTACTTAATTAGGAGTTATGTGGTTAGTCATATTTAATTAAATGAATTAGGTGTTTTAATTAAATATGGAGGCGAGAGATAGTAAATAAGAGAGTGTTGATGTTATTAAGTTAGGGAATAGATGAATTAATTGAGGGGGTGCGAATAGAGGCCCAACTCAATTGGGCCCAATTATATGTTGAATTAAAATGAAAGAAAGGAATGAAAAGAAAGAAAGAAAGAAACGGATCGAGAGAGAGGGGAGTGAGACGCGCGCGAGACCGAGAGGAAAGGAGGAGGAGAGGCGACGGTGAGGAGAGGGAAGGAGGTGGAGATCTTCTCCATCTTGGCACTAGGTAAGGGGCTTTTTAGCTCATTCTCTCCCATTTTTCCTCCTCTAGCTATTGATGTTAGTTTCAATCCCTAATTCCTATTTATTGTTGTTTTGCCATTGTTGGAGAGTTTGAAGCTCAAAGTGGAAATTGTGGTGTTTGTTGAGTTTTGGAGGATAGGAGAGCTTGCATTCTTCAATTGCAAAGGTTAGGGGGTCTTTTTCATTTATAATAGGTTGTAATATTTGTATTGTATGAAGGTTAGGGTTTTAGAGTGGTTTATTAATTATTTGGTGAAGATGATGAATAGTGATTATATGTTGATTGAGTGTTATTTGGTTTGATTGTTGTTGTGTTGAATGGATTTTTGAGGAAAACACTATGTTGTTGTTGAAATGGAATTGATATGCATTTTTGTGTGGTTTATGAGTGTGGTTGTTTTGTTGTGCATAAATGGGTGTTAGGTGTATTTGGATTGTTTTGATGACATGTTTGTTGGAAAAAAATGAAGTATGAGTATATATGTGCAATAGGTGTATATGACTTAATTGGATAATTGATTTGTTGGATTAAAATGTGTCTAAGTGATGGTTTAGTCCCTAAGAATTAATTTAATCCTTGGTGTGACAAATTAGTCCCTAAGAATTAAATTAATCCTTGGCGTGACAAAATAATCTCTTAGTGTCTAATTAGCTCTACTATGCCATATAAGTCTCAAAGTAATAAATTAATTAATAGTGTGTCAAAATAACCTTTAAGTACTAAGTTAACCTTTGGTGTGTTAAAGTGGTCCTTAAGCGTAAGTAAGGGCCTTATGAGGTGGTTTGATCCTTAGGTGAGATTTAATCTAATAAGTGTTAAGATGGTGGTTAATAATTGACGAGGTGGTGGTTAATAATCGAGGAGGTGGTGGTTAATAATTGAGGTGGTGGTGGTTAATAATTGGCAATTGTGGTGGGTTAATGAATGACGCGGGCTTCGGCCAAAAAGGTGGTTTAATACTTATTGTGATGGATTGTGTGTGATGCATTTGTCATAGTGTCACATAAATCATATGCATTACGTGACGGTGGTGGTGGTGATGTGGCTTCGGCCAAAAATGTGGTGGTTGCCCGACGGGGTTTTTGTGATGGTTATGGATCCACATGCATATTGCACACATGCATATACTCATACATATGATTGATGCCTCCCGATGAGTGGGAGTTGAATGCTATGTGACGGATGATGAGTGTTTGTTAATTGAGCAGTGAGGCTTCTCGAGGTTTGTAATTAGTGACGTATGTTAGTATGGTTGTAGAGTGTGTTCTATTTCCTTCCTCGTATAATACTTATATTATTTGCTATTATTTATGCAAAGAGACTCACCCTAGCATTTTATGTTGCCTGCTCTCGTGGCGACAAACAGGTGTTGTGCAGGTGATACTGAGTGAAGGTGCCCATGCCTTCTTGAGTTATTGAGTCAAGCTCTGTTTAGTCACACTAGGGATGGGGGAGTATAGTATCGTTATTTTACTTTATGTATTAAACTATTTTGGAGTATGTATTTGACTATGTATTGGATAAGTAAAACTTATTTTCATTCCGCTGTGCTAGTGAACTAGTTCTGGATTGTTGTGAAACTAGACAGGTATTTTTGAGGGCTCGCCCCATTTAAGTCGTGATATGTAACACGCAATATAATTATTAATGAAAGAGTAATGTTGACTAATTTTAAGTCATAGGTATGGTGAACGTAGCATTCCCTTGAGGATGTATCTTTTAAAAGAAAAACAATTTTTTAAACTCTGATTTTGATTAAATATTTAAAAGAGAGTAAGGGGGTGTTACAGCTTCCATTACATGCGCACTCAAAACTTCATGCATTTCATGTCATAGTTTGCATACATCTTCATGTTCATCCATGCATTCCACTTCACGACTAGAATCATACATTTGCAAATAAAGTAATAAAATATAGTCCTCCAAAGCAAGACGTGCATTGCACACTCTTTAATTTTCATGCTATCGGTTCCGCCCTGGCATTGTCTTTATTTTCATGCTATCGGTTCCGCCCTGGCATTGTCTTTATTTTTATGCTATCGGTTCTGCCCTGGCATTGTCTCGCATTGTCTTTACGGCATTGTCTTTAATTTTCTTGCTATCGGTTCCATACCGGCATTGTCTTTAAATTTTTTCCTCGCTATCGGTTCATACGGCATTGTCTTTTATTTTTCTTGCTATTGGTTCCGCCCTGGCATTGTCTTTAATTTTCCTGCTATCGGTTCCGCCCTGGCATTGTCTTTAATTTTCATGCTATCGGTTCCGCCCTGGCATTGTCTTTAATTTTCTTGCTATCGGTTCCGCCCTGGCATTGTCTTTAAATTTCCTTGCTATCCGCTTCCCGGCATTGTCTTTAAATTTTCGCTATCGGTTACGCTTACGGCATTGTCTTTAATTTTCTTGCTATCGGTTCCGCCCTGGCATTGTTTTAATTTTCGTGCTATCGGTTCCGCCCTGGCATTGTCTTTAAGTTTCTTGCTATCGGTTCCGCCCTGGCATTGTCTTTAAATTTCCTGCTATCGGTTCCGCCCTGGCATTGTCTTTAATTTTCTTGCTATCGGTTCCGCCCTGGCATTGTCTTTAAATTTTCCTGCTATCGGTTCCGCCCTGACATTGTCTTTAATTTTCACGCTATCGGTTCCGCCCTGGCATTGTCTTTTATTTTTCCCGCTATCGGTCTTGCCCTGGCGTTGCTTTTATCTTTTGCTATCGGTCTCGCCCTGGCATCGTCTCCATTGTAATATAGCCCTGACATCGTACTTTTTAAATTTAATGGTTTTCGATTCGCCTCGACAATCAAATATTTCACCGGTTAAAATTGAGGTTCATGTCCGTACTTATCTCTTACTTTGATAATACAACAAAACATGGAGAACATGGTTTTGTGTATTATATCGTAAGAGAGTAAGCACGGAGGGGCAACTGTGAACACTCAATTTTTAACGGTATTTTTGACGTTTTTTCGGAAAAATATGAAAATACACACTTTTTGCGTGTTTTGCGTGTTTAGTCGTCGAATACGTCATTTTACTCGTTTATTTCACTTTCGCGCTATTTTTACTCTTTTTTCAACGAAAAATATATATAATTCGAAAATTACAAAAAAATAGTAAGTTTTATTTAATTTGTTTGAGTAGTTGTCTTTCTACAAATACTCCAAAAAATTAATAAAATGAATTCGAAAATGAATTTTAATAGCAAAAGGGTCCGAAATAAAATTAGAGTTTCAAGTAGCGCTCCTAGTTGCTGTTGGGCCTGATTTGCACACTTCAAATCTGGAAAAAATTCAGGCCCAGTCAAAAACAGTCAACGATAATTAATGTCTAAAACCTAATTTATCAATATAAATTCACAGTCAAACAACAGTCAAAGGAGAGCCGATTTGAGAAAAAAATCACCCAATTCTCACCCAGAAAAAAAAGGAAAAACCAGATCGGTCAAAAAAAATGTAGAAACCATCAACTGTCACGTCAATCACTTCACTTCTAACACACTGACACGTGTTAGCATGATTGGTTTAACTCTGCTTCGGGTAACTTCCGGCATCGCAAGCCGAGGCCGCCCTCACTAGGTCGACCTCGACTTGGGGGGTAACTGTTTCGGGCTGGGCTAGTAATCCAGCCTTGGATTCGAGCCATTTACCAGCATCAAAGGCGAGATCAACGTCAATAGCTTGGATCGTCTCGGTCTCATCCAACGGCTCTGCCTCTGCATCCGCATCTATAAATAGGCATTCATCCACTACAAGAATAATTAGAATTTTCGGGCAGGGGCTTTCTGGCGGATTTTAATCCCTCGGAAAATTTCCTGCGGATTTTAGCAGTTCTGGCGGATTTTACCCGTCGTAATGTTTCCGGTGGAATTTTGGGTTTTTTCGGGTTTTGCGGCGGATTCGGGGTAATTACCGACAGTTTTTTTAAAAACAAAATCCCCCTTAGCTTTTTTTAAGAAAAAATCCGCCGGAAACATTAAATATCCGCCGGAAAATCCTTCGATAAAATTTCTGGCGGATTTTTTTACGAAAATTTCCGACGGATTTTTTTCCTAAATTTATTATTATTTTTTTAAAAATCCGTCGGAAACGTTAAAAATCCACTGGAAAAACAAGGATGGAAAAAATCCGCCGGAACTGTCCAAAATGCCTACAAATAAAAATTACTCCTACACTCTTCTCATTTTCTCATTTTCTCATTCCACTCTTCCTTCTCATTCTCTTCCACATTATCCATATCTTATCTTTCTTCTTCTTTCTCACCAACCTCCATAAATTTCTCAACATATCTCTCTCTTCTAAATTTCCCATTTCTTTTTCCTTCTTACTCACTCATTCATATTTTTTCTTTACTTATTGTTTTTCATTATCCATATTTTTTCTTCCTTCTCTTTTTCATTACTTATAATTAACTAAATACTTCCAATTATTTTTAAAAAAATTAAAAAATTAAAAATATGAAACACCTTAAATATACTCAACAATAGGGGTCAAATTCCACTCCCCATTGTGACCAACAAGATGACACACCTTAAAAATAAAAATAAAAATAATTTTAAAAATGGGGGTCAATAATTTCTTTTTTAAAAAAATATTTGCGCGTTTGCGGCAGATTTAACGGTATTTGTGGCGGAATTTTGAATTTTCCGCCACTTTTGTTTGCTGACTTAAGCATCAAAGTGCTTGCAGGTACCACCACCGCGACAACTCTAATCTCGAAGGATCATCTCAATCTCGGACCGCCGTCGACCTCAAGCGAGCGACCACTAACATTACCTCGGATCAGATCCAGCTACTGACCTAGGTACGAACAACCATTAATAAGTTCATCTAATAAAAATCAGAAACATAAACCAACTAAATATAAAAAACTCACAAATAAACGTATCAGCCATGCAAGTCAATAGATAATGTAAAAAATATTGAGAAATCAACCAATGTTAAGTAAAAGAAAAAAAAGAAAATGGAGGCAAGAAAAGGTAACATAAGTAAACTAAAATAGGTAACTAATTTTTCTAAACCACATTTCTATATTGAATGCAAGCTTCAATAATTGGATAATAGTTTCAAAGTTAGAAAAAGGGGGAAGATGAACATGCAAACTTAATTTTTGGTGAAGAGTCATAGTTGAGAAGAGTGATGACAGCTGTAAAACTGTTGTCTTCTGCAGAAGTGCAAAACATAGCTGTTGTGAACACTCAATTTTTAACGGTATTTTTGACGTTTTTTCAGAAAAATACGAAAATACACACTTTTTGCGTGTTTTGCGTGTTTAGTCGTCGAATACGTCATTTTACTCGTTTCACTTTCGCGCTATTTTTACTCTTTTTTCAACGAAAAATATATATAATTCGAAAATTACAAAAAAATAGTAAGTTTGTCTTTCTACAAATACTCCAAAAAATTAATAAAATGAATTCGAAAATGAATTTTAATAGCAAAAGGGTCCGAAATAAAATTAGAGTTTCAAGTAGCGCTCCTAGTTGCTGTTGGGCCTGATTTGCACACTTCAAATCTGAAAAAAATTCAGGCCCAGTCAAAAACAGTCAACGATAATTAATGTCTAAAACCTAATTTATCAATATAAATTCACAGTCAAACAACAGTCAAAGGAGAGCCGATTTCAGAAAAAAATCACCCAATTCTCACCCAGAAAAAAAAGGAAAAACCAGATCGGTCAAAAAAAAAATGTAGAAACCATCAACGCCATCTCCCACCTTCGGCCTCCACACCAAACCTCCACCATAAAACTCCCAAAAACCGAAACCCTCCAACAGGAACCTCCCATCCCACCATTCGCGACCCATTCCCTCGAAACGAACCAACAACCAACAAATCGAACCAGTAACAGATCAGAGGAGGGAATGAGCGAGAAAAGCCGAAAAAAAACGGACTTGGAAGTTCCCAGCATCGCCGGCGAGAGTGCCGCCATAGACCGCGTCTTCTCCGGCGAACCTATCGCCTCCGGCAGCGCCCCACCGATCGCTGTCTTCTGGCTTTGTTTTCGCGTTTTGTCTCTCTCTCGGTTTCTTCTCTCTCTCTCTCTCTCTCGGACCAGAAATCTCTCTCTCTTTTTTTTTTTACAGAAGTTTTGCAAGCTCTCTCTCTCTCTCTTAGAGAGCTGCGGCGGTGGAGAAGAAAAGGGGAAGGGAGGGGATCGATTTAGGGTTTGCAATATTTGTGGGTGGGTTATATTCCCCACGTTTTCAGCTTGTCCCTTTCTTTTTTTAATTTATTTGTTCTTCAATGTTGTTGTGTTTCTCTTACCAATCGGATTAGAAAAAAAATGTGTAAATCAGACCATTTTAATTTTTGCACCCCTTATTTGTTAATACAATTCATTCCTATTCGCACCCTTACTTGGCTGATGGCACCCCGCTTCGTTTTCAATTGTTTTCTTCTATTATTTTCTTATTTCTTTATTATATGTATGTCATATTCATTGTTGTTTATCCCTAAAAATAATATAATTAGGATTTGATCGAGACGTACGTCTTATCAAATCCGCAACACCGGTTTAAGAGACCCGAGTTGTACAACTTGGTCCTAAACCACTTTAAAATTAAAACCGAACAACATGTTTTCCGAAAAAAACCCAATCAGTTTATTATTATGTAGCACCTATTATCAAAATACCAAAAATATGGGATTGACCGAGATGTACATCTTGTCGATCCCGGTTTAAGAGACCCGAGTTGTACAACTTGGTCCTAAACCACTTTAAAATTAAAACCGAACGACATGTTTTTTTCCAAAAAACCCCCTAATTAGTTTATTATTATATAGCACCTATCTTTCAAAAATAGCAATAAAAATGGGTTTGATCGAGATGTACATCTTATCAATCCCGCAACACTGGTTTAAGATACTCGAGTTGTACAACTTAGGTCTTAAACCCCTTCAAAATTAAAATCAATCAACCAACAAATTTTCAGGAAGAACTACGTGACTTTTGAGTCTCTCATCGCACCAGAGAGTACGTAGGCGCGCGGTCTCCCTGTCAAAGTCAAAACTAAATTTTCTTAATTTAGTCCCTATCTTGTTTTCTCGTAAATAATAATGTTTCGAATATTATTTTGGGGTAAACAAAAAAATAAGTAATTATTATTGCGCAATCAAATTTAAGGTAACTGTCTTAGGACAGATGTGTTAGGGGTGCAGTGAAACTAGGGTTTCACCCCTTCCCTACGCATAACCGACTCCCGAATCCGACCTAGTTAACGCAGACCAAATAACTTGAAAATTAGGTTTTTCTCAATTTTCCTATTATTAATAAATTGGGTGGCGACTCCTCGAATATCTATATTTGAGCCGTCCGCGTCGAGACCCCGGTCACGACAGCTGTCTTCAAGACAAAAGCACTTCAACGGCTATAAACTTTTAGCAACGACTCTTTTCTATGGATCAAAGGTTATTACACATATACTCAGCTATAAATAAACACATTGGATCAAAACTGAATCGCGTGAGAATACATTGAGCTCAAATCTTCCAATATTCTCAAGTATCAAGTTTTCTCTCATGCATACTCAACCACTTTAAAATAATATGGATTTATTTCATTTCGAAGTATGTATTTTTGCTTGTGTTGTAGTTTCTGTTGAAATACCATTTGTATCAACCAAGCTCTAGAAATCCCACAAACCCACAAACATATTTGTATAACCTGTTAGAAACCTTCTCAAGAAGCATGTGTTGCTTTAAGGCTTGAGAAGTGAGTTAGGAACCACCTAATAGGTCATAAGGATTGTATTAGGTGTGAGAACAATAGGTAGAGTTGTGCTAAGAAAATTACCACGTGAACTTTGTAACACCCCAAATCTACCCGTTCGTTTTATTAAAATCAGAGTGCGGAAATTTAAAAACTAAGCATGCAAAGGAGTGTCACATTCGACATTTAAAATCCAAACAACGTGAAATCAAATAAAACGTGGAATCACTTCGATTGAGTTTATGTAACGCCCCAAAAATAATTCAAGTATTTATTTAATTATGTGGTGCATTGGTTGGTTATATTAAAATAATGATAGGGTATTTGATTTAAATGAGGAGTGGTGGTTAGTAAAAAGTGAGTGGTAATTTAATTAAAAGAGGGAGTAGTGCAAGTAATGGAGGAGGTGTGAATAGAGGCCCATGATAGTTAGGCCCATCTTCATGTGATAAGGTTAGGTGTCGATGGTGAGAGCTCATTCTCATCCAAAACAGAGAAATAGAAAGAGTAAAGTAAGAGAGTAGAGAGAGAGAGAGGTGCGATAGCTCAAGGAAGAAGAAGAGAGGAGATATTGGCGTGGAGAGTTCAAGCAAGGAAGAGAAGCTTGATTGTTGGTGATGGTTGGTGATTCTTGGTGGAGAGAGTGCTGGTGTTCTTCATTAAGGTAAGGGGGCTCTCTTTCACCTATAATAGAGTATATGATGAGTGTTATGTGTGAGTTAGACTCTAGGATGATGTTTGAGCTGTTTGTGTTGCTTGTTGTGTGATTGATGTTGTGGTTGAGTCGATTTGGTGAAATTGTGATGTGTGTATGTGTTGTTGATGGTTGGTCATATGAAAGACCTAGAAAAGAAAATGGGTTTGAAGAACCCTAGGCGCAAGGGCGTCATTTTTGGTGTTGTCACCTTTGTTGTTAATTTGATGTGCGTTGGGTAAATTTAGAATGAATATGAGTTGTAGTAATTGTGGTTTAAGTTTTATCATAGTATGAGAATCAAAGGAAAGAGGGACGATGAGGGTTAGGGGCGTTGTAGCTTGTGAAGGTCGAAGGTGTGTGCGTCGAAGGATAGTGAGTCGAAGTAAGGGTGTGCCGAGAAGCATAAATGTGTCAGCGTAAGGGTGTGCGTCATAGTATATGTGCGTCGAAGTATGTGTGTGCCGAGAATAGTAGGTGTGTTGAAGTGAGTATCTGTGTGTTGTAGTATATGGATGTCAAAGCTAGTGTAACCGAGGTAGTGCAACCGAGGTGAGTGATGGTGAAGTGAAGGAGTGTAACTGAAGTAGTGTAACCGAGGTAGTGTAGTACCGAGGTTAGTGATGGTGAAGTGAAGAAGTGTAACTGAAGTAGTGTAACCGAGGTAGTGTAGTACCGAGGTGAGTGATGGTGAAGTGAAGGAGTGTAACTGAAGTAGTGTAACCGAGGTAGTGTAATACCGAGGTGAGTAATGGTTAAGTGAGGAAGTGTGGCAAGGTGATTGATGGTCAAGTGAAGTAGTGTAACCGAGGTAGTGTAGTACCGAGGTAGAGTAACCGAGGTGAGTGATGGATGTAATGAAGTGAAGTGTAGGTATGTCGAATCTAGTATAGTCGAGGTGTAGTGTATCTAAGTCGAAGTGAAGCTGCCGAGGTGTAGTGTATCTAAGTCGAAGTGAAGCTGTCAAGGTGTAGTGTATCAAAGTCGAAGTGAAGATGTCGAGGTGTAGTGTATCTAAGTCGAAGTGAAGATGTCGAGGTGTAGTGTATCTAAGTCGAAATGTAGTTGTCGAGGTATAGTGTATATATACCGAGGTGTATGTGTTGAGGTGTAGATGTATCGGAGTGTAAGTGTCGTCGTGTAGACGTGACGAAGTGTAAGTGTATGGGAGTCGAAGTGTAGTTGCCGAAGTGAGGCGTATGTATGTCGAAGCTAGTGTTGTCACGGTGTATGAGTACCGAAGTGTAGTGTTATAGTGGTGACGAAGTGTAGGTGTCGACGTGTAGGTGTCGAAGTGTGAATGTGAAGAAATGTGGTGAGACGAAGGGTAGTGTGAGTGTGCCGAGGTGCAGTGTGGTGCGCCAAAGTGAAGTGTGGTGTGACGAAGGGTAGTGTAGGTGTGTCGAGGTGCAGTGTGGTGCGCCAAAGTGCAGTTTGGTGTGACGAAGGGTAGTGTATGTGTGCCGAGGTGCAGTGTGAGTGCCGAGGTGTCGTTTTTGACGCTTGATGTAAGCGCAGTTGCTACCGGCAGCGATTTTGAAGTCGTTTGACGCCGAGTGCGTCTAAGTTGCTGAATGGTGAAGCCGGTTTGGTCCTTAGGTGACGTTTGGTCCTTAGGTGACGTTTGGTCCCTAGGTGACGTTTGGTCCTTAGGTGACGTTTGGTCCTTAGGTGACGTTTAGGTCCCTATGTGACGGTGAGTTTGATGTTAGCCATAGAGCTAGTGACCGGTGAGTTTGACGTTAGCCTTAGAGCTATTGATTTATGTGTCGATGAGTCCGGTGAGTTTGACGTTGGCCATAGAGCCATTGATTTTGGTGTTGGTGTAGCTGGTGGATTAATTGCTAGCCTTAGAGCTATAATTGGAGGTGTGTTAAGTGGTGATGTTCCTAATGGGAAATTAATATTTGGTGAGCAGAAGGCTTCGGCCTTATTGGTGAGTGCCTTCAAGGCTGAAACTGGTGATGGGTCTATGACCTCTTTTTGGTGATGGTGAGTTAATTAATAGCAATGGTGAGTCTATTAATTATTGGTGATGATGCTTAATTGCTCGATGTGGTGAATATGGTGTGTATGGTGCATTGTTCATGGCATCACATAAACCATGTGCATTTATTTATGAGCAGAAGGCTTCGGCCTTATTGATGATGTGCCCTCAAGGCTTATTCTGGTGATGGAATCATATGCATAGGCCCGTGGAGTTTGGGTACATGCATAGGCCCGTGGAGTTTGGGTTCATGCATATGCCCGTGGAGTTTGGGTTGCATTCATGCATATACTCATGCGATTGGTGATGTTTCTTGATGATTAGGAGTTGATGTGTTATAACTTGGTGAGGTGTGTTTGTTGATTGAGCCATGGTGTTCCTAGTTATTTTCTCTAACATAATGTTTATCATACATTTTATTATATGTGTGAGAGACTTACCCTTCTGCTTTTTATGTTGCTTCTTATGTCGGCAACGTGCAGGTGATCCCGAGTGACGGTTCTTCCTTCCTCAGTCTGGTTGTGGCGTCTTGCTCTGTAACGTAGAACTGGGGGGACGAGTAGTCTATTAGTTGTTTTAGTTTAAGTTGTTGAACTGTAACTAGGTGATGTATGAATTACTAAAAGAACCGGTGTTTTGAGGGTTCGCCCCATTTAAGTCGTGCTATGTATCACGCAATTATTTTGATTAGAGAAAAGTATTGTTGACTAGATTAAAGTCATGTTTTGGTGAACGTAGCATTCCCTTGAGGATGTATCTTTTAAAAAGAAAAACGATTTTTGAACTCTGATTTTAAATTAAATTACTATTGAGAAAAGGGGGTGTTACAGTTTACACCACCAAAAATGACAGACATTTCAAAATCCACAACTTTAAGTTCAAATCGAACAATGCAATAAAACAACTAAATAAAACAGTGTTCATCCTCTCCCCGAGTGTTACGTATCAGAGACGACACCGACTCAGCTGGCGAAGGTAGACAAGTCTTCAGTCACTATCACCTACACGTTACCAACGTAGGGGTAACATTCAAACAGAAGAGGTGAGTCTCTAACAGTATAATAGCATGTATGATAAGCAGTATACTAGAGTTCAGGCAACTATAATTACCACATCATTATACAACAACATCATTACACAACAACATCATTAATATCAATCACCCAAGGAAAATCACCAATATAATGAATGGGAGATGAAATACAACCCACACCGACGGGCATATGCATGTGGTACTGGTGTTGGAAAAACACATGTTCTATGTGCTATGTGTGAATGGTAAGTTGCTTTTCAGAGGTTGATCCCCAAGTTGAGATCTTTGACTAAACATATAGGGAGGTCCAATGATGTTTGAACATGTGTCCCTATGTTGATGACTCTTCAAAGCTATCCCTATGGCTATGTATGAATGGTAAGCGCCTACTATATAAAGTGGTTCTGCTTTAGGGGACCAAGCATGAGGTCAGCAATGCACATGCAGGATCTGTAGACTGCACTGAACAAAAACATCAAACATACCACAATATATCCAAAATGGCCTAATAACAATTATAACCATGTCAATCACTCAAGTTATCATATATCATATAAAATACTATATAAACTCTTTATTATTACTTGAAAGAGAGCAATTTACTAAGTTTAAACATATGAAATACTCTATATAAAATAGAGTTATCACGCCCCCAAACTTAAACCATTGCTTGTCCGCAAGTAATGACAAAGACAAACTATTTAAAACTATAATTCTAGAAGATAGATCAGCTTGATATTTTGGATTTTCATGAGGAGTTCCCTATGAACTTCATTTCTCAGCAATCTTTCTTGTGCCTTTATTTCTTCAAAACTACCAAAGCTATTCAAACTCTTTTGTGTGTGTGTGAACCCACTGAGTTGAGATTGGTTCCAAGACTAAATGAAAAACTTCCTCCTAGCCTTTGAAAGGATTGGTTTATCTTTGGTCACACCAAAATATTTTTCAAAAGAGAGATTAGACTCACAAAATTTTCTCAAGTGTTGGGGAGTTTTAAGTACAACAAAGGACTTGGTTGAATTTTTCAAAGCTTTTGAGCCAATGCATTTTTCTATTTTTTGTGTGGATCTTTTTGTGCAGATGCATTACTTCTTTGATGTGATTTGTGCATTGATTTTTTTTCTGCATTTTGCTTTTCTTGATCTGATTGCCTTGATGTTCTTGACCGATGATGCTTTTTCTTTTGATAGCTCATATTGCCTTCCTCACTGACCTCCAGATGCAAATGCACTTTGGCACAGGTCTTTGACCTCCAGATGCATATATTTTTTTCTTTGCACTTTGGCACAGGTTCAGTTTTTGAACTATCCTCCAAATACATTTATTCCTGCATGGCACAGGTCTTTGACCTCGAGATGCATTCATGTACTTAGGCACAGGTATAGTTTCAAATGATTCAGGACAAAGAACCTTTCCACGAAACCCCCATATGGACATGGTTATGCTCTAACCAGTTCATACCCAAGGTTACATCTAATCCGCTCAGCGGCAAACAAACAAAATTCACAACAAAGTCTCTGTCGAAAATCGACAAGGGACACTGAGAACACACCAGAGAAATGGTTACCAACTCCTTGGCTGGAGTATCAACCACCATCTCTCCATTCATAGCAGACAATACAAGACCAAAACTCTCACAACATTCAGTCGCAATCAAAAAAAACATAGAATCTAAACTAAGCATTTCACCGATAAGCATAAGAATCAATTCTAAGGATATTTAATAAGGTTCACTAAAATTAAAATAGTACAAACAAGTATAGTTATGTTATCACGACAACACAGACAACACTATGGTACAAACCCAGACAAAACGACAGTCACGCACCACACATACCTGAAAACATAAAGGTCAATTAATATGGAAATCTTACAAAGTCATTAACCAGAACTAACATAGAAGCAAAAACAAGAAAAATGATAACCATAGAATAATAATAATAATAATAATAATAATAATAATAATAATAATAATAATAACAACAACAAGTGAGTAGAAGTCATGTACTCACAATGATCACTTTGCTAAGTCGACAAACACAAAACTTATTAGTAATTTAGTTAAATTAGACACCTATACACGTCAACAGAATAGTAAAAACAAACTAAGGAATAGTTCAAAACAACTCCCAAAAATCTTTTTCTTTGGGTCATAAAGAAGTAAGTGAAACGTATTTTACTAAGCTTCGTAGGAGAGAACTAGAACACTTAATACCACAACATTGATCAGTTGCACATTGTCAAACATATAATTAAAACACGGGTACAAACATCAATGGGCTAACTTTAGAAGTTTCATACATAAAATTGTGTTCGGGAAAGTTATTACAACATCTCTAGACCCCTATAAAAGAAGGAAACAAGGTGACACCTACACTAAAGTAAACGCCATTTCATATACTAGTGGGCTCACAACATCACACCTTCAGAAAATCAAGAAATTGAGTGAAACAAAATAAAGTAAATGAAGATGATAATAGTAACATATAAATATATCCAACAGTTTCAAAATCATTAAAACGAATTGTAGACATTGTGTAAATAAAAGAAAACAATAATTGAATCATTTAGTTAAGAAGATGACTATTTATCTATTTTATTTTTTAAAAAATTATAGCATGTTAATCTAGTAATAGCACCTAAAAACAATTAGTAAAGTAACTCCACGAAATACTTAGCCTAGAGCATCAACATAAATGATGAAAACACGTTATAGAAATTGATTTTTATACAACCATTTTAAAATAAGAATACCTATGAGAGCATCTGACAATAAAGCTAATTTAATAGAAGTGCACAAGCAGTGTGACTTCGCAATTTTAATCTAAGTTTTCAAAACCACGTAGCACCAATTTAAAAGATCAAATAATAAAAACTAATTGTAGACAATTAGAGTTCGCAATCATGACTCATATAACATGAAACAAGTTATTAAATAAAGATATAAAACTCACAACATTAACAATTAGGCACATAAGATAAGACAAAAGAAACGAATAATATATTAATATAGTAACATTTAAAATCATTACATGCAGTCCCACTCATAAACATAAAAAGATTTATAAGTAATTAGAGCATTCAGTCGAGAAATTTTACTTTTAATAGTCAAAATATCACAACACATTACTTGTCGAGTAGCAACCTTAAAGAATTTACAAGGCAATTCCCTAAAGAACTAAGTCTACAACATTAATAAGTAAATAAAGGAAACATAAAAAAAGGCTCCGTGTAAGACATAGTACTTTTTAATTAAATAAATAAAACACATTGTGAACATCCAAGGCTAATTTAATATAAGATTACAAGTAGACTCAACAAAAATTTTAGTTTTAACTCACAAAACTTTGTAATGCAAATAACTACTAAAAGTCAAACCATTGAAGTTCAGCTTATATGAAGTCAAAGTTTCAAACCAGTTAAGTAACAAGACAAATGGCAACAATAAAGAGCTCACCAGGTAACACACAATAGATACTCACACAATTGGTTAGTCTCACGATTTGCAAGAATCTATTAGCATGCAACTCTACTCAGAGTCCAGCCATCGGAACATAGCACTGCAGCATAAACGACAATTAGACTAATATAACAATACTATTATAATAAGGACTCTACGACTGGACAACTTGGCCGGACAGACCGAACTGCTCTGATACCACTAATGTAACACCCCTTTTCTACCCGGTAAATTACAGACAAAACACTTACAAATTTACTTATTCTAAGTTGATCAATCCCCAAAATAAGTGTTGAAAATATTATCAAGCAAGAACTAAAGTACATACATACATGCATCATACTTACTTAAAAGCTCATTAAATGATTAGAACATTCCAACTAAAAGATAGCTAACAATAGACATTGCAAGGTAAATATAAACTCAATAGACCATGTTTATATAATAGAAATCACAAAAGAGAAACAACAAGACAGAAGTTACACAAGTTGAAGCCCTTTGTATGAAGTCTCCTAGCAATGCACTAGCATTACTCCTTAGCACTATACAAACACTATGAAATCGAAGTAAAGAGGATTTGTTATTTTCCTTCCTTTCCCTCTTATAAAATAGAAACTAACTATGTATATTGAAATTTTGATCTAACTTATGGATTGTGATATATTTCCAAATGAAGATGTGAGGTCCTTTTATAGCCTTCAAGAGAGGTGCTTCCTTCCTTCATGTTGAAGTAATCTTGAGAGGATTGAGTTGTAGTTGCTTTTCAGAGGTTGATCCCCAAGTTGAGATCTTTGACTAAGCATATAGGGAGGTCCAATGATGTTTGAACATGTGTCCCTATGTTGATGACTCTTCAAAGCTATCCCTATGGCTATGTGTGAATGGTAGGCGCCTACTATATAAAGTGGTTCTGCTTTACCAACCAAGCATGAGGTCAGCAATGCAAGTGGATGCACATGTAGCTAGCTGCTCATTCGCCAAGTAATGCAGATTCAATGCAGTATCAATGCAGGAGCATTGATGCAGGGAGCATTGATGCAGGATCTGTAGACTGCACTGAACAAAAACATCAAACATACCACAATATATCCAAAATGGCCTAATAACAATTATAACCATGTCAATCACTCAAGTTATCATATATCACATAAAATACTATATAAACTCTTTATTATTACTTGAAAGAGAGCAATTTATTAAGTTTAAACATATGAAATACACTATATAAAATAGAGTTATCACACCCCCAAACTTAAAACCATTGTTTGTCCGCAAGTAATGACAAAGACAAACTATTTAAAACTATAATTCTAGAAGATAGATCAGCTTGATATTTTGGATTTTCATGAGGAGTTCCCTATGAACTTCATTTCTCAGCAATCTTTCTTGTGCCTTTATTTCTTCAAAACTACCAAAGCTATTCAAACTCTTTTGTGTGTGTGTGAACCCACTGAGTTGAGATTGGTTCCAAGACTAAATGAAAAACTTCCTCCTAGCCTTTGAAAGGATTGGTTTATCTTTGGTCACACCAAAATATTTTTCAAAAGAGAGATTAGACTCACAAAATTTTCTCAAGTGTTGGGGAGTTTTAAGTACAACAAAGGACTTGGTTGAATTTTTCAAAGCTTTTGAGCCAATGCATTTTTCTATTTTTTGTGTGGTTCTTTTTGTGCAGATGCATTACTTCTTTGATGTGATTTGTGCATTGATTTTTTTCTGCATTTTGCTTTTCTTCAGTGCAGTTGCATTGATGGTTCTGCACTGATGATGCTTTTTCTTTTGATAGCTCATATTGCCTTCCTCACTGACCTCCAGATGCAAATGCAGTTTGGCACAGGTCTTTGACCTCCAGATGCATATATTTTTTTCTTTGCACTTTGGCACAGGTTCAGTTTTTGAACTATCCTCTAGATACATTTATTTTTGCATGGCACAGGTCTTTGACCTCCAGATGCATTCATGTACTTAGGCACAGGTATAGCTTCAAATGATTCAGGACAATATGGCTTTGATCTTTGATCTTTTGTCCACATTTTTGTATTCTTTTTGTGCATTGTTTACTCTTTACACTTTTCAAATTCAACCATTGTTTTCATAAAACACCCCCAAACTTAATTCTTTAATCTCTTCTATCTTTTTAGTAAAACTTTGTTTTGACCTAAGCTTACCGAAAATTCCCCTTGCATCAGATTGATCTTTAAATAACAAGGTTCTTTTCACAAACTCAGTTTTGAAGTGTTGAAGTAAAAATAACTTTGGTTATTTTCTAAGAAATAAGGCTTCTTTTTCTCTTTTTCATCATTAAAATTCCATTCATAGGGTTTTCACCATATTTTTTAAAACTGATCCAGTCTACTAAAATACTTAGATATTACTTTGGTAAGTACATCTAATATTCAAACAAAATATAAACTACTTTAAAACATATATATTTACTATATAAAACAAACATATTTAATTAAACACACAACATACTAGATAAATCCCCCCCCCCAACTTAAGGGGTAGCATTGTCCACACTGCTAATTTGTTCAGAAAATACAAAACATATTTTGTTCAAAATAGGGGAGAGGGATTAAATACAACCAGGGAAATAGTTTTAGATAGAAACATAAGCTATAGCAGTAATATGTGAAAACTTGTAAATGATACTCATTTCTTGGCTCCACTCCTAGTTCTGGTGCTTTGCCTGGTAGGAGGAGTGTGTTTCACCTTCTGCTTTTTCTCTTTGGGTTGCTTGGTTGGAGTTTCTTCTGTAGGTGCAGATGCACCTTCTTCCTCTGGTGTAGTTGCGAGGAATTTGCGTGGATCGATGCAGTGCATCGATCTTGATCGCATCAGTTGCTTCCTCTTTGGTGTCAATTTTGCTTGTCTGCCTGCAGGTTTCTTAAAGAACTTCTGAGTGTTGTGCAATGCATCTCTCTTCTGTTGAGCCATTTGTTCCAGAACAAGCTTGATTGTTGCCTCATCATGCTGTGTTGTTGCCTGCTGTGATGCAGGAGCATCACTCTGCATCACTTCAGATTGAGCTACAGGCTCTTTTGCAGATGATTCTTCTTCTCCTTTATCTTTGTCGAGTCCTTCTTCTTCTCTTTCCTGCACAAACTCTTTCTCAAGAGCAGAAATAACATTAGCAGTAATGTTGCTTGGGTCAGAAGGTACTTGTTGTTCTGTTTGTGTTTCTGGCATAACAGGGGTTGTTTCAGAGATGGTTTGTTGAGTGTGAGTTGTTTTCTCAGCTTCATTTGTTGGAGAGGGTGGTGGAGGTGTTGTCTGTGGTGGTGATTGGACGGGTGGATCATTGAGGGAGGGTAATGGTGATTTTGGGTTAGAAGATGATTCTTGGTTTGGTGAGATGATTGGTGACTTGATAATTGGTGATGTGATAGGTGGAGTATGAGTTGTTTCTTGCTGAGCTTGTGGTGTTGGTTTAACATATTTCTGTCTAGCTATTTCTTCTAGAATTACACCTCTAGCATGCTTCTCTTCTTCTTCATCAATTTCATTATCACTCTCTTCCTCCTCTTCTTCCATTTCCTTGTCCATTTTCTTTTCTAACTCCTCATCCTCAGTATCTGTATCAAACATTTCTTCAACAACAGGTTCTACCACTACCTTTTTCTTTCCTTTTGCTTGCTTACTAGACACCTTTTTCTTGGTACTAGGCTCTTCCTCCTTTTCCTCTTCTTTCTCTTCTTCCTCAGCTTCTTTCTCTTCCTCTTCTTCTTCTTCAGTCTTAAGCACCCAACTTGGAAATTCAGGAGCATTCACTTGGCCCACAAGATCAAATATCTTATCAAAAACTAATTGAAGCCAATCATGTTGGTCATTCAAAAATTTCCAGACTGCAATCTGCTTCTGCATGTGATGCTCTTGTATTGCAGGTGCAGGGCCTCTTACCTTTCTCAATCTCTCTTTCATTTCAGCATTCAAATCACCAGGTGGGAATTTTCTTTGTTCATGGGAGGCTATTGGAACACCTTCTTTCATACACAACTCAGTAATAAGACAAGGGAAAAACAGAAATCCCTTTGATTTAGTTGTGCATGCAAGAATTTCCCTAGCTATCAATCTACCTATGTCAACATTCCCCTCGAAGAGAATTGTATCTAGCAAGATCAATCTCTCTTTGGTCATTGCATATGTGTGTGATGTAGGCAGAATTGAAGTGGCTATGAACAAATGCCAATTTCCTAATGCATCAATTAAATAAGTACTTCTAAGTTTGATTTCATTAGGTGTGAATTTTTCCCAAACAGATCCTGGTATTGCAATCCTATTTTTCACTTCTTCCATTTCTTTCTTAAAGGCCTTGGCCACTTTGTTTTCAAATTCAATCCCATTATATCTCAGCATATAATGTTCATTTAATTTCTTTGCATGAAAGTGCACAAGTTTACCTCTCACCATGGAAGTGTAGGAATGCTCTGTTCCTTCTTGTGGTGTGATACCAGCATAGAATTCTCTCACCAAATCTTCAATGTAGCCTCCTCTTAGTAGAACAAAGTGATCCCAGTTGAGATTAGCTACTGTTGACATGAATGATGGGCTAGCCTTCTTCAAATCATATCCTCTTTCAGGCAGAAGATGCATCCTCCATAGATGTGCATTATCTTCGGTTCTCGATGCTGATTCTTTGGCTTTGCCTTTCTTGCTTGATGATGATCCTGCATTGTTATACCCCAACTTTGTCCGAGTTCTTGTTTAGTATTTTAATTTACTAAGTCACATATTTGTATGTCTCAGAGTCCGATTAGCGTGTGTCAACATTATTCGAGTCTGCTCAGACACCTTTTATTTAAAACGAGCTAAAAGTATTTCTTCGAGACCTATCATTTATTACCAAAAAGAGAAGAAAAAAAGAAAGCAAGGCTAAAAGGAAAATATAACAACAAGATTCAAAATTAGAATAACAATTTGAAGTTAGCATGACAAAATAGCAATTGATGAGTGTCGGGAATCACGTTTGTAGTATAAGGAATACAACTGATCTGTGCACTCCAAAACAAAGTGGAACACTAAGGTAAGATCGAGCATCGTGTTGAGATTGCAGACCACCAAATACACCATCTGTCTTATCATATATCCTATGCAAGCTAAAATACAGAATCAAGCAACCCAATAAAACCCATGAGAATATCCAAAATGAGCACCTCCTATCTTATGCCAAGCAACACTAAGTGCTTGAATCCTTTGTAGCGACCGAAAAATCCGGGAAAGGATCCTTCGAAAGGAAGCCGCCACCGAAATTTTAGTTTAAGGGCAAATTCGGAAAATCCCTTTAGGTTTTAGGACAAGACATCGTTAGGGTTCGGGAGTCGTTATGTGTGGGGAAGGTATTAACACCCCACGACATCCATTGTCTAATTAATTAAGATTTATTTAATAATTACCCTTTAGAGAAAAAAACTTATTTTAATTTTTGGTTTTTAGTGCTTGACAAGAGTTGAGTCTTGCTCCTACGTACCTCCGGATGCAATGGAGGAATCAAAGCTACGTAGTTCTTCCTGAAAAAAGTTTGTGGGTTGGTGTTTTTTAGTGTAGGGTCCCGGGATTCCTTGAATCTGCATGACTCATCGATTCCTAAGACGCTGACTAACCCGATTGTACAACCTACTTAGTCCCCTACTTTTTGAAAGTAATCTTTGAGTTTTTGAAAGAAATTGGTTTGGTGTGAGGTGGGTCCGTTTTAGAATAGGTATTCTAGAACTCCCGAACAGCATGTCTGACTCATTAGTTCTAGAATGCTGACTAACCCGATTGTACAACCGACTTAGTCCCCTATTTTTAGGAAAATAGTTTATTCGTATTTATTAAGTTTTCAGGGTTACTGAACTGTACAGCTCATTGGCCCTAAAATAATGACGGACCCGGTTGTATAACCGACTTAGCCGTTTATTTTTGGAAAAATGATTTATTTATATTTTATTAAGTTTTTGTAGGATTACTGAACTGTACAGCTCATTGGTCCTAAAATGATGACTAACCCGGTTGTACAACCGACTTAGTCTTTTATTTGATTTTTGAAGAAATAAACTAATTTGTGCATAAAAAAAAGACAAAACTGATAATTAAATAAAGACTAGGCTAAAAAAAATAAAAAAATAAATAACTATATACATAAATAAATATGAATAGATATATACATAAACAATAAATAAATAGATTATATTATAAATAAATGACAAATAAATATGTACATAAAAATAAACAAAATAAATACAAAACTAACCTGGACTCGACGAGTGCCGAACCGGACTAAGCAAACCGGACCCCTATCTGGTCCGTTTTGACTCCAAGACCGCAAGAACCGCTTCGAGAATCGGAAAGCCGACTCAAAACGTCCAAATGACCAAAGACAGGCTCTTAGTGAAATGGGCCGCTATCGCTTTGACCCAAAAGATCACTTAACCCGCCAATGATCTCCTCTCTTTGAATTGGACAAATACTCCTTTTATAATCTACACTCCACGCTTTTCTCTCTAAAACATTCGATGTGGGACTAATAATATAACTCAATTTCTGCTTAAGCAAGAAATTCATGTACACTACTGAGCCTTTAACCCACACGGTGATAATATCTTGCCGTTGTTGATTTCCCTCAATGTTGTTATCAAGGTTAAGGCCATTTAATTATCATGAGCTTGGAAAATCGCGGAATTTCACCCGAGAATTGGTTACTTGAGAGGTCAAGGTTGGTAATATATTTGAGTATCGTTGATACATCTGATGTGTATATATATATTATATTGAGGTGAAGAGGTTGGTAATATATTTGAGATGAATGGGTTACTTAAGAGGTCAAGGTTGGCCATATCCGTGTATGTTATCCCATGCCATTGGCAACAATCATCGTCATTTTGGTTCCACTGAACTAGTTTTGAGGATATTGTGGTGTTGAATATTAGGTTGTTTTTCAAATGGAGCAATATGGAACGCTGATGGTCAAGACAGTGGCCATTCAAACCAAAGATGTGGGTGTTGGAACTTATTAAGTAGAATGGTATGAAGAAAAGCCAAAAGATTATTTGTGCTCTCATAGTGAAATTATGAGAAGCGTTTGTCTAATGGCTTGAGAATATTGACGAAGAGTTACATATTTATTTCCTTTTATAGAGTACAAAGCTACCGTTAATGTTGAATAGTTCAGACTTTTCAGTCAATCGCCTTATCCAACATGCACTAATTTTTAACGTTGCATGGCAAAGCCTATATTTTTATTTTTATTTTCATTTAACTCAAAAATATTGAGATGAAGAGGCATATTATCATCCACATATATATATATATATACTTTCAAGTAACCAATTCTCATTGTCCACAAGGTTTAACCTTCAATTCATGAAAAGTTAATCGTCTTCTTCTCACTATCACTTTAGTCAAGGTTTGCAGATGGACATGCTTTCATCCTTGATAAATGAGACACCTGCTATTGTATTACTTACATATCGCTAGAAAAAAAAACTATTATTATTTTTTTATTTTCAAACTTTGTAGTTTTTTTTTGTGCTTGAAAAAGAATTAAGAAAGAAGGAAAGCTCGGACAAAATTGGGATATAACAGCTGCCCCTCTTTATTAGTATTTACTAGAAAGTGATGAGTTCTCGAATTTTCGTAGTAGAAATAGGAATAAAGATAAGATAGACACTAATTTTGTCCGTTTAAGGGGGAAGTGGAAGGTTTGAGAAATAAGAGGGAGTGGTTAATACTTGGCGCATTAACCGAGAGTTGAATGAAGGGTCAACAAGGACCTGAAGGAGCACTAAGGCTCGAAGGACCACTCGAGTCGAAGGAGCACTAAGGCTCGAAGGACCACTCGAGTGGTCCGGAAGGCCGCCTAAGCCTTAATTGAAGGACCATCGTGGTCTGAAGGAGCGCAACTAGCTACGATACTAGTTAAACGGTCTGAGGGGGCCTTTATATTCGAGCGGCCATGATGGGTCAAGATCGGTCTAGAACCGATATGTTGACCATGAAGGACGCCCGCGTGTCTTAGGTGACACAACTAGTCCGAAGGACCACTCGGGTCTGCGAAGGTCCGCCGGGCTCGACTCGACGTTGCGACACTGGGCCACTTAGGGCATCGAAGAGGCGTAGTGCTCTGAAGGAGGACCACTCGAGTCCGAGGATCAACTTGGTGATCCGTGATATGATATGAGATTAACGCTTAAAGCGCTGATATTAGAGGAACAAACATAGGGAACGACACTTATCGTGTTTATCCGAGCACACCTAACAAATGCATCTTCCCGAGGAGGGAAAAGCTTTCTTCTTTTGGCAATGCAATGATTTTTTTTGTTTTTTTTCTTTTTTGCTTGTTACGTAATAAATGCATGAAATGCAAATGTGAATATGATGCAAATGAAATGATTGAATGCTAATGCCATGGTGCATGCATGATGCGATGATATGATATGATATGAGTGATTGGGTGCAAAACACATTTTTTTTTTGTAATGATAAGATGCGAGCATGGGTGAATATTGATCATTCTTTGGGAAAAAAAATAATTTTGATTCAAACTTCGGCATTCTCAAGGTTGTTATTTATAGACACTGATGTGAAAAAGAACTTGCTAGCTCGCTCATTTTTCTCTTCCATTTTGATGCCCCATGATGACCGAAGTTTTGGTCCACACAGTCAAACTTGTGTTTTCTCTCTCTGAAGCATTGTTTAGTGAAGATGTATAGTAGTGCGAATACAGATGAATGAGTCAGTTATCTTGGGGTTCTAGAGACCTAGGGTGAGGACATTTGCTGCACACGAAGGACATGATTATTACCAAAGCCATGAAAGGTAGCTTTCTCCCAACTCAAGAAATGTAGGACCGCCCCAATATAGACTTTCAATGATGATGAATCGATAGTTTGCCCCTGTCTAGTGATGACAATAACTAGGAGATAGAGGAAATGATGAGTTGGGGATGCCCTAACTTTGGAATGAAAGGTGGAAAGCAAGGGACTTTGTCTCAACGTATGGGGTTTGGTGTTGCCCCAATTGTAGTAAGGACAAGGTTTCCCCGAGCAGCATATAGGGTAATGAGTTGAGAAATTGCCCCAGTATAGTTTTGTTAATGTGGATATAGCAAGGGGATGAGATGGGTGTATGGTGAATGTCCCCAATTGTAGGTGGAGTGAGGAGTGACAGGGTTGCCCCACTCGGAATGGTTGCTTCTAGTCAGATTAGGAAAGGTGGCGGAGTTGAGGTTATGGGTTTTTGGAGATGGTCAAATGCGGTTGTATGGACTGGGAGTGGCGTGGGATGGATACTGGACAGATTTCCCCAAGTTCAAATGGAATAGATGGTAAAAGGGGTGCCCCACTTTAGGATCTAGGTAACACTCCTAGCATGAGCTTTTGGTTATTTTGAGAATGACTCCCAGACTATGATGGTCTTGAGCTTGCTATGATGAAAGCTATACTTGGTGATCAACAGACCTTGTCTTGGTATTAATTGTAACTTGGATGGATCTTATAGTGCAAGTCCTCTGATTTTCTTTTTTTTTTTTATTTATTTTTTTTATTTATTTATTATTTATTTTTTTTCTTTCTTTCTTTGAGCGAACATATTGTAAATAAATAAACTTATTTGTCCTAAGATTAAAACTTTGAGAAAACAAAAACTATCGGTCATTGGTCAGAATGGATTTTTGGAGTTGTAATGTAGCTGACGGTTTATGAAGGAAATGGTTATTAGGCTCAAATGAGTGTTTGAGGTTTTATTGAGACCGTAGTTGATGTGCCTCATGGTAGAATGGACCTGTTTAGGATTGTCACTTGGCCAAGGGTTTGTGGAGGGTAGGATATTGAGGCCAAAGGAAGGGTTTGAGGATTGATGAGACAAATGATTTTTGTTCAGCAGTGTAGCTTGGCTAATGGCTTATGAAAGAAGGGTTTATTAGGCTCAAAGTAGTGTTTGAGGGTCTATGTCTCGTGGTAGAATGGATCGGTTTAAATGGATTAATGAAGGATAGGACATTGGGAAGTGTTTGAGGATTTATTTCAGACAATGATCTCTTATGCGTTTAATGGTCAAAATATCAGCTCACTACTTTTACTTTTTTGGGATTTTTCAATATTTTTTTTTTTCACTCTTTTGTGATTTTTATTTCTCTTTCTTTTGAGCTGAGTGAGCAGATAAAAGTGATACACTATCTTTGATGTAGAATTGATCCTTGTCTAGGGTGATTGAAAGGTTTTTGGATTTTTGGCTTAAGGTGGGTGGCAAAGTATTTTTGAGGGTATGAAAAGATGGTTCAACTTCATTTCACATCATGATTGCGCGTTTTCTCAAGAATTAACTTAAGGACAATAATTTACTTATTTACAAAATATTTGCTCTTTTTTCCTTTTTTTTTGTGTGCCCTAATTTTTGCTTAGGCCGCTCTTACGAGTTTTCGACCTAACGGGCCTTTTTGATTTCTTTTTGTAAAGGACTTGCACCAAGGGAATATAATGTTGACAAGGTATTTTAGAGATCACAAATTTGCCCCAAGTAATGAGGGCCTCAAGTGTTATTTCAATAGTGAGAACAAACCCAAAAAAAGTCAACTAGGTAGGGGAGTATGCACTTTAGGGTGGTCGGGGCGGGATTAGACTCGGACGGGGGGTGATGACAAGGTAGGGATATCAACTGACTCAAACAAGAATGAAGTCACATGTCATACACAAATTACTACACGAATGCTTCGTAAAGAGTTAACGACAGTTTTAACATGAATGAAATTTTGAAGGACTATTTTGGTCATTCATCATGGGGTGTGATGAGATGCAACGCTTTGTTGAAAAAAATGTGAACGAGCTGCTAATTTGAAAAATTGAGTCCCTTGAAACACCTTGAGCTTGCAACTAAGTATGGCTAAACTTTTTTCAAAAAGAATGATTTACCTCACAAGAATGTCTCACCTCTCATCACAATTTTTTTTTTTAGAATTATGCTCTTTTTTTTTGTAATGCATGATGTAATTATGCAAATGAATGAGTGTGCATGAAATGCGAATGAATGTATGTGACATGCGAATGTAATGATAATGTATATGAATGAAATGATAATATATGCTTTTATTTATCGCGTCGGGGAATTATAAGTTTTACGTTAGGAGAGTAAAGTACAAAGTTTGACTTTGACTTTAGCATGCATGGCTTCTCTCCAAAATAAAGCTTTTAATTCTCAGACGGTCCTAAAAATACATGCGACATGGGATTTTTTTATTGCAAAGAAAAGGAAAAAAGCATGAGGCATAATTTCTAAAAGCTTGTGGAATATAACAATTTTTGTTTTTTTTGATTTTTTTGATTTCTTTTTTGATAAAAGATGGTATGCATCAATATTTGTTTGAATGCAAGGGTATGAAGCTCCTTTGTGACCCTAGGAAGGTATCCTATGGAGTGGGTCTAAGGTTTCTTTTATAGTGAACCTCACAAGGATAGTTCTAAAGAATCCTACACATGGTCCCTAGAGCCAAGGACCCCAGTCAAGAATACTGACCCCAACAATAGGCAAGCTATTAGAAGGGATAGCATCCTTAAAAGGAATCAAACTCTAGGTGAGATTTTCATGACCACCCAACGAGACGTACGTCCCGCAGGCCATCACTACGCAATCTCGTTCTAACTTAGGTTTGCACTCGAGTCCGGGTAGAGGACTTTTCTCACATGTGTGTGACGTGTAGAGGTGTAGTGTGTGTAGGAGCAATTAAAGACAAACCCAAAGCTGCAAACAAAACAAACATACATACAAAATATCGTCTTCTATCCTAGAGTTTATATATCAAATAACAGTATAACATGCAAATAAATAAATAAATAAGGGAAGGGTAAAAATTACATTAATCCTAAATAATTAGACTAGGTTTTGACTCTCTAAAAAGAATTAAGTCCCCAGTGAAGTCGCCAGCTGTAGCGACCGAAATATCCGGGAAAGGATCCTTCAAAAGTTCGAAAGGAAGCCGCCACCGAAATTTTAGTTTAAGGGAAAATTCGGAAAATCCCTTTAGGTTTTAGGACAAGACATCGTTAGGGTTCGGGAGTCGTTATGTGTGGGGAAGGTATTAACACCCCACGACATCCATTGTCTAATTAATTAAGATTTATTTAATAATTACCCTTTAGAGAAAAAAACTTATTTTAATTTTTGGTTTTTAGTGTTTGACAAGAGTTGAGTCTTGCTCCTACGTACCTCTGGATGCAATGGAGGAATCAAAGCTACGTAGTTCTTCCTGAAAAAAGTTTGTGGGTTGGTGTTTTTTAGTGTAGGGGTCCTGGGATTCCTTGAACTGTACAGCTCACTGATTCCTAGGACGCTGACTAACCCGATTGTACAACCGACTTAGTCCCCTACTTTTTGAAAGTAATCTTTGAGTTTTTGAAAGAAATTGGTTTGGTGTGAGGTGGGTCCGTTTTAGAATAGGTATTCTAGAACTCCGAACTGCATCTGACTCATTAGTTCTAGAAACGACTAACTTGGATTGTACAACCGGACTTAGTCCCATTTTTAGGAAAATAGTTTATTCGTATTTATTAAGTTTTTGTGGTTACCGAATCAGTATGACTCATTGGCCCTAAAATAATGACTGACCCGGTTGTACAACCGACTTAGCCGTTTATTTTTGGAAAAATGATTTATTTATATTTTATTAAGTTTTTGTAGGATTACTGAACTGTACAGCTCATTGGTCCTAAAATGATGACTAACCCGGTTGTACAACCGACTTAGTCTTTTATTTGATTTTTGAAGAAATAAACTAATTTGTGCATAAAAAAAAGACAAAACTGATAATTAAATAAAGACTAGGCTAAAATAAATAAATAAATAAATAAATAACTATATACATAAATAAATATGAATAGATATATACATAAACAATAAATAAATAGATTATATTATAAATAAATGACAAATAAATATGTACATAAAAATAAACAAAATAAATACAAAACTAACCTGGACTCGACGAGTGCCGAACCGGACTAAGCAAACCGGACCCCTATCTGGTCCGTTTTGACTCCAAGACCGCAAGAACCGCTTCGAGAATCGGAAAGCCGACTCAAAACGTCCAAATGACCAAAGACAGGCTCTTAGTGAAATGGGCCGCTATCGCTTTGACCCAAAAGATCACTTAACCCGCCAATGATCTCCTCTCTTTGAATTGGACAAATACTCTTTTTATAATCTACACTCCACGCTTTTCTCTCTAAAACATTCGATGTGGGACTAATAATATAATTCAATTTCTCGCTTAAGCAAGAAATTCATGTACACTCATCGAGCCTTTAACCCACACGGTGATAATATCTTGCCGTTGTTGATTTCCCTCAATGTTGTTATCAAGGTTAAGGCCATTTAATTATCTGCAGATTTGGAAAATCGCGGAATTTCACCCGAGAATTGGTTACTTGAGAGGTCAAGGTTGGTAATATATTTGAGTATCGTTGATACATCTGATGTATATATATATATATATATATATATATATATATATATATATATATATATATATATATATATATATATATATATTATATTGAGGTGAAGAGGTTGGTAATATATTTGAGATGAATGGGTTACTTGAGAGGTCAAGGTTGGCCATATCCGTGTATGTTATCCCATGCCATTGGCAACAATCATCGTCATTTTGGTTCCACTGAACTAGTTTTGAGGATATTGTGGTGTTGAATATTAGGTTGTTTTTCAAATGGAGCAATATGGAACGCTGATGGTCAAGACAGTGGCCATTCAAACCAAAGATGTGGGTGTTGGAACTTATTAAGTAGAATGGTATGAAGAAAAGCCAAAAGATTATTTGTGCTCTCATAGTGAAATTATGAGAAGCGTTTGTCTAATGGCTTGAGAATATTGACGAAGAGTTACATATTTATTTCCTTTTATAGAGTACAAAGCTACCGTTAATGTTGAATAGTTCAGACTTTTCAGTCAATCGCCTTATCCAACACGCACTAATTTTTAACGTTGCATGGCAAAGCCTATATTTTTATTTTTATTTTCATTTAACTCAAAAATATTGAGATGAAGAGGCATATTATCATCCACATAAGGATCATACTGTACTACCAGCAAAGGAATTGAAAACGTTAGAATGACGACAGCTCCTCTAGGGCAAGGAATTGTAGGCACTGACGGCGCACAAGGAGGTGCATTCACTGGCAGCTCGGGCACGCTTAAGGAGAAGGAAGCCTCTACTGCTGGATTCATATTCGCTGCTAAGGATATTCCACCAGATCCAGGTACAAAATTAGCAACTAAAGCTAAGCTTTCTTTTAGAGATATACTGTCTGAAGGACAAGTTTCAGTTCCTGTCAAACAAAGAGCAGATCTTATTGAGCAAGGGATCGTAAAAATAGGCTATGAAAACGGTAATAGATTACTTCCTTCTGTCACTATAAAAGATGACTACTTCCAGGATTTGTGCAATCCTTGGAGAGAAGCTTTGGTCATTAAACTCTTAGGCAAGTCAATAGGTTATAATCGATGAATGAAGCGATTGAAAAGGCTATGGAAACTCAAGGGGTTTTGACATTATGGATGTTGACAATGGCTATTTCATGGTGAAATTTCAAGCCGCAGGGGATCGGGAAAAGGTGATTACAGAGGGACCGTGGATGATTATGGACAACTACTTAGCTGTGACCCGATGGACACCAGATTTCGTCTCCCCGAGAGGCTGATTGGTTGATGGACTTTAGTGTGGATTCGTTTTCTGGACTTAATTTAGTTTACTATGATGAGAGTTTATTATTGGCTTTGGTCAGCTGCTTTGTAGGAAACCTGTGAAGGTTGATACTAATACTCTCACAAAGTGCAAAGAGAGGCGATTTGCTCGGGTTTGTGTCGAAGTTGATCTCACTCGACTTTATCGTTGGTAAAGTTAACATTAATGGGCCTTGGCATAAGGTTCAATATGAAGGTTTGCATATTATTTGTGGAAAATGTGGATGCTATGGTCACTACACTAGGCAATGTCTTTGCGGAAAGTCATCACGGTTACTCAAGAAAATGGTCTAAAGGCTGTGAGCAGATCGATGCGCGCAACCAAGCATTCTTTATTCTTCTTTGAGAAAACTAAGGAGGGCCATAACCAGTGAAGGAGACACGAAGGGTGTTGAAACTTCCCAAGAAACGCATGGTGAATGGATGATTGTTACTAAGAAGAAAGCAGAATCCACCCCAACAAAAGCAACCATTAAAGAGAGGGTGATGCAGTTACAACCGATAAACATGTGGGGAAAGGACAAAGAAGCTCAAACAGGAATTGCTAAGGGTCAGTATACTAAAGGGAGAGAACAAGCTAGAGGAGCAGTTCAGATTGAGCACACAATCGACGCTCATTCAAAGCCAAATGATTCCAAAAAACAATGGACAACAAAGAAGAAAAGAAGACATGATGAGGGAGCTGGTGGGGATCATGAATTTATCCAAGATCAAGGTAAGAATGCTAATCTTTCTCTTTTTCATTCTAATGGTGATAAGTCAAATGGTGGAGCCCCTAAGAGTGTTGCTTCTGGTAAGAATGGGGAACTTAGTAATTCTAAGAAGCCTCCACCACAAGAGATAGAAGGGAATGATTGCACTATGTTTGATGGAATGGATGATCACCATGTGGAATTAATGAAACTAAAGATTAGAGAAACGGAGGAACTTTCAGTTGACCCCCCTCTTAATCATCAAATGGAGGTAATTAATGAGTCAAATGAGGATGTGGTAGAGTGTGTGAAGGAGACACCAGGGATTTGGGAAGATCAAGTCACTGACATGAATGTTTGATCCAATTTGGTTTCTCCCCTCTAGATTATTTTTAATGATTGGGTTTAAGGATTTGTCTGTGCTCTCTTGGAATATCTGGGGAGCAAAAAATAACAAGTCTAAAAGGCATTTGATGGAATTACTAAAGAAATTTTGTCCTTCCATTCTGATTATCATGGAAACGCATGTCCAGTTTTCTAGCTTAGTCCCCTTCTGGAATAAGGCCGGTTATAATAAAGTTGCTATTGTTGAGGCTCAGGGCCACTCTGGGGGAATTTGGCTCTTAAAGAATCAAAATCTGACTATTGATATTGAGGTGATTGACATTTTCCTTAATTCAATCACAGTGAAGTTGACAGCTGCTAATGATTCCTGGTATTGTACTGGTCTTTATGCTAGTCCTACTCCTGCTGCTAGACCTGTTCTTTGGAGACATCTTTGTGACATCAGTGATAGGATCAGTCATCCTTGGCTTATCATTGGGGACTTTAACGAGATTACCTGTCCAAGTGAACAGCGTGGTGGTGAGTTTAACCAAAGGAGAGCTGATGACATGATTGATATGATGAACACTTGTGATATGGTGGATATTCCCTCTTCTGGGGGTAAGTTCACTTGGCACAGGAATTGTAGGGGTCAAAGAAGCGTTGCTAAGAAGTTGGATAGAGGCATGGCTAACTTGGCCTGGAGGTTGGCTTTTCCTGAAGCTTTTGTGGAACTTTTGTACCGCTCTCGTTCTGATCATAACCCGCTTCTCCTTCGGTGTGGTGGTCTTCCTCTTGCTAGAGGGGACAGACCTTTCAGGTTTGAAGCTGGTTGGATTACCCATCCTGAGTATCAGAGTATTGTTCTTAATGCTTGGGGTGGTGGCCTTTTTGACCCTATTGATGGCCTTCGGAGGGTGAGGGAGGCTTCTATTACTTTCAATAAAGATGTTTATGGTTGTATCAGTAAAAGGAAGAGGCACATTGAGAACAGGTTGAAAGGGATCCAAAGGGTCCTGGAGGAAGTTGACTCAGTTAAGTTGGTCCTTCTTGAGCAGAATCTTCAACATGAATATGACAAAATCCTCTTTCAGGAGGAAATCCATTGGTATCAAAAATCCAGAGAGAAGTGGATCACTCTGGGGGATAGGAATACTAAATTCTTCCATGCTCAGACGGTCATTAGAAGAAAAAGAAACAAAATTCATGGTCTAAACCTCCCTTCGGGCGTCTGGTGTACTGAGGATTCTGTCCTTCAAAAGGAAGCCGAGAAGTTTTTTAAAGAGTTGTTTTGTGCTCCCAATCCAGTGGCAACCCCCCAGTTTAACACTAGAACCCATGTGGAACTGGATGAAGAAGCCAGACTTAGCCTTACTAGAGTGGTGACTCGGGAAGAGGTCCTTAGTGCTCTTCACCAAATGCACCCTTATAAATCCCCTGGGCCTGATGGCTTTCAAGGAGAGTCTTCTTGAGCACTTACGGAATGATATTGGAGAAGATATTTTTGGGCTCATTTCTCACGCCTTCTCTTCTGGTTCTTTTGACCCTTCTATTGCTGAGACTCTGATTGCTTTCATTCCTAAGGTTGACTGTCCTTCTACTTTCAAGGAGTTGAGACCAATTAGCCTGTGCAATACTATCTACAAGCTTATTACTAAAATCTTAGTGAATCGGGTGAGACCCCTTTTGGATTCCATCATTGGTCCGTATCAGAGCAGCTTCCTTCCTGGCAGGGGAACTAGTGATAATGGTATCATCCTTCAGGAAGTTGCCTACTCTATGCAGAAGTCCAAAAAGAAGAAAGGGGATGTGGCTTATAAAATTGATTTGGAGAAGGCCTATGATCATATAAACTGGGCTTTCCTAGAATATTGCCTCAAGAACTTTGGTTTTCCGGAGATGACAATTAAACTCATTATGCACTGTGTGACTTCCTCCTCTTTATCTTTGATCTGGAATGGGAAAAGACTCCCTCCCTTCAATCCAAATAGAGGGCTTCGGCAGGGGGATCCCCTATCTCCTTACCTTTTTGTGATTTGTATGGAGAAGCTCTCTCATGCCATCTTAGAAGCCGTGAATGATAATGTGTGGGAACCTATTAGAGTTTCTAAGAATGGCCCTCTCCTTTCCCATCTTTTCTTTGCTGATGATGTTCTGCTGTTTACCAAACCTAGTTCTAAACAAGCTAGAATGGTTAAAGAGCTCTTTAGGAAGTTTGGTGATGCTTCGGGCTTAAGAGTCAACTCTCACAAGTCTAGGGCTCTGTTCTCCTCAGGTGTGACTCGAGGCAAGATAGAGAAATTCACTTCTATTACCTCTATTAGAAGTTGTACCTCATTGGATAAATACCTTGGGTTCCCTATTATCAAAGGCCGAGTCAAAAAAGAGGACTTCAGGTTTATTCTGGATAAGATTCAGGGAAGGCTAGCAGCTTGGAAGAATAAACTCCTCAATAAGGCTGGGCGTATCACCCTTGCTAAATCTGTCCTCAACTCTATTCCTACATATTACATGCAGATTGCTTGGCTCCCTCAAGCTATATGTGATCAAATTGATAAGAGCACTAGGGACTTCATCTGGAAAGGTACAAATGATAGGGGATTGCACCTTGTGGGATGGAATAGTATAACTAAACATAAAAAGCACGGGGGGATCGGTATCAGGAGGTCAAGAGAAGCAAACATAGCACTCCTTGGCAAGTTAGTATGGGATATTCAACAAAAGAAAGACAAATTGTGGATTCATGTGGTTAAAGACAAGTATATCAAGCATGATAGATTCCTTTTCACAGGGAAGACATATGGGTCTCCTGTTTGGAATGCTATAACTAAAGCTCGTCTGCAATTACAGGATGGTTATAGGTTCCAGATGGGGAATGGGGAGAGTTCTATTTGGTATGTCCCTTGGACACCCCTTGCCTCCATCAGCAGCCATCTGCCTTATGTGGACATTCATGATACTCACTTATGCATCAAAGATGTCATTCACAATGGGAACTGGAATCTAGACAACTTATACACTATCATTCCTAGTCATCTGAGGAGTTGTATTTTTGACATACCTGTGCAGCTAAATCCTCTTGTCCCTGATTGCTTTAGTTGGAAGAACCAGTTAGATGGCACCAATTCTGCTTCTTCTGGTTACACCTGGCTCACAAACACCCCTCTCCTGCCTCCCCAGGATGGAGATGGATGGAATTGGATTTGGAAGTTCACTGGCCCTGAGAAAGTTAGAGTCCTGATGTGGCTGGCCTGTCATAACTCCTTGCCTACTACTGCAGTTCTTCACCATCGAGGAATGCTTTCTGACCCTTCTTGCCCTCGCTGCCAGCAAGCGCCTGAATGTGCCCTTCATGCCCTTCGTGATTGCCCTCAGTCTGTCAGTCTTTGGAGAGAGTTAGGATTCACCGAAAACAGTTTTTTTTCTAACCATACTGTGGGTGATTGGCTCCGTTTAGGAGTTAATTCCCATAAGTTTGCTCTGTTTGTTGCAGGTACCTGGTGGATTTGGAGGAAGAGGAATTCTCAAACTATTGCTCACGAGGAGATACCTTTATACAAGTTGATGATGGATATTGCACATCTCGCAAATGTTATCTCTGCTTCGGCCCAGTCTAGCACTCAACACCGGCCTATGAGATCCTTCACCTGGCACAACTCTAATGAAAACGCAATTATTCTCAACGTAGATGGTAGCTCGCGTGGGAATCCTGGAATTGCTGGTTTCGGAGGTCTTCTCCGTCGGAATGATGGTTCGTGGATCATGGGTTTCGCAGGAAACTTGGGATTTTCTGAAATTCTTCAAGCAGAGCTAAAAGCGGTCTCCATGGGTCTTCGTCTTGCTTGGGATTCTGGATACCGAAACTTGATTTGTTATAGTGACTCCTTGTTAGCCTTGGATCTGATTGGAAAGCAGCTCAACCCGTTCCACCGCTATGCCGTGCTTATTCAATCAATTAAAGATGAGTTGCAGAGAGATTGGACCGTGACTCTGAAGCACAATTGGAGGGAGGCGAACTCTGCTGCAGATTTGCTGGCTAAGTTTGGTGCTGATTGCAGTTCTCCTTGGCTGCGGGTTGAAGATCCGGAGCTTGTTGCTGAGCTTGGAAGTACGCTTGCGAGAGATGCAAGTCGTACCTTGTACTTCCGTAGCTAGTTTTTCCTTTCCTGCCCTTTTTTTTTTTTTTCCTTTCTTTTTGTTTTCCTTCCCTTTTGTTACCAAAAAAAAATATTATCATCCACATATAATATATATATATATACTTTCAAGTAACCAATTCTCATTGTCCACAAGGTTTAACCTTCAATTCATGAAAAGTTAATCGTCTTCTTCTCACGATCACTTTAGTCAAGGTTTGCAGATGGACATGCTTTCATCATTGATAAATGAGACACCTGCTATTGTATTACTTACATATCGCTAGAAAAAAAAAAACTATTATTATTTTTTTATTTTCAAACTTTGTAGTTTTTTTTGTGCTTGAAAAAGAATTAAGAAAGAAGGAAAGCTCGGACAAAATTGGGATATAACATCCTTCAATCCACATAAGCATGATATTTATCCCTTGGTCTGCGTTGACACCAAACCCACCCCAAGCTTCCACAGTAGCAGGCCAACAAACAAGTGGAAATTAACACTACATTCCATCCCCCCAATACTATTCACTCACTAATTAAATCATAAGGCAATAACTATCACCACCGCCTGCCTTCAAATTTGAAGATTTGCCAAACTTAAGATTGGGTTCCAAACGAGCGGCATAGCCTCACCATTTACAACCGATCCACTCCGGGGACACAAGCTCTTAAGCTTGAATTTGGAAAATTGGGTTGTATTATTTGTCCCACATCGAATAGCCAAGGCCATAGAGTGGTAAGCAGATGCTATAAAAGAGGTTGAGAGGTAAGAATTAGGGGAGGAGATCATTGGCGGGTTAAGTGATCTTTTGGGTCAAAGCGTTCGCGACCCATTTCACTAAAAGCCCGTCTTTGATCATTTGGACGTTTTGAGTCGGCTTTCCGATTCTCAAAGTGGTTCTTGCAGTCTTGGGGTCAAAAAGGACCAGATAGGAGTCTGGTTCGTGATTGACCCGGTTAGACTGCTCAGTTCGGTTCGGCACTCGTCGAGTCCAGGTTAGTTTTGTATATATTTTGTTTATTTTTATGTACCTATTTATTTATCATTTATTTATAATATAATCTATTTATTTATTTATTTGTTTATGTATATATCTTTTCATATTTATTTATGTATATAATTATTTATTTGTTTATTTATTTTTTTAGCCTAGTCTTTATTAATTATCAGTTTTTGTCTTTTTTTTATGCATAAATTAGTTTATTTCTTCAAAAATCAAATAAAAGACTAAGTCGGTTGTACAATCGGGTTAATCATCATCCTAGGACTAATGAGCTGTACAGTTCAGTAATCCTAAAAACTTATAAAATATGAATAAATTATTCCTAAAAATATCGGTTGTACAATCGGGTTAGTCAGCGTTCTAGGACGAGTGGGATGTACAGTTCAAGAGTCCTAGAATACCTATTCTAAAACCAACCCACCTCACATCAAACCAATCTCTCTCAAAAACACAAAAAACATTTTCAAAAAGTAGGGGACTATGTCGGTTGTACAATCGGGTTAGTCAGCGTCCTAGGATCAGTGAGTTGTACAGTTCAAAGAGTCCTAGGACCCCTACACTAAAAAACACCAACCAACAAACCTTTTTCAGGAAGAACTACGTAGCTTTGATTCCTCCATTGCATCTGGAGGTACGTAGGAGCAAGAGTCCACTCTTGTCAAGCACTAAAAATTAAAAATTTAATTAAGTCTTTTTCTTTATAAATAAAAGGGTAAATATTAATGAATCGTAATTAATTAGACAAAGGATGTCGCGGGGTGCTAATACCTTCCCCGCGCATACCGACTCCCGAACCCTAAACTCAGCCTTATCTTAAACCTAAAAGGGATTTTCCGAATTTGCCCTTAAACTAAAATTTGGTGGCGACTTCCTATGAACCTTTCGAAGAATCCTTTCCCGAATTTTTCGGTCGCTACATGCATGCATGACTTTCTTCTCTTTCTGGGGAGTTTTGGTATGCTTGCTTGATGATTTCTGTGTTGATTGCTTCTTCACCATTTTGATTGTTCAATTTCTAGGTCTTTGATTGTTTTTGATTGAAAAAATGGAGATGAGAATGTGAGGAGTAACTGTTTCTAGAATGAGAGAAATTTGTGAGGTTTTGCGAAGAAGGGATAACGGTAACAAGATTAAGGCTTTAATGTTTCAGGAAGAGGAAGTGGAGTTTGTAGGTAGCCGTTATGTCTTGCGTGTTGCGCATGCATCACGCCATGTGTCATCTTTGGCTACTAACACATCATTAATCTTGCTTAGCTTCCCTTTGATTTTCCTGATGCCTTAAGACTCACACTTAATCACATTCTTCAAATTTTTGAAATTTTTTTGATGTAGGGCAATTTCTTACGCAATGCGGTGTGCAATCGATGCAATTTGCATTAGTATCTACATGATTTGCAAAACAACTAAAAACATAAAATTGCACAAAAATAATTAAAAACAATGGGTTGCCTCCCATTAAGCGCTTGTTTTAAGAGTCTTGTCAGCCTGACTACCTCTTTTTGCTTAGAGATTTTGCAAATGGGTGGTGACTTTGTCTCTCACCACATGTTCACCATAGTACATTTTGCTAGGATCTAGCAACTTAATGATCTCTTTTTTCACAACCTTTTTCATAATAGGGTTTAGTCTTCTTTGACTTTCTATACTATTCTTGGAATTTTCTTCCAAGATGATTCTATGCATGCACAAAGAAGGACTAATTCCCTTGATATCAGACATTTGCCAACCTATTGCTTGAGTATGCTTCTGTAGAGTACTAATGAGATTACTCTCTTGTTCTGATATTAAATCAGAGGCAATGATAACAGGTAAAGTTTCATTTTCTTTTAGAAAAACAACTTAAGGTGCTCAGGCAATACCTTCAATTATAACTTAGGAGGTTGTTCTATTGAGGGTAAATTCTTCTTGAGAGTTGGATCCTCAAGATTGAATGGTTCACAAGTTCTAGCCACACTTCCTTACAAGAGTTTTCTATTGGTAGATTTTCTTTTTCTAGTATTTCATCATCTAGTAATGCTGCTGCATCTAATGCATCTACATTGGCTAAATGATCATACTGTTTGTAAAACTGTTTTTCTACCAATTGATCTAGAGAAACTAAGGATGAACACTCTTCTGTGTTTTCAGCAGGATACTTCATAGCATTCATCACATTGAATTTTATCTCTTGATCATTGACTATCATAGTGAGTTCACCTTTCTGCACATCAATTATGGTTTTGCCAGTTGCTAAGAATGGTCTACCTAGGATAATAGGCACTTCCTTATCTGCATCAAAGTCAAGGATAACAAAATCTACAGGGAATAAAAATTTATCTACCTTAACTAGGATGTCTTCTATGATACCTTCAGGATAGGCTATTGATCTGTCAGCTAATTGAAGTGTCACAGTGGTTGGTTTTGCATTTCCAATTTCTAACTGGTCAAAAATAGATTTAGGCATCAAGTTGATGCTTGCACCTAAATCACATAAAGCTTTACCAGTAATAGATTTTCAAATGGAAAATGGAATTGTAAAACTACCTAGATCCTTCAATTTCCTAGGAATCTTATTTTGCATAAGCAAACTACAATCTTCTGTCATGGCAATTGTTTCAAACTCTCCTAATCTTCTTCTCTTAGTAAGCATATCCTTCATAAACTTTGCATAGTTTGGCATTTGTTGGAGTGCTTCTACTAAGGGAACATTGATGTGTAATTGTTTTAGTACCTCTAAGAATTTACCAAACTGTTTCTCCTCATGAGCTTTTTTCAGTCTTTGAGGATAAGGAGGAGGGTATTCAAGTACTAACTTAGCTAATGGAACTTGAACTTCTTGTGATGCAGGAGCATTAGATGCTTCTGCATTGGTTTCTTTTTTATTTTTTTCTTTTCTCCCTTTTCTACACTTTCCTTCTCAGTTAACTCTATAAGATCCTTACCACTTCTCAAAGAAATAGCCTTAACTTGTTCATTTCCTTGTTTTTGGGAAGGAGTAGCTTCTGTATTTGAAGGTAAGGCACCTTGTGGCCTTTGATACAAAGTTGTGGCTAATTGACCAACTTGATTCTCTAAGTTCTTTATGGAAGCATCTTGAGCTTGTCTAGCAGTTCTAGATTCACCTATGAATGCTTTAAGCATGGATTCTAGAGAATTCTCAGTGGTAGGTTGAGAGTTTCTTTGGTTATTCTGAGCTGGGAATCCTGGTGCGATAGTTGGTGCAGTTCTAGGTGCTGGTGCACTATTGTTGCTCCATCTAAAATTTGGGTGATCTTTCCAACCAGAATTATAAGTGTTGGAATAAGGGTTGTTATTCTTATTATAACCTACATAATTTACAGAGATAGGGTTGCTAGAACACTCCTCATACAAGTGACCTCCTCCACAGTACACACAACTAGGGGTGCCTAGAGGTACTTGTTCTACTACTCTTTGCGATCTTTGTCTGGTGATGCTGTTTGGATTAGATCTTGATAGCATTGCCAGAAGTGAAGATTTTCATCAAATTAGCTAGAGTGGCTACTTGAGCGAGATAGAGGCGGATATATCATTAACTTCATGTACCCCGATGGTTTCTTTTGGGCACTCACCCTCTCGATGAGGCCAACTAGAGCTATTAGCTGCTATTCTATCAATTAATTCACATGCTTCATTGTATGACAGATTTAATAACACTCCACCAGATGATGCATCAAGCATTATTCTGGTTTGAGATTCTAAACCATTATAAAATGTTTCCATTTGAATAATGACAGGTAAACCATGATGAGGGCATTTTCTTAAAAGTTCCTTCCATCTTTCCCATGCTTCAAATAAAGATTCAAAATCTTTTTGTCTAAAAGAAGTAATATCAGTTCTCATTCTGGCATTTTTTATAGGTGGGAAATATTTTCCTAGAAATTTTTCAGCCATTTCATTCCATGAATGGATAGAGTTAGGCTCTAAAGAATTTAGCCAAGCCTTAGCTCTATATTTCAAGGAATAAGGAAATAACCTTAATCTAAATGCATCTTCACTAACACCAGGTATGATAAAATTACTACATACTTCTAGAAATTGCCTTAAATGCAAATGAGGATCTTCATGAGGAGATCCTCCAAATTGACCAATAGTTTGAAGCATTTGAAACATCATAGGCTTAAATTCAAAATGCATGGCATCAATATGAGGTCTAGATATGCTAGTTTACATGTTTTGATGATCAAACTGAGCATAATCCCTCATAGGTCTATCTCTATCATTAATCATACCTATGTGATCCATGTGGATGAGATTTTCTCTATGATCTTCTTCAGTAGCATGATGTGAACCAGAGCCTCCTCTCACTGAGTGTGGCCTTGAGCTTTGTTCTTCAGCTTTGAAAGACATGTTGCGAGACTTGTTGATTTTGCTTTTGGAGTCTTAGCAATCTCACGAATCTTCTTTCTATTTACGGATCTAAGCTATATTACGGTGTCTTGTTTACGGTCTGTGCATATACTAAAGCACCATGTATACGTATGTGAAACTACAAATACGAATTATATACAACACTAAATTACTATATATTAGAATTTTAAAAAGAATTTACTTCAATCCTCGACAATGGCGCCAAAAACTTGGTGTTGGAAAAACACATGTGCAAGTATACACAATCCAAAAACAAGTAGTATAAAAAGATCGAACCCACAGAGATTGAAAAACTCTCTTTTAAAATACAATATAAAGTAATAAAGTGTAAGGTAACTAAATAACAAATAATATTGGAGTTGGTGTGATCACAACTAAGTTAGATAAGAAAGCAAAGTATAAGTGTTGATAATGCAAATGAGAAAAACTAGTTGGAATGTCTTCATCGAGTAATTTACTTTTAAGAGTTTGATGCAGTATGTGATGCAGCTGCACTAAATGCTGTTGCATTAGTTATGTGCCTTTCAGTCACTTTTCTTCAGAGTTTCATTATAAGCTTCCTATGTCTAGGCATGCTAAATAGGTTCACTCTTGCCTTTGAAAGTACCCACAGTTTCACCCTATGGACTATACTATCCTATGTCTAGGACTTAGCATGATTTTCACAAAGTTTCCTTTATGTAAAACACTTACCCATATTAGTTCTTGAGTTCTTAATTGTAAGTCATGTCTGCTCTTACAAATTTACTTATTCTAAGTTGATCAATCCCCAAAATAAGTGTTGAAAATATTATCAAGCAAGAACTAAAGTACATACATACATGCATCATACTTACTTAAAAGCTCATTAAATGATTAGAACATTCCAACTAAAAGATAGCTAACAATAGACATTGCAAGGTAAATATAAACTCAATAGACCATGTTTATATAATAGAAATCACAAAAGAGAAACAACAAGACAGAAGTTACACAAGTTGAAGCCCTTTGTATGAAGTCTCCTAGCAATGCACTAGCATTACTCCTTAGCACTATACAAACACTATGAAATCGAAGTAAAGAGGATTTGTTATTTTCCTTCCTTTCCCTCTTATAAAATAGAAACTAACTATGTATATTGAAATTTTGATCTAACTTATGGATTGTGATATATTTCCAAATGAAGATGTGAGGTCCTTTTATAGCCTTCAAGAGAGGTGCTTCCTTCCTTCATGTTGAAGTAATCTTGAGAGGATTGAGTTGTAGTTGCTTTTCAGAGTTTAATCTCACGTTGAGATCTTTGACTAAGCATATAGGGAGGTCCAATGATGTTTGAACATGTGTCCCTATGTTGATGACTCTTCAAAGCTATCCCTATGGCTATGTGTGAATGGTAGGCGCCTACTATATAAAGTGGTTCTGCTTTACCAACCAAGCATGAGGTCAGCAATGCAAGTGGATGCACATGTAGCTAGCTGCTCATTCACCAAGTAATGCAGATTCAATGCAGTATCAATGCAGGAGCATTGATGCAGGGAGCATTGATGCAGGATCTGTAGACTGCACTGAACAAAAACATCAAACATACCACAATATATCCAAAATGGCCTAATAACAATTATAACCATGTCAATCACTCAAGTTATCATATATCACATAAAATACTATATAAACTCTTTATTATTACTTGAAAGAGAGCAATTTACTAAGTTTAAACATATGAAATACTCTATATAAAATAGAGTTATCACACCCCCAAACTTAAAACCATTGTTTGTCCGCAAGTAATGACAAAGACAAACTATTTAAAACTATAATTCTAGAAGATAGATCAGCTTGATATTTTGGATTTTCATGAGGAGTTCCCTATGAACTTCATTTCTCAGCAATCTTTCTTGTGCCTTTATTTCTTCAAAACTACTAAAGCTATTCAAACTCTTTTTGTGTGTGTGTGAACCATTTGAGTTGAGATTGGTTCCAAGACTAAATGAAAAACTTCCTCCTAGCCTTTGAAAGGATTGGTTTATCTTTAGTCACACCAAAATATTTTTCAAAAGAGAGATTAGACTCACAAAATTTTCTCAAGTGTTGGGGAGTTTTAAGTACAACAAAGGACTTGGTTGAATTTTTCAAAGCTTTTGAGCCAATGCATTTTCTATTTTTGTGTGGATCTTTTTTGTGCAGATGCATTACTTCTTTGATGTGATTTGTGCATTGATTTTTTTTACGCATTTTGCTTTTCTTGATCTGATTGCCTTGATGTACACGCGATGATGCTTTTCTTTTGATAGCTCATATTGCCTTCCTCATCGACCTCGGATGCAAATGCACTTTGCACAGTCTTTGACCTCCAGATGCATATATTTTTTCTTTGCACTTTGGCACGAGTTGATTTTTGAACTATCCTCCAAATACATTTATTCTCGCATGGCACGAGTCTTTGACCTCGAGATGCATTCATGTACTTAAACACAGTATAGTTTCAAATGATTCAGACAAAGAACCTTTCCACGAAACCCCATATGGACATGGTTATGCTCTAACCAGTTCATACCCAAGGTTACATCTAATCCGCTCGGTGGCAAACAAACAAAATTCACAACAAAGTCTCGCCGAAAATCGACAAGGGACATTTGAGAACACACAGAGAAATGGTTACCAACTCCTTGGTGGAGTATCAACCACCATCTCTCCATTCATAGCGAGACAATACAAGACCAAAACTCTCACAACATTCGATCGCAATCAAAAAAACATAGAATCTAAACTAAGCATTTCACCGATAAGCATAAGAATCAATTCTAAGGATATTTAATAAGGTTCACTAAAATTAAAATAGTACAAACAAGTATAGTTATGTTATCACGAACACACAGACAACACTATGGTACAAACCCGGACAAAGCAGCGATCCACGCACCACACATACGAAAACATAAAGGTCAATTAATATGGAAATCTTACAAAGTCATTAACCAGAACTAACATAGAAGCAAAAACAAGAAAAATGATAACCATAGAATAATAATAATAATAATAATAATAATAATAATAATAATAATAATAATAATAATAATAATAATAATAATAATAACAACAACAAGTGAGTAGAAGTCATGTACTCACAATGATCACTTTGCTAAGTCGACAAACACAAAACTTATTAGTAATTTAGTTAAATTAGACACCTATACACGTCAACAGAATAGTAAAAACAAACTAAGGAATAGTTCAAAACAACTCCCAAAAATCTTTTTCTTTGGGTCATAAAGAAGTAAGTGAAACGTATTTTACTAAGCTTCGTAGGAGAGAACTAGAACACTTAATACCACAACATTGATCAGTTGCACATTGTCAAACATATAATTAAAACACGGGTACAAACATCAATGGGCTAACTTTAGAAGTTTCATACATAAAATTGTGTTAGGAAAGTTATTACAACATCTCTAGACCCCTATAAAAGAAGGAAACAAGGTGACACCTACACTAAAGTAAACGCCATTTCATATACTAGTGGGCTCACAACATCACACCTTCAGAAAATCAAGAAATTGAGTGAAACAAAATAAAGTAAATGAAGATGATAATAGTAACATATAAATATATCAACGGTTTCAAAATCATTAAAAGCGAATTGTAGACATTGTGTAAATAAAAGAAAACAATAATTGAATCATTTAGTTAAGAAGATGACTATTTATCTATTTTAATTTTTTAAAAAATTATAGCATGTTAATCTAGTAATAGCACCTAAAAACAATTAGTAAAGTAACTCCACGAAATACTTAGCCTAGAGCATCAACATAAATGATGAAAACACGTTATAGAAATTGATTTTTATACAACCATTTTAAAATAAGAATACCTATGAGAGCATCGACAATAAAGCTAATTTAATAGAAGTGCACAAGCGGTGTGACTTCGCAATTTTAATCTAAGTTTTCAAAACCACGTAGCACCAATTTAAAAGATCAAATAATAAAAACTAATTGTAGACAATTAGAGTTCGTAATCATGACTCATATAACATGAAACAAGTTATTAAATAAAGATATAAAACTCACAACATTAACAATTAGGCACATAAGATAAGACAAAAGAAGCGAATAATATATTAATATAGTAACATTTAAAATCATTACATGCGGTCCCACTCATAAACATAAAAAGATTTATAAGTAATTAGAGCATTGATGAGAAATTTTACTTTTAATAGTCAAAATATCACAACACATTACTTGTCGAGTAGTAGCAACCTTAAAAGAATTTACAAGGCAATTCCCTAAAGAACTAAGTCTACAACATTAATAAGTAAATAAAGGAAACATAAAAAAGGCTCCGTGTAAGACATAGTACTTTTTAATTAAATAAATAAAACACATTGTGAACATCCAAGGCTAATTTAATATAAGATTACAAGTAGACTCAACAAAAATTTTAGTTTTAACTCACAAAACTTTGTAATGCAAATAACTACTAAAAGTCAAACCATTGAAGTTCAGCTTATATGAAGTCAAAGTTTCAAAACAGTTAAGTAACAAGACAAATGGCAACAATAAAGAGCTCACCAGGTAACACACAATAGATACTCACACAATTGGTTAGTCTCACGATTTGCAAGAATCTATTAGCATGCAACTCTACTCAGAGTCCAGCCATCGGAACATAGCACTGCAGCATAAACGACAATTAGACTAATATAACAATACTATTATAATAAGGACTCTACGACTGGACAACTTGGCGGACGGACCGAAGCGCTCACGATACCACTAATGTAACACCCCTTTTCTACCCGGTAAATTACAGACAAAAATCAGAGTTTCAAAAGCATTTTCTCCTACACCCTCAAGGGATGCTACATTCACACCGATAAAACAATTCAAGAGTCAATAATAAATAAATTCACCACATAACGTTTAGCGTGATACATAACACGTCATAAGTGGGATGAAACCTCAAAACACCTATTTAGTCTACTTAACAGTAATTCATTCACTACGCAGCGGAATAGCACAACCATAACATCACCAATATAAAATCCAACAATCGAAATAATTAAAGACAACCAAATAAACTAGTGTTTGTTTCCCCCCTGAGTGCTACGTATCAGAGCGACGACACCGACTCGACTGGCGAAGGTAGACAAGCCTTCACTCACTATCACCTGCACGTTACCAACGTAGGGGTAACATTCAAACAAAAGTGGTGAGTCTCTAACAGTATAATAGCATAAGCAGTATACTAGAGTTCAAGCAACTATAATTACCACATCATTATACAACAACATCATTACACAACAACATCATTAATATCAATCACCCAAGGAAAATCACCAATATAATGAATGGGAGATGAAATGCAACGCACACCGACGGGCATATGCATGTGGTACCATCACCGAAAAATAGCCATCTCGTGGCATCATCACCAATATTGAGCATAGCTCAAAGGCCGAAGCCCTACATCACCGGAATGTGCATATGAATGCATGCGACACCATGAACAACCCGAAACAACAGTCAAACATCATAATTCTACGCAAGATGCAACAACACCAACATCGTTAAGTGGTCATATTTGACCCAACAAAACCATCATCAAATAATTGGTCATATTTGACCCATCGCCTATCACCGTAGTTAGTCTGACACACCGGTTATAGCATTTAAAGCTAATATCAATTTCCCCAACTACACGACACCTAAGACACCAATTAGATTACACACAAATGACACGACAACACGAGGTGGCGCGAGCAACAACGTGGCGCAACACGGCGCCAAACGCGCACACCAAATGGCGCTGGAAACACGGCATGCCCGGGCGCACACGGCCGCGTAATATTGGCGCTGGGGGCAACACGGCATGCCAGGCGCTGCGGACACAAAGCGACACATAGAGCTAAGACACGAGCAAAGACGGCGAGCAACACGGACTAAGACACAAGACAAACACAGACTAAGACGCAGGCGGCACAACATGCAACACGGACTAAGACACAAGCAGCACAACAGGCAACACAGACTAAGACACATGCGGCTGCAGACAACACAGAAACTAAGACCACGAGCGCAAAGACAACGTAACACACACGGACTAAGCGCGGCGGCCTGGCGAGAGGCAACACAGACTAAGACACGAGGCGGCCTGACGAGGCAACACGGCGAGCAACACGTCATATAGGCATTTCATCAAACGCCATATAGGCATCAGCTTCAATCGAATATTATACAGGCATCAAACATCATATAGGTATCAAATTCAATCAAACATCATATAGGCATTTCATCAAACATCATGTAGGCATCAAATCCAATCAAACACCATATAGGCACTAAACATCATATAAGCATCACATTCAATCAAACATCATATAGGCATTTCATCAAACATCATGTAGGCACTACACTCAATCAAGAATCCTACTCTCCCACATAACACCCATCATATACCCTATTATAAAGAAAGAACCCCACCCTTACCTTAGAGTTTTATCGAATACGAGATCCTTTCCACGAAACCCCCAAAGAACCACCGCAACACGATCTACCTCTCTTCTTTCTCCTCTTGCTTGCGCGCCTCCCTATCCCTCTCTTCTCCTCTCCTTGCGTCGCTCCCTCTATCTTCTCCTCTCTTTCTTTTTCTTTTGCTCTCTAAATGAGCAATTGGCTCTAACCCTAGTGCTTATATCATGGGCTATTGGGTCATGGGCCTCTTTCTACCACTTACTTAATTACTAAACACCACCCCATGATTTAAATGAAACACCATATTATTATTTTAATATAATTATACTAATAAAATACCTAATTATCTCAATTAAATAAATCATTGAATTATTTGGGGCTTTACAAACTTTAAGCCTAGGTTGTTTGTAAAGTTGTAACTATTTGGAAAATAGTGGAAATACTCACTGGGTGTGAGGAGTGGATGTAGCCCCAGATTTTGGGTGAACCACTATACATCATTGTGTCATTTACTATTTTTCTAAGTTGTTTTTACACTGGATTTAAAACTCTCCATCTTTAGAAAGTTTTTGAAAACTGAGAAGATTGCTTCTGCTGACTCTTCTCAACTATATTCAGTTTTTTTAAAACACTGTTTTACAACTCTTCTCAAATGCATTCTAAGTGGTAGACATCAAGCAGTAGTCTTAAAAGTAATCTACATTTAAGATAACCTCTTTAAACACTATCTCTTAGGATAGAAAAACTATCTTGAGCATCATCTTAATCTCTTAACTGATAACTATTTTAAGAAGTTGGAATCAACTGACCCTTCTCAACTTAGGAACTTAGATGAGAAGACTATTTCATTCTACCCTTCTCTATTCACTGTCTCAGTTGAAAAGATTGTTTTCAATCACCATTCTCAACTCATGACTTACACTCACAAAGGCTATTCACACATGCAAAGTTATTTATCTTGTTTTAGGTTAATTTTTAAAAGGGTACTATTCCAATCCTTCCTTGTGACACTTATTGACTTCAGTTGGGAATTCCCTAATTTTGTTGATGATGTCCATAGAGAGATGTCTTGTAAGAGAGATGATGTTCCAATTACTATTACTGTCTGTTAGGTCGAACAAAGAAAGAGCAATGTCCATCACACGACCAGTGTAACATCCCATACTGCTTCCAGAACTGTTGACTGCCCCCACGAACCAACACGAGTCTTTTCAACATGCTTTGTCCTCACTTGCATGCTTTCAGGAAAACTTCGGAAGGTCACCCATCCACTACTACTCCAAGCCAAGCACGCTTAACTATGGAGTTCTTATGGGATGGGCTCCAAAAAAAGAAGATGCATCTTGTTGGTATAGGTAGTCCAAATCAATTCTTTTAAGTCTTCCTTCATTTATGCGAGTCCCATACCGCGCGACCTCGGGATCCCTCTCATTCCGGTGCGTAGTCGGTTCATTCACGCGCCCCTTCGCTTTGAAGCTGCCAGGAGCCGCTCTTTGCCATGCCACCTTTTTGGGCACCGGCGATCACTCCCCGCCCTCGTCAGCCCCGGATGTCACAACCAGTGTCATCAAGGGCCACAGGTCCCAAGCGTTCTTCTGGATGCCAAGTGTCCAACCAAAAATTAACACTTCTACCATTATCCACTCTCCAAGTGACGTTATGCATATAGTTGTCCTATGTAGAGTGCATCAACTTCCATAAAGGGGAACCCACTGGCTTAGCCTCCATATTTTCCAAGAAGTTGTTATATTTCTACCATATTTGCTGCTCAACACTTGACACCACAGGTCTTGTGGGTTATTCAGGACGTTCCACAACAACTTCATAATAAAAGCTTCGTTCATTTGCATTGGACTTTTAATACCAAGGTCGTCTTTGCGCCCATGCCCGTTGTTTCTGCAAACCCAGTGTGTTGGAGTATGTCATTCCTTAACTTTTGGTCAGTGTTCTTGGAGAAGAAGATTTGAGTTTTTTGGGGGTTGATCTTCACATTATTATTGCTCAATAGATCATCCGCAAAGAGAAGATGGGAAATCTGGGGTCCATTCTTTCCTGCTCTCATTGGCTTCTAGTAATTAGCTTCCACATGATCTACAATAATATGAGTTAGCTTGTCCATGCAAATGACAAATAGATATGGTGAGATGGGATCCCCTTGCCGAATACCTCTGGAGGGGGTGAAACTGTTAGTCTTCGCACCATTCCATAAAATTTGGAGACTAGAAGAAGTAATACAATGCTTAATGATATTTGCGAGCTTTGGAGGAAACTTACACTCATCAAGGCATTACATAATAAAGTTCCAATTCAACCTATCATATACTTTTTCTAGATCTATCTTAATAGACATAAATACTTTCTTACTCTTCATTCTATTCATAGCGCGAACCATCTCTTGAGCAATAATAATGTTGTGAGGATGTTTCTACTTGGGATAAAGCTGGATTGGTAGGGAGAGATCATACCACTGTGTAAAGGCTTGATACGGTTGACAATCACCTTAGTTAGAAGCTTATAAGCAACATTGCAAAGAGATATAGGTCTTAAGCGAAAGCAGCAAGTTACGGCTTGTCTACCTTTGGAAATAGAACGATGAGAGTGTTATTACTTCGTTAATTATTTTTGGAGAGTCCCAAGCCTGGTTAATAAAATTATACAATTTTTGGTGCACAATGTCCCAATATTTTTGAAAGAAAAGAGCTGAGAAATTGTCACCTCCTAGACAAGTGCTCTCATAGCAAACAACGCCTTCCTCAAAAGAAACACACATACACACACTTAACATTATAAGTAAAATTCAAAATTTCCTTATATATAAATTTTTATATTTTGACTAGTAGCTTAAGCAATCACATATAGTGTATTAGTGTCGCCTATCTATAATAAAAAAAATCTAAACATATCCAAAATAAATCAAAAGCAAAACAAAACCGCTTGTTATTATTTGACTTATTTTAGGCTAGTATAAGAATATTGATCTATTCAACTCTAAGCTGGTAAATTACTATCCTATAGATTGAAAGTTTAAATATTCGTAGTCTAAAATTTTGGGACGTTACACTGAGCTTGGGGTTTGAGCTATTTTGACAGCTATAGTTCTTACAACATTTAACTATGTTTGACAAATTTGACCAAAAAATAAAACTATGCTTGACAAAAAGTAGTGGATATTAGATAAACTAGTAGAGAGCAGATAAACTAGCTTATAGTGGATGAGCTAATAAAGGATAAACTAACAGATTGAATTTCAAGTGTTTGAAAAATTTAGTAGTTAGACTAGCTTATAAATATAAATGAGATAAATAGTTATTTGTAATTAATGTTCCTGGCTGGCGTCTATGGCTCCTTGGGAGCTTCTACAATTATGCATGGAGAACTAAGTGCCTTCCTACACGGGCTTGAGTTGTGTTGGAACAAGGGGTACAGAAATATTGTTTGTTACACAGACTCCCTCAATACCTTGCGTCTTGTGGAGAGCGCAGAGGTATGGTTCCATGTCCATGGAAATGATGTGGCCCTTGTTCGCAGCCTTATCGATAGGACTTGGCTAGTTCGCCTTCAGCATGTCTTTTCGTGAGGCTAATTTTAGCGCCGGCTATCTTGCCAAGATGGGCATGTCCTCACAGCAGTAGATGGTTCAGCTGAAGACCCCTCCCCCAGGCTTGATTCAGTTGGTTCAAGCGGATGCTCAAGGAGTGTCCTTTGTTAGGCCGTAGTGCTTTTCTTTTTCGTTCTTCTCTTTTTGTAACCAAAAAAAAGTTTAAATATGAGAGAAAATATTCATTTAATGGAGGATAAATGAAGAATTTAATTTAAGTAACAAAAAAAATGAGAGAAAAAATAAAACGCTATAAGTTATTAGCTCAAACACTACTTCAAGTAACATTTCAAATAAGCATTATAAGCTACTAAAACATGTTATAAGCTATTCTTCATGTTAAACACTTACAAAAGACTCATCAGAAACAATATTACATCCTCCTAGTCAAAAAAAAAAAAGCAACAATATTACATCTCTACTAAGCAAATATTTTCTCTTCAATCAAACAACTGAAGTAGAGTTTATAATTTCTTTCTTTTCGAAATATATCCATTCAAATAAAGCATACTTTTGTACTGCCATCCAAACAAGGTATAGATAGAACTTTCTTCCTAACAGTAAAGAAGCACTAAACAAAATATTCAGACATCTTTACCCAAATATTCCATTCACACCGAAAACTCAACATTTCCTCTTCCAACTCTCCCTCTTTCTCTGTCACTCTCTCTGAAAAAGAATAATCAAAATTGCTTTAAACAAACCCTCCAATGGAGAGAGAAACAGGAAGAGAGAATCTCCGATGATGGAATGAAACGATTCTGAAATCTAGGGTTTCCTTTTTGGTCTTACAGAAGAAAAATTGAAGAAGAATTGATGATGAAGCGGTTGTTGGGTGGACCTGGAACGGTGAGCGGGTTCATGTTAAGGTTGGGGCAATGTGCATTTGGTTCTGCTTCCATTGTCATCATGGTCACTGCTTTTGGTTTCTCTGGCTACACTGCTTTTTGGTATTCCTCTTCTCTCTCTCTCTCTCTCTAGGTAAAAATCAAATTTATGTTTTGATGCATGTTTTTGTTTTTGTTTTTCTTGATTGATTTTGAAATTAAAGTTTTGCTTTATGAGAATCGATCATTGTTTACTCTGCTGTTTAGGGTGGATTACTCACATTGTTGCTTTTTTTGTTTCTTTACTTTAGGGTGTGTTTGGATAGAAGAGTTTGACGGAGTTGTTTTCTATTTTTTTAATTTCTAGATTGAAGTAGTTATTATTTGAAATATATTTCTATAAATGAATGAGGGAAATTCTGTAGAAGATTATCTGATGGTTATGCCATTTGGAACTTGAAGTGAGAGTGTCTGTGTGTGGGTATCAGAATAGAAAACTGTATGAAAACTGTTTTCATCTGATTCAAAGATGGTGTCATGATGCATTGGGGTGGAAATTCAAAGATGAGCTCATATTTCCAATTTGAGTGACCCCAATTTTAAAGGAACGCCAAAGTCAAATTGATTCTTAAGAGTAAAACTGGGTTACGTTTGTTTTACAATTATTATTGTTGTTGTTTTGGATTGTACCTAGTAAGATAAGACAAATTAGAAAACCATGTTTGTTAATTCAAAAATTTCTATTTCTTACTTATTCCAAACTTAGCGGACCCCTTGGTGAGGACTGGAATTATTGGATAAAGTTAGCAATAGGTTGTTTGGGAAACTTGGAAACACCTGATTATCAGATAGAATGATGCTTTGTACATATCTTGTGGGTGAGTCGCCTCATATCAAGCATTGGAACATACACAGAGTATATGTGTAAAAAATGAAGATCAGCTGTAATCAGATTGTGGGTGCTGTGCACATATATGAGAACAAATGTATATCGGTGTCGTTATTCTGTTAAACATTACCAGTTCACATTAATGTGAGCTACTTATTTGGTGTTTTTTGGAAATTAAATGCATACTATTTTTGTCCTCAACCCTATCTGATGTGTATTGTGATGTGAACGTGAACTTGTTTGTTTTCTTCTTCTTTTTTAGATATTTCTATTGTTATTGTTTTTAAAAGTGGGAGAAATGAATTACACACTAGTGCCCAAACAAGAAACCTCTTGACCTGATGTCAGCATGTATAAAGGAGAAGCATTTATTTATCACTTTTGGAGCTTAATTTTAACAAAACATAATCATTGACAGCATCTACTTCTCAAATCTAAATTATTAAAATTAATTTATTTCATGTTTTAAAGGAACCCTGATAAATTTAATTCATATTTGAAATTCACTACAATTGGAAAATTGATTTAGAAATCAACTCTTATGTTTTACACATTTTAAGGTAGGGCTTTGGGTTGATTTCAAAGTCAATTTTTCTGTTTGGAATTCATTAAAGATGGTATTTTATTTAATTATTTTACATTTCTACCCACACAAGACTTAGAATAAAAAAGTGAGCACGGGAAGCATTGTTGTTTTATGTGCTATAAAGCAGACCAAAAAAATACTACACACTACTTACTACTTACAAAATAGTGTATTGGTACACCAAAAAGTGGAATGGGCAACGGGGAAATGAAGGTCTCTCTCTCTCTCTCTCTCTCTCTCTCTCTCTCTCTATCTCAGGTCGTTCAACCTTCTTTTGCTTCTTTGATCCTGTTGCGGGAATGGGGAGGGTCTTGGCTGCGAAATGGTAAAGTTTTATGGTGTGGGTTATTTTTTTTGGCGAAGTAGATTGCAGGAGGTTGCGGGCCTGGTGGCTGTGGGTATGGTGAATGAGGATGGTTTAGTAGGGTGGATTTGGTCAACAGTTGTGGAGGGGGGGGGGGGGGGGATGATTTTGCTGGTTCCTTACAATTTGATATGATATTTTGAGTGGGTTGATGGGGTTTTCAACTTTCGTGTGTTTAGTGTGTTGCCATCATTGGAGATAGTGATACTTTGTCAGCCATTGTTGTAGTAGGGTTATTTTGCCCACTGCTTTCACAATCTTCTCCAAAATTGTTAATCCTGCAGCCTGCTGCTCATCATAACTATCTCAACTTTTCAGTGACGTGTTTCTCACCTATGAGTTGTATATAGATGATCTGTTTATGGTTCAAACTAGCCTTTTCCATTGTGAATTATAGCAGTGGTGATTTCTCATATCTTAATCATGAGTCATGTACACAAGCTTGGGTTTCAGTTTCAATTACTTTTGGTATCCCAAGTTTTGTTGTTGTGTGAATCTTCCAAGTGGTATTCTTGATGAATTTAGAGTTGTTTTTGTTCTTGTTTTGTATAATTTGCTTGTCATTCTTGTGAAGTCTTTCTTCCTTCTTCACTCAACATTCCAATCAGCTCTTTAGGATGATTCTTGTGAATTCATTATTAAATTTAAGTTTATTTAGTATCAGTCCTTTCCTATCTTCTTTTCTACCTGAATCTGATAGATAACAGAAATGAAATAGGAGAATATGCTGTACTATTTACTGCAAATGGAGCTAGAACAGCTCTTACAAGGAATGAAAATGGTGACCCAGAGCCTAAGCTCCTACCAGAGAGATTCTCTCCTAACAACCAACTCACAACGAACGTGAATAAGTGATAGGAACCAACTAGTTAATGTCAAAGATTTATTTAAATTGATTATCATATTTTCTTGTGAACATGACTCTCTGATACCTTCTCCACTTTCAGCTATTTAATTGCATCAATGGGACTTCAAGTGCTCTGGAGCTTTGGACTTGCATGTCTTGATATTTATGCCTTGAGGAGAAAGAGAGACCTACAAAATCCAATCCTTGTTAGCCTGTTTGTTGTAGGTGATTGGGTAATGATCAGACCACATTTCCTTGTCTTTTTCCTATTTTCATGTCAAAATTTAGTTCTAGTTTATCCCAAAAAATATATTCCAAGGATACAAATATGCAAAGACATGATTATATCTTTAATTGAACATGGGTTCAATTGGTTCTAGTTTTTGGTTGGTACTTGAAATAGGCACAAAATAAAATACTTGCTGGAATCAAACTTTTTGATTACAAGCTCTGATGCCTGAATATTTGTTATCCTCAATTTTGTAAGAGCTCTTACCTGAACTACTGAAACGGTGCCAACTGCATTTTACTGTTCTGTATATAAGCATAATTTGCTTGTAAAGAGAATAGTCACAATTCTAAAATGAAAATCACTTACTGCTTGCAAAATAGTATATCTCTATTTAACTTTGTCTTTTTAACACTGCTTGGTGAAACTAGTACTCTGGTGAAGTGTTGACAAATCTGTGCTTCAGTATCCAAATCTTACTGCATAGCAATATGATCGATAGTTATTTTCCTTTTCTTCCATGGCATCACATTGCACTTTTATAATCTGATAAAAATTGAAGTGATTACGATGTGAGATCATAGTGATTTATGAAATGCAGGTAACAGCCATTTTGTCACTGGCAGCTGCATGCTCATCAGCAGGAATCGTAGTTCTATACGAGAGTGACCTGAAATTTTGTGCTCGGAAGAATCTCTCTTGCAACAAGTTCCAGATATCTGTAGCCATGGCTTTCATCACCTGGGTTCTTACAGCAATGTCATCTCATGTGATGTTTTGGATATTGGCCTCAGTCTAGCTTGACCACCATACACATCAGCAGTGCCTTTGATATCTTGTGTAAATTTGGTTGTTTCAGTACATGTGAGCAAAATTTTCCAAATTGTCTCTACCCAAAACTCTGATGGACTTTGCCTTTTTGACTATCTAGTTTTGGAATTTTTGTTTAAGCTAAGTCATGGATATGATTATGTGATCTTTCTTCTTTAATGTAGCCAAGTTGGCGAACATGGGCTACATCTACATGCTCGCGGTTGTATATAATGTTGTTGTTTTGTACTCCCTCCGTCTCATTTTGTCTCATTTTAAGTGTCGTGTTTGTCATTTTTTTCTGTCTCAAATTATCTGTCACTTTAGAATCTAAATTCAACATTTATTATTACTTTCCAACAATACCCTTTACTTTAGAATATCAATAACTGTGACTTTGGTCCAATCAAGAAAATTGTAAGGGTATTTTAATCCAACCCTGATTTTTATCATAAAAATTAGCATAATTAATCATTTACTTAATACTTGTGCATAATCTTAAATGATATGAAATCCTTGATAAGAAACTGGAGTCATATTTCACGTTATGATTTAAAGTCCATGCTACAAACAGTTTGCACATAGTATTTTACATTGACTGTGTTAACTATTGGAGTTTTGAATTTCTAATTTACTAGCTATATTACCTGTAGGCACTTATTTTTCGTACCCCCCTAATCATCTATGACACCCCCATAATATACGTTTTGGACAAAAATGCCCCTAGGAATATATAAAATTTCGGAATTACCTGAGTGAATTGGTAATTCGGAAGAGGAAAAAAGATTTCGGAATTACCAAAAATTGAGGTAATTCGGTTCAAAATAATGAACGGAATTACCTCAATTTTTGGTAATTCGAAATCTTTAACTCTACCGGAATTACCTAGTTTTGAAGGTATTTAGAAAAAAAATATTTAATTAAAAACAAATTAAAATTAATTAAAGCGGCGTTTTCGATCGCGAAGCGATACAATACATGAAATTGATGAAAAAAATAACATAACGCAACAACAAAGCGAAATAAAAACACGGTACAAACTAGTGAGATGGTGGTTGGAGGCGTCGAAGGATCTCGAAGCGGTCATACGGTTTCGACATCTGGTGAATAGGACTCGTGATCGAAATATGTCAAAAGTGTCCATTATCACTCGAGCGTCATCGTTGTTCTTCACATCCATGGTGGACCGCGAACACGATTATTATCGCCCATAGTCGGGTAGCGATAAATGATCCGGGTGACTTCTCGCTCGTCACCCTCCGGTGCACCTTCGTTGTTATTTTTTCTTTGAGCTTCAAAGGTGATGTCGTCTTAAGCTGCATAAAATGGGGTTTGGACTCTCGAAATAGACACAATTTTCTCTGTTTGTTATTGTGCCACACGATGGTGAAGAGGCGGTGAGTGTGAGAATCACGAGTATTGTGTATTGAGTATCCATGAGAGTGTTGTGTGTGTGTGAAATAAGTGAAATGGAAGGGTGTATTTATAGGGAAAAATGAAACCCTTGAATGAATTTCCAGATTGATGAAAAGTGGTCGGCAAAATCTGGACCCTTTAAAGTGTTGGGAAAATCTAGATCGTTAAAAGTTGTCGGCAAGATCTAGGCCGTTAATTAGTAATGAAATAAAAAAATGTTTTATTACTTTAAAAAAATGACTTTTTAACTATGTTGTGGTCAATTTTTACCATGCGTAATTTTTTTTAAATTTTTTTAAAAAATTACAAACTTGTAGAAAAAGTATAATACTACGATATTGAGGTTAAAAAACGAGATACAAAATTATTTACGACCTGTAATTGTACACCAAAGTGGCCTAAAAAACATGTTTTAGTGTTAAAAATGACTTTTTTGACACTTGTTTATTATTTCTATCCGTTACTCGATTTTTTTTGACACGTGGACATATTTGTTTTCGTCGATTAAATTTCTTTGACACTTGTGGATTATTTCTATCCGTTACTCGATTTTTTTGACACGTGGACATATTTAAATATTCTACATTTGTGCGTGTACAAAAAAACCAACAAATAATAATGTGAAATTATATAAACAATCAAGATGTGATATCTACATAATCATATGGTGTCATTGGAACATAATGCGGAACATAATCGGAACAAAAGAAGACCATAGCGCATGCGTCCAGCGTATGGATATTGCCACGATCTAGCTTCATCCGAGGCGTATCGACCCCGAGAAGGATGTGCGGGAGGGATAGGGCTAGTGTGGTTCAACTTGACAAGAATCCAATTTCCTATGGATGAACCCAACACAAACCAAGCCCGACTACATTTGGAAACACAATCTCCCCTCAAAGGGAAGAATGTCGATTCTCATGAGGCGACAACATAACCACGGGTCTCGATATCTAGTAGCTATGACATGTCACGTATGCGGCATGGTCATCCACTTCTCAATAGGTTGTTCACATCTGTTTGGGATAGAAACTAATGAATCTCTAATGTTCGAACATTGTCACCCATCAGCTGTGTGTCTTGAAACCGGTTGTCATCCATCTCACTAATTAAATCATTCGAACCATCGCCAGCGTGCTCAGGCCGGTCTAGTGAAGTAGAGATGCATCTAAAGCCACGATTTCCATCCCCGCGACATTGATAATGTCGTCAATATACCTATGTAAGAACTGCGGAAAGTGACTTACCAAGTGGATGTCATGCTATGCCGCTCCTTTCTTGACCTCTGTGACGGTAGCTACGATGGTACTTGTGATGCTAGTTTAGGGGACCGTCGGGAGGTATCTTTGAAGGTGCATGCGATGGTACTTGTAAGGACCGTCGGGGAGGTATCTGTGTGGATTTTTCTAAAGATGCATCAGCGTGCTCCCACATGAGATGGATCTCTCTTCACGTCATACTCTTTCTTCTTCTTCTTCCCCTTCTTGGTGCACCCCTAGTTTTGACTTTGTGGCTAGGTGGAACCATGGATGTAGTGCCTCTGAATACATAATCATCAAGACCTCTCTTCCAAACACATCTCTCCTCAAGGTGCATGTCATTCCACTTTGCCTCCAAATCTCCTCTCTTGTATAGCTTAAGTCACCTCCTTACGGCGCTTCTTTGATCCGCTCCTCATCCATTGCCTCCAAACTCGGTCTCTTCCAATGAGAGTCAATAATGTCCAATGGTATTGGTAGTCCCATTAGGTGTAACCTACCAAGTTCACAAGAACAAGGTAACCCATGAGTAACTTTAATGACACAACCAACACACTTTTTCTTATCAGGTGCCCACACCATCCATCATGTTATCAAACTCCCGGCAATATGATTCAACGCCTCAATAGACACCAAACAGTGTAGATTCTTGTAGAATGGAATGTTGTGTTGGGCATCTATCACGGTTGATGCTCTTTTGAAAAGAATCCACAATTTTATTAATTTGTGCATTGATCATCCCATTAATTGACTCGGCTTTTGCATAAATCACCACCACTAGAACCCAATGATCTCTTCAATGCTTGATGGGCAGACCTCAACCCTATGGCACGTAAGGCAAAATTAAAACAAAGAAACCACAATCATATACTTAAGGCACATAAGAAAAAAAATTGCGTACCTATTAGTCGTGGTATTTCCATAGTGTCTTACTTTATCAGATCCACGGGCCACAAAATCTTTCCTTGTGAGGATACAACCATTGTCTGTTCACATATGCAATAAGTAGGGGTATGTCGGTGAGCGATTGCTCAAAATCATGCAAAGCCTCACTAAACTCATCATCAAATGTAGCATCTCAACTACATGATGCCAAAGTGTCATCGGTGAATCCACTCTATCTCCCCTTCACCAACTTCTTAATTTGAGCATGAACATTTTTGTTGATATGATATCGACAAAGCAAATTCACGACCTCGGAAACACAACCTTGATAGCGATCATCAAAGCCTCCTCACAATCGGTGAGGATAACACGAGAAACACAATTCACACGTTCTATTAGAAATGGAAAAAAAAAAAAGCGGTTATGTAATGGCAAAAACTAAAGTCGATTAGCATTGACTTACTTGAGGAAGTGCAATATCACTGACATCAAATCTCGTAGGCTCTGCGGCACCACGTGTAGTCATCATGCGCTCATGAGAGCGGATATGCAAGCGCAGCGAGGAAATGTCAACTCGATGGAAGTGACACCAACAATCTCAGTGAGAGGCAATGCATACTTGTTGGTCTTAAAGTGCGATCCATAATCAAAGCGATGGGAAACATCCTCGATAACTTAATACTATCGGTATGTGACCACATGATCTCTCAACAATATCACTACCTTTAAGTCGTCTCGTCCAACACAAGTAATGGTTCGCTTTGAATCGGTGTCATAGGCTGCTTTGCATCTCGGTCATATTACCTCTCTTTCCACTTAGAATATTGGCTCGGGTTCTATACAAGCGAGTAATGTTGCTCAAGTTGTTCTTAAATTTGTTCTTTAATGCTTCAAGACTTTTGGATGCTTTCACTCCCAGAGACGGATGCTCCACAACAATTGATCGCTCGTCCTTGCTAAACTTACCAAAAATATTTGCTCCAAACAAAGTCTTATGAGGCTCGTGATTGTGAATCCCATCCACCACTCTCACCATCCAATCAGAATTAGGAGGTAACATTGGTTTAGCTTTCAATCGAAACCTACAACCACATCTTTTCGAACTCTTGTGTCTACCAGCCGAACACCCAACATCTACTCGACTGTATGTGCCCCGTCTCTCACAGCCATAAACAACCTTGTTCTTTTTCCCTTTCCCATTCTCAAGTCGTCTCGATCGAACAATAACCCTGATGACTCCGTTCGCTTTCCCAGTATCTCTAACCCAACGTGTCATTGCATCACGAGTGGGAAATATCTCAGATGTAGTAAAGGCACCGGTTAAATCCGTAATAACCATCTATTTAAAAAAAAATTAAAATGTTAAAAAAAAAAAAAAATTCGGAAATACCTTTTTAAAAGGTATTTAGGTTCTATTTGTAATGAGCAGGAATTACCTCTGAAAAGGTATTTAGAAAATAATTTAATTTAAAAATACAAAATTTGAATTACCTTTTACGGAGATAATTTAGGTTCAAAAATTGTGAGCAGGAAATACCAATTTTCTGCGCTTAATTAGGAAATATCACCTCCAAAATTTGGAAATACCTCTTTTTTTGCTAATTCGGAAATTTTTTTTTTTTTATGTAGGCCGGTTCGTTTTATTTTAAATGCCGAGGGCATTTTAGGCATTTTAGTACTTATGGGGTGTCGTAGATGACTAGGAAGTGCGAAAAATAACAGCCTTACCTGTAAACGTGTTAAAATCAGCCAATCATGTGTCCACTACTGCAGTCATTTTTAATGCTTTGGGAGGCTTAAGGTGAAAAAATAGCATCTCTGATATATGTATATATAAGGGGTCTTGAAGGTCATGTAAACATTCAAAGAGACTTGAACTTTTCCTCGACTTTGGTGAGCCTGTGAGCCTCTAGACTAACGCAAGGCTTATGGGTATCTAAAGAATTTTTAATCAGGATTTTCAAAAATATTTGGTTTCTTATTTTAACATTTTACTTGTGATTGTTTGATATTGTTCTTTAAAATCTTTTTTTTACATACTTCTTTAAAACAAATTACTTATTCTAAATACTGGAATTGAAAATGCTATCTTGATATTTACTTTTTCTTTTTCTTTTCTTTTGACGATATGATTTTTTGTTTGGAAAACCTAATTTTTATTTTAAGAGTAGAAAATAGAAAACTGTTTTGATTGGTTGTTTTGTTTCAACTTCCTTTCATGGATTGTTTGCTCTTACTCTTTAACACTATTAGGTAGTCTTTGATTAACATGTTAAAAAATAATAGAAAATGATACGTTGGTTGCTTAGGGATGTTTAAATCCAAATTAATCCAAACAAAAACCTCAAATTAATCTGAATATGGAAAAATTTCTTTGGTGAATGTAATTGGGTCACTTTTCCAATCAATCGATTGGTTTGGTTTTAATGGCGATCTTTTCCCCACAACCAAATTAAATCAAACCATAAATATTATATTATTTCAAAACATAAGAAACCTACTTAGCCTAGTCAGATTAACACAAGTGTTGTCTTAATGTAACCCGCACTCAAGGCTTAATTAGTCACACACACACACGCCATTTGTAATAATTTCACTTTGGTGTGTAACTGTCAGTGTGACTAAGTAAGTCGTAAGTGTGTGTGAGACTAAGGTGATACGTTTCTTAGTAAATTAGATTAAGTAGTTTTCTTTTTGTTTTTAATAATTTAATAATATATGCAATTTGGTTCAGTTCAGTTGGGGGGAAAAACCGTCATCTAAACGGATACGTTTATTTGATTGGAAAAGTGACTCGAGAACATCCAAATTAGCTGTTTTGTTTATACGGTTTTTGTTTAGGTTGGTTTGGATTTGAACCTTCCTAATGTTAGGGATATGTAGTGTGAAAGGGAGTGTGGAAAATGAAAAGGCCCAATATTTTGATATTAGTATGTGGGTTGTTTTTTTCATACCCCCACGTTTTCCCCCATACCCCCACAGACCTAGTTAATAGACCAAAATACACCTGCCTTTTTTCAAAATCACAATTTCTTCACATTATTGGCCATATCTACGATTGACCAAATCACACTTGCATATACCTCTCTAAAATGTATATACGAGTGACACAAAATTCAGTCACTCGCATATACCTCACCAGCACCCTATATACGATCCACATTTTTTTACCCATCGTATATACGTTCTTCAGGCGTATATACATGCATTTACGTCCTTTACCACATATATACGATGCTTTAACAAGTAAGCATCGTATATACCCCACTTATCATGTATATATGATGGACATTTTTAATTTATTTTTTTTACTAATTTTTTTTCCTTTGCGTGCTGCGATGTCCAGGTAGGCACTGCATGATGTGTGAGACGATCGTCAAGAGGAGATGGGAGGTATCTCCTATCACAAAGAGAGAGGGGAGTCATCTTCGACTGCTCCAATCACGAGGACGAGGAGGCATGGCTGCATGCTTCTGCGAGGAGACAGGATATCAGACAGGCTGGCGGAGCTCAGTACCAGCCGGAGCCAGCTGAGTACCATCCCTAGCATCAGTATCAGGATGCTGGAGATTTTTATCACAGGGATTTCTTGCAGCAGAGTCAGCATGAGGATTGGTATGCCGCCTCTTGAGTACCATCCCCATCCTCCTCAATACCATCCCCATCATCCTCAATACCAGCCACAACCGTACGATCCCCAGCCTCTTCATTACCATCCCCAGCCTCTTCATTACCATCCCCCGCCTCCCGAGTATAAGCAGCAGCAGCCTCAGGGGCATGAAGGGTCTCAGACTGATATGTCTTCCTCAGATGAGTCTATGTCTGAGCATCAGGAGGAGCAGCCTCAGCAGGATCAGGGGCATCAGGAGGAGCCTCAGCCTCAGCCCTCTCTCTTCACTGACCTGGCAGATCATGTATGCACTTCAGTACGCGCTGACCCGGTAAGTTGAATTTTTTTGCATAAATAATTTATTTAACTCACATAGTCTGCACTTTTTGCTTACATCATTTATTTAATTTTAATTCAGGATTATCAGTGTGTTGTGAAAGTATGGGCTCATGGCAACAAAGTCCATACCAGGCTGCAGCTACAATACGATGACCTACTTCAGCGTACCACAGTGGTCAGGGACTCCAGACTGGCCACACTTCTCTACATTGGCCACGCCATAGTAGACCATGAGTTGCTGTCGGCTTTTATCGAGAGATGGCACTCAGATACTTCGTCATTTCACTTACCATTTGGTGAAATGACGATCACTCTGGATGACGTCTCTTGCTTGCTGCATCTTCCCATCCAGGGGAACTATGCCACACCTCCTACCATTACTATGAGCTCGGAGCATGTCACATACCTTGTAGAGACCTATCTTGGTGTTTCACGGACTGAGGCTGCTAACAACACTAAAGGAGGTCCGTATTACAGTTTCTCTTGATTGTTCCAGATTTTTGAGCGTAATAAGGCGGAGGGTGGTGACATGACAGTTGCTGTGAGGGCTTATCTGCTTCTGCTTTTGACCTACAGTATCTTCACTACGAAGACTAGAGACAGGACGGAGGGTAAGTGGCTGCTCTACTTGCCTGATATGAGTGCAGAGGTTCTTGGAGGCTATGCATGGGGTGCAGGTGCACTAGCTGCCATGTATGACTCCTTGAACACTGCCCCTTTGAGGGACACGGCGCAGTGTGGAGGGTATGCCAGCCTATTCCAGGTATGAATGTAAACTTCATTTTTTTTATTAATTCAGACTGTGTTTGGGTAAATAGTTTTTAATTAAACCTGTTGTTTATTTTTTGCATTTCAGGCTTGGATTATGTGGCACTTCCCTCAGATGGCAGTGAGGTTGCCTGGTCATATAGAGGGTGCGGAGCCACTGGCTGAGCACTTTAGGAAGAAGAAGTCAGATCACCTGAAGCTGATCCACTATAGGAGGATGATTGATGACATGCGACCAGAGGATGTATGCTGGCGGCCATTTGAGGAGCACATGGATGTTAGACCCTTTGAGCAGATCTCCCTATACATGGGCTTCATCAGCTGGGCTGATTTCAGAGTTCCTTACATGCCTGATAGGTTCCTGCGACCGTTTGGGTACGTTCAGATCATCCCGCGTGACCCTCTCAGAGGTCGTCCTAGCCATACTGATTGCGTCTTTCTGAGCACCAACTTCATGACTAGTGTGACTGACATTCTGCGCACTACTGATTTTGCTCAGCGGGCGGATGAGACTGTACCTAGGTACTTAGACTGGTACGTCCGTGCATCTATCCCCAGACTATTACCGGCTCCACCATCACCAGTAGTCTGGACACCTTTCCTAGAGCTACGATACGACGATCTTGAGTGGATGAGGGAGGTTGTGACCGCTTGTAGAGAGGGGATTCATGATGGCGAGATCCCTAGTGGCACATAAGCGTATCAGACACTCTATAGGCTGGTGGGGATGACACTACCGGATGAGATTCCACAACCACTTAGATGGGGACGAGGAGGATGAGGACGAGGAGGAGGACGTTAGGGATTTTTTATTACTACTTTGATGTATTTGTACTCATGTTATTTTTATGTTTGCACTTTATTATTACTTTTTTTCGGGTGTTATATTTTACAAGTTTCCATAAATTTTGATTTCATTGATTCGATAAAACAAACTTATACAAGCGATAAAACATAAACAACTAGAATAAAAATAGACAGATAAAAAAATACAATAGAAACTACTGAGTTGGTGGAGTTAATCGACGAAGGATCTCAGCGACGGTCCTTCTGGTTTCAACGTACAGATGAATGTAACTCTTCCATTTAAACATAATATGTTTAGACATCATCTGTCGGATGTCATCCTCGTTGTTGACATCCACGGCAGACCAGTAAAGACCTCCATCAGTCCATTCTGATTTCCAATAAACGATACGAATTATCTCATGCTCGTCGTTCTCTAGTTGAACCATCTGCAATAGTTTCTACTTAAGAGCAGCAAATGATATGCAGTGTTTTAACCTACACGATAAAACATCTCTCCCATTGAAACCTATACCATCATCTTGCAAGATTATGTCCTGATGATCAGCGAACCCCATATTAGAATGAACGAGAGAGTGAGGGAAGATGGCTCGTACTATGACATTAGCGAAGCCTGCATCATCTTGACTTGTGTTGTGTGAGAGAAGGAAGTTGAATTTTTGGTGTGAAAATAGTGAGGGTGGGAGTGGGTATTTATAGTTGAGGTAAAATATTATCAACCGTTGATTTTGTCTGTGCAAACTACACCGTTGATCACCTTTGAAAGTGAAATCCTAACCGTTAAAAGTTTTAAAAAAATTAAAAAAATAATAATATAACAACCCATCGTATATATGTATACGATACCTATATTTAACACATTGTATATATGTCTCTCAGACGTATATACGATTGCATCATACCCAGCCAATCGTATATACATCTTTAGGACATATATACGATGTGTTAAATATAGGCATCATATATATGTCCAAAATACATATATATACGATTAGACTTTTTTTTTTAAAAAAAATTAGATTTCAAAGGGGTATTTTGGGGTTTCGCATTAATGTGGGGGGTTTTTTTTTACACCCCCCTCATTATCACTCCCACCCCCATAAATACCGTTTCGGACAAAAATGCCCCCAGCAATAGTGAAAATTTCGGAATTACCTTAGAGAAGAGGTAAATCCGGTAGGGGGGTTTGAGGTTTTCCGGAATTACCAAAAACTAAGGTAATTCCGGTTCACATTTTGTGAATCGGATTTACCTCAGTTTTTGGTAATTCCTGAAAACCCCAAACCCCCCACAGGATTTACGTGGTTTTTACGGTATTTCCGGAAAAAAAATAAAATTAATTAAAAACAAATTAAAATTAATTAAAGACGTGTTTTTGATGACGAAACGAAATAATACATGAAAGTTCTGAACGGAAACAACAAAACACAGCAACAAAGAAAATGAAAAGACGGTAGAAATTAGTGAGATGGTGGTTGGAGACGTCGAAGGACCTCAGCAACGGTCCTTCTGGTTTCGACATACAGCTGAATAGGACTCTGCATCTGAAATATGTCAAAACGGTCCATCATTACTCAAACGTCATCGTTTTTCTTCACATCCATGGTGGACCACTGAACACGATTATTACCGCCAATAGTGGGGTAGCGATAAATGATCCGGGTGACTTCTTGCTCGTCACCCTCCAGCTGCACCTTCGTTTTTATTTTTTCTTTCAGAGCTTCAAAGGTGATGTTGTCGTTAAGCATGCATAAAATGGGGTTTGGACTCTTGAAATGGACACCATTTTCTCTGTTTGTGATTGTGCCCTGATGGTGAAGGGCAGTGAGTGCAGAATCACAAGAGTATTGTGTATTCAGAGTGTCCATGAGAGTGTTGTGTGTGAAAGAAGTGAAATGGAAGGGTCTATTTATAGGAAAAAATGAAACCCTAGAATGGATTTCCACCGTTGATAAAAAGTGGTGGGCAAAATCTGGACCGTTTAAAGTGTCGGCAAAATCTAGATCGTTCAAAAGTGGTCGGCAATATCTAGACCGTTAATTAGTAATCCAATAAAAAATGTTTTATTACTTTAAAAAAATGACTTTTTAACTACGTTCTGGTCAGTTTTTACCATGCGTAATTTTTTTAAATTTTTTTTAAAATATTACAAACTTGTAGACAAAGTATAATACTACGATATTGAGGTTAAAAAGACGAGTTGCAAAATTATTTACGAGTTGTAATTGTACACCAAAGTACCATAAAAAACATGATGTTTAGTGTAAAAAATGATTTTTTAACTAGGTTTTGGTCAGTTTTTACCATGCGTCAATTTTTTTTTAAAAAATATAACGTTGTAGACAAATTATAATACTACGTTGTTGAGGTTAAAAATACGAGTATTTAAATATTCTAAGACTCTTAACGTGTACAAAAAAGCACCAAATAATAATGTAAAATTATATAAACGATCAAGTTGTGATGTCTACATAATCAAGTGGTGTCATTGGAACATAATCTGGAACATAATCTGGAACAAAAGAAGACCATAACTGCATGCGCCCAATGTATGGATATTGCCACAATCTAGCTTCATCTGAGGCGTATCGACCCCAAGAAGGATGTGCAGGAGGGATAGGGCTAGTGTGGTTCAACTTGACAAGAATCCAATGATTCCTATGGATGAACCCAACACAAACCAAGCGCTCTCGATCGGAAACACAATCTCCCCTCAAAGGGAAGAATGTCCAGTTCTCATGAGGCGACAACATAACCAGGGGTCTCTGATATCTAGTAGCTATGACATGTCTTGTGTCTGGCATGGTCATCCACTTCTCAATAGGTTGTTGTTGTCTGTTTGGGATAGCAACCAATGAATCTCTAATGTTCTGAACATTGTCACCCATAACCTGTGTGTACTGAAACCAGTTGGAGTCCATCTCACTAATTAAATCATTCCGAACGATCGCCAACCGTGTTCGACCCGGTCTAGTGAAGTAGAGATGCATCTAAAGCCACAGTTTCCATCCCCTCCACATTGATAATGTCATCAACATACTTATGTAAAAAATCTGGAAAGTGACTTACCAAGTGGATGTCATGTTGTGCCGCTCCTTTTCACGACCTCTATGACGGTAGCTCGATGGTACTTGTGATGCTAGTTGTGAGGACCGTCGGGGAGGTATCTTTGACGGTATCTGTGTGGGTTTTTCGAAAGATGCATCCACGTGCTCCCACGTAGATGGATTCACATCATACTCTTTCTTCTTCTTCGCCTTCTTCGGTGCACCCCTAGTTTTGACTTTGTGCTTAGGTGGAACCATGGATGTAGTGCCTCTGAATACATAATCATCAAGACCTCTCTTCCAAACACATCTCTCCTCAAGGTGCATGTCATTCCATTGCCTCCAAATCTCCTCTATTGTATAGCTTAAGTCACCTCCTTCTGACGCTTCTTTCACCCGCTCCTCATCCATTGCCTCCAAACTCAGTCTCTTCCAATTAGAGTCAATCATGTCCAATGGTATTGGTAGCCCCATTAGGTGCAACCTACCAAGTTCACAAGAACAAGGTAACCCACGAGTAACTTTAATGACACAACCAGCACACTTTTTCTTATCTGTGCCCACACCATCCATCATACTATCAAACTCCCTAACAATATGATTCAACGCCTCAAGAGACACCAAACCGTGTAGATTCTTGTAGAATGGAATGTTGTGTTGGGCATCTATACGGTTGATGCTCTTTTGAAAAGAATCCACAATTTTATTAATCTGTGCATTGAAAAGAATCCACAATTTTATCAACCCTATGACATGTAAGGAAAAATTAAAACAAAAAAACCACAATCATATACATAAAGCACATAAGAAAACAATTTGCGTACCTATTAGTCGTGGTATTTCCATAGTGTCTTACTTTATCCGTCCACGGGCCACAAAATCTTTCTTTGTGAGGATACAACCATTGCTTGTTCACATATGCAATAAGCTGGGGTATATCAGTAGACGATTGCTCCAAATCATGCAAAGCCTCATTAAACTCAAAATCAAATGTAGCATCAACTACATGATGCCAAAGTGTCATCAGTGACTCCACTCTATCTCCCTTCGCCAGCTTCTTAATTTGAGCATGAACATTTTTGTTAATATGATACCGACAAAGCAAATCCATTGCCTCCGGAAACACAACCTTGATAGCACTCATCAAAGCCTCCTCACAATCAGTGAGGATAACCTGAGAAACACAATCCAGACCTTCTATTAGAAATGGAAAAAATAAAAAAAAATAGTAATGTAATGCCAAAAACTAAAGTCAGTTAGCATTGACTTACCTGAGGAAGTGCAATATCACACACCATCAAATCTCGTAGGCTCTGCAGCACCCACGTGTAGTCATCATAACACTCATGAGACAGATATGCAAACGCAACAGGAAATGTTAACTCAGAGGAAGTGACACCAACAATCTCCAGCAGAGGCAATGCATACTTGTTGGTCTTAAAGGTACAGTCCATAATCAAAACAGTCGGAAACATCCTCAATAACTTGATACTATCAGGATGTGACCACATGATCTCCTCAACAATATCAGTACCTTTAAGTCGTCTCGTCCAACACAAGTAATGGTTCGCGTGAATCAGTGTCATAAGCTGCTGCATCTCAGTCATACTACCTCTCTTTCCCTTCCGGATACTGTTGCGGGTTCTATACAACTGACTAATGTTGCTCAAGTTGTTCTTAAATCTGACCTTCAATGCTTCAAGACTTTTGGATGCTTTCACTCCCAAAGACAGATGCTCCCCAACAACTGACCGCTCCTCCTTGGTAAACTTACCAAATATAGCTGCTCCAAACAAAGTCTTATGAGGCTCATGATTGTGAATCCCATACACCACTCTCACCTTCCAATCAGAACTAGGAGGTAACATTGGTTTAGCTTTCAATTGAAATTTACTGTAACGCCCCAAATTTTATTAGAAATTATTTGGAGTTGATTTGATAGGGTAGTGGACCAAATTGGAGAGTTTTTGGCATAGGGACCATGTTGAGAAGGACTAAAATTGATGTTAGAAATACTTAATATATGATTATTATTATTATTATTATTATTATTATTATTATTAATATTATTATTATTATTAAAAACAAGTTTCTAGGGAAAACCAAAGTGGTTATGGGAGGAGGAAAAGTAGGAGGAAAAGTAGCGTATGGTTGGGAATTAAAAATCAAATTAAAAAGGGTTAGAGTGTTGATGCTCATTTAAAAGGAATCAAAAATAGAAAGAGGAGAGAAAGAGAGAGTGTGAGTCGAAATAGAGAGAAGAGAGGGAGAGTTGCGAAGAGAAGAGGAAAAAGAGGAAGAGGAGTCGCACAAGGAGAGGGAAGGGTCGTGTGTTGCCGTGGTTTCGTTCGTGTCGTCTTCTCGTGTTCTTGGAGCTTACATTATTCGAGGTAAGGGTGGGTTTTAACACTAATAATGGGTTATGATGAGGGTATATGGGTAGTTAGGGTTTGGTTGGATTATTTGCGATGTTGGATTGAAATTGATGATGGTGCAATGTTGCTATTGTTGTTATTTCGCATGAATTGTTGTTATTGAGTCTTCAATGGTGTTTGTCTTTATGTGATGATTGACTTTGATGATATATGATGTTGATGATGATTCTTGATAATGGCGTGATGTTGTGGTTGATTTCGCAATGATGTTGATGTTAATTCCTTATTATTTTGTGTGGTTGCGTCTTATTAGTTGTTGTTGCGAGTCGTTGTCATTGATGGCAGTTGTACCCAGTTTTCTCATTGTTGTTGCCCCTAGCCTTGGCCGTGTGTGTGCGGGTGTGGCTGCCTTGGGTGGCGCCTTAGGCATGCGTGCGTGTGGGTTGTGTTTGTCGATCATATCGTGATGTTGATTTGTTAAAAACCTGGTTTCTAGTGGTTGTTGTGCAAAGAGGGAATTGATGTGCTGAAATTTCGTTTTGAAACCGTTTTGATAGGTGTCCAGTATTTCTGTGATTGCGACTTCATTATTGGCCTGAATTGCGTGGTGTTTGTTTCATTGGGAAGTAGACACGATTTCCTTCACTTTAGGCACTGGTTTCGTTAAATTTGAGTCGGTATAATCGAGAAAACATTTTTACAAAATGGGTAAAAGAATCTGAAAAACTGCATGAACCCGTATGGGTATAGGTTCAATGTTTTGTTCATAACTCTTTCCACCAAACTCGTTTTCGAATGATTTTTTTCTCATTGTAAACTAGACTCACGGGGCTTCAATTTAGACACGGATTTCGTTTCATTTGGTTGAGAATTCAAAGAGAAAACTGGGTTACAATTTAGTTAACAGAAGCTGTCGAACTTCTGTACCCTGAGAGGTATTATGCAAAACTGTACTATTTGGGTACCTAAACAAATAAATAAAAATTATTTCTAGAAACTAGACATCTTAAGCTTTCCATAGGATATTTGTTTGCAAAATTCCGACATCGTTTGATATGCTAAATTAATTGTCGGAGTTCGTGCACAGTTGCTGAAAAATACAGCTCCTTAGCTGTTGGGTAAAATGATCGAACGAATAGGACATTGTGCTGGTTATTGTCGCTGCCCTTGTGTCCTGTGTGTGGGCGCGCCTAGTGCGTAGGTTCAGGCATTGTCTAGTGGTGCTGTGCACCAATTTGTGGTGTTGCGTGTGTCTGCATTTGCTTTGGTGTTGTCCGTGGTGGTCTTTGTGCGCGATTTTACATCTTTGTGTGAGTTTTGGTTGTGCGCGCTGTTTGGCGTGGTGTGTAAAGGTGATATGTGGCAGCTGTGATGCTGTAAACAGGTGAGAGTTACGAGGTAGCTGTGATGCTACAACACGTGGTATTTCTGTGTGATAATAATTTCGGTGGTATGGTATTTATTAAGTAAATGCTTTGAGTATGTGTGTCTATGCATGAATCATGAGTCGCATTGTCATATGCATCTTCGAGGTAGTTGTGATGCTACAACACGTGATTATTTTGGCGGTACCACATGCATATGCCCAGAGGGGTTGCATTCATTCATGAGTCCATTTATAACGAGTGTTGGTATTTACTTACTAATGGAGTTTGTACCTTGTGCCGTGATATGATGTGTTGAGTTTTATGTGCTTGCTGTGAGTTACCTGCTACTTATTTACTGTTGTCATTGCTTATTATTTCTGTTAATGCTCACCCCTTCTGCTTGGAATGTTGCTCTTATGTGGCAACGCTGCAGGTAACCGCGAGTGAAGGTCTCCGGCTTTCCTATCTTCTGTCGAGTCGTGTCGTCGCTCTGATATGTAACACTGGGGGGCGTAAATGTAACACCCCGATTCTACCCCATTTATTTATTTAATTATCAGAGTGTGAAAAGAACAACCAGCATGCATCGGAGCGTTACACATCAACATTTAAACGACATTAATAGTCAAATTTGGTCTTTCATTAAGACGACGAATAAGTACGTAGCACAACTCAAAATTCATCACAACGCAGCGGAATATAATGATCTATCACATGCATAATCTCAACCAACAACTTAGTGTAAAATACACTTCATATAAAACAATAACGCAAATAGAATGATAGTCTAAAGTAAAAACAGCAAAATCAACTGTGTTCGTCTATCCCCCGGTGCTACGATCAGAGCGACTCGACACTGACTCTAAATAGGAAGGAGAGAAGGTCCTTCACACACGACTACCTGCATGTCACCCACGTAGGGGTAACATTAAAACAGAGAAAGGGTGAGTCCAACAACATAAAGGAATATATGATAAGTAATATGCGAGGTCTTAGCAACCATAACTACCAGACAGCACAACATACAGTATTATCACAAACAACGTCATCAGCAAGCACAACCATATTACTACAACACGAATGGCAACAACACGACTGAGACATATGCATGGAAATGCAACCCACAACACGGGTATATGCATGTGGTACCAGTCAACATAAAACAACCTTTATGGTTACAACATCAACACTTTGAGCAGAGCTCTAAGGCCGCTTGACCTTCAACACGTTGAGCGAGCTCCAAGACCGCAACCTTCAACACGGGGTATGCATATGCCATGCGATGGACTCATGAAACAACACAACCAAACAACGGCGCTGACCCCTTTCAACTACAACAACAACTTACATAAGAGTCTCATGGACTCACAAAGAACAAAAGCGTGGTTTTGGTCTCACCGACCCAACAACAACAACAACAACTTAAAATAGCAAGTCTCGTGGTTCACAACAACGATTATCAACGACTTAATATTTGTACTTCTATCACAAAAGCAACGACACATCACATTCACCCATATTTGGGCACAACAACTCACAATGACCCAACCACAACACGAAAAGACTCGAGCAACACCTATTGATACTCTCCAAGGCTTGGGCAACTCGCGGGTGCCCAAACAAACAACCTCAACCGGCAAAGTGGCGCTGGCAAAAGAACAGGTTGCGCGCCAGCGCGCCAAAACAAAGAACACAAGGCGCCAGCAAGCAATCTGCTTTGCTGGGCGCCAAAACAAGAACAAAGAGGCGCTGGCGGCAAGAACAGGTTGCGCAGTGGCGCCAAAACCAAGAACACAAGGCGCCAGCAAAGAACTCGCTTTGCCTTTGGGCGCTAAAACAGAGGAAAGTGGCGCTGGCAAGAACTGTGCAGCGTGTTGCGCGCGAGCGCTGATGGCTAGCACGAGTGGCGCTGGGGCGCTAAGTTCCTATTCCTCAAAATTTTTTTTCAATTCTCAGCAGCCAACCACATTCAACAACAAATTTAGAGCACCGAAACAACAGTTTGGATCACCAAAACACAAATTGGCAATTCTGACACAATGGGGGCGCCAAACCCCTAGCCTAATGGCGCCTAGGGTGTCAAAACCTCATTCCTTGGTGCCTTTTACTAACAACCAGCAACAACCACGTTTTAAACGACATTTAGGCATCGGGACAACCATTTAAACTTCACATCAATTACCTAGCATGATTCTAAGGTTCATTCATACATATCATCAAACATGTTATGGGCACAACTTCAACAACAAATGTTCTCACATGGTAATTCAATCTCCAACCAAACCAACAACAAATTCACATCAAATTTCAGTCCTACAATCAACTACAAACCTAACTAGAATCATAGTTACTAATTCCCCACATAACCCCATCATATAAACCCTTATGAGATTTAACCCCCCTTACCTGGAGTGTACTCCAAAAGCGAATCAATGAAGAGCAATCTTGAGCTCTGGAACATGGTTTGATTCCCACGGGCTATGCGTCACCCGAACGCGTACATGGTTATGCAACAACAACCACGACAATTAAAGACACTCACCACCCTTTTAATGAGTTAACTACAAAATTCCCTTTTCATAATCAAAATAGTTTTAGAAGAATATACTAAAATATTAGTAATTCCAAATCAAGTTAAACTCTAAATAGTTTGAAACTAAAGTATTTAAGTATTCAATCTCATAGTTTAACTTTCAATTCATGTAATAAGAAAGTCACCAATTTATACTATGTGGAATAGGCTAATATGATACACGTATATAAATATAAGTAAATGAATGAATCTTTCAAGATACCTTTAGCATGAAACCCACGTACTCAATACATCCAGGGAGCCTAAGACCTTAATCCTTCAAATTCCAACTCAAAACCAATTATCCTTGCATACGGGAGAGACTAATGGTCATCGGGTTCTTCAATGGAAAAAAGTGTTGTATTGGAAAGTCAAGGAACCAGTGGTGAGTGGCAATCGGCCATGGGGTTTTTACACAAGAAGTGAGAGTTCCAAAACACGAGCTAGGGGATGCAACGGCTTGAAACGACACCAAAAAGCGATCTTAGGGGTGGATTTCGAGTGGTTACGCAAGGTCTCGAGGGTAGCCGTGGTGAGGGGAGTGAGAGCGCAAGAGAGGAGCTTGTGGTGGTAGGGTTTCGGGTGTTGCAAGTCCGCACCACGTTTCGAGGAAGAAGAAGGTGAAATTGGGCTTGGGTCGGACCATTTTAGGTCTGTTTCGCTGGGCTTTCTTATTTGAAGAGAAATGGCTCATCTTGGGGGTGCGCTAGCAGGAAATGGGGTGTGCTTGCGAGTAAAAGCTCCCAAAGTCTATTTTAAATCACTTTTAAAATTCAATTTAACTACAACTATTGTTTTAAAACCTCAATAGACCAAAATAATTCTCTAAAGAATTAATGTCCCAAACACTAATATTGTATAAAAACAAAATAAATATATAAACATAATGATCATATATTACCAATAGCATATAAAAATATAATTTAACGTGATTTCAACTAAATTTCAAACTCAAACACACTATAAATTAAAATAGTTTATTCTTATCAACATAAAATAGTTCATAACACATACATATTAAAAGAACTGACACACGAAAATCGGGGTGTTACAACTCAACCCCTCTTAAAAGAATTTTCGTCCTCGAAAATCACGCTAATCTCAGCAACAAGAAGAACCTAGCCACTTCACACTTAATTACTTCGAAGGTTCACATAATCTTAATCCTAACTTTAACCTTGGTAAACTAGGCAACAACTCATGCACACAGTCTATAAAGAGAAAACAGCAAAAGTCAAATCCAGAAAGCTCGGAATCCATGATTTTTGGAGGTCAAGGAGGCAGATCAGTAACAACACACATGCCCACACTACAAGGTTCACACTGGGAAAACAGAACAGACAACACATGGCTCACGTGATAGATTAGATTCTGTCCTCTTTTTATCTTAGGGATAGGCATGCAATGTAAGGGACACCAACATCTTTAAGACGTTCAATTATCTAAAAATTAAGAGTCGAACAAGCATATAATCATAGCAAACAAGAAAACTACTTTTATTTACCTTTTGCTACCTCACCGAGAAAATTTCAAACATTGCAGCACGTTACTAGGACATCAATACACAAAATAAAGGCATTATGAAACAATCGCTTTGGTACAAGGCTTGATACTAGTTTAAGCAATTAAAATTAAATACACTTGTCAACATTAGCAAAGAAAACTAATCAAGTAGTAGAAGTGCACAAAGTCTCGTTGCACATTTTCGTTATTAGACTTAAAAGCCACGTAAAACAAATCAAGAAATTAGAATTAATAACAATACTAACAACAACAAGGCCAAAATAGTGTAAAACCATTTAAGGAATTTGTATAAAAACCATTCAAGATAGTATCGACATGAGATGAAAATCAGCAACTAAAATCATTATATCCAGTTGCAATTTTTTTTTTTTGATGCAATAGATGTAGCATGTGGATAAGACACTATTACTCCTATTGATTTAAAACACCATAGCAAGTTAACGGTGAAGCAATACGTTAACATAATCAAGAAAATAATTTTGCAAGACTTTTAGTCTCAGACATCAATTAATAAATGAAACACGCTACACCAATAAAACTTTATATAAGACTTAGTGCTATTTAATTAAAACAAATCAAATTCAGGTGAATGTCCCACGACAAACTAATTCAACAGAAACTACAAGCAGACCAAGTACGCATTTCATTCTAAGATCACCAAACCGCACAACGCAAATCATATCGGGACTACTCCCACTTCAAGTCATAGAAGCTCAAAATACATGATCTTTGGGATCAAGAAGGCAAAAGTAACAAGCATGAACACACCACTTAATTAACCAAGTTGAAATTAGCACATATCCAAAATTTATATAAACCACGAGTTATTGTCGCCTCTTTCATTGGGGATGAGTTATTGGGGTGATCAGTCCCTCCTACTCACGCCACCAATTAGTTAAGGTCACAAAAACTACTCCCTTTCAAATTTACACATACCACACTAAAAGACTTTTAACGCAGTCTGGAGTGCGAAGGCGTCGTCACGACTCCTACTCTTTGACGTCGTTAAAACCCCTTTTAATCACACATATCTCAATGATACAAACAACAGTCGTAAAGAACTAAACAAAATCTACAACAAAGTCTCTGTCTAAGATTGACAAGGGACACAGCGAACACACCACTTGATCATACATATCTTAATAATTAATGACATCAACAACTTTGTATTAACAACAACAACAATTTAACAAATTAACATCAATAGTAACAAGATCAACAACTTAGCACTACAACATAAACAACAGTTAGAGCGAATTTAAAAGACGCTACGACTTAACGACTTGGTCGGACAAACCGAACTGACTGGACAATTTGGTCGGACAGACCGAACTGCTCTGATACCACTATGTAACACCCCGATTCTACCCCATTTATTTATTTAATTATCAGAGTGTGAAAAGAACAACCAGCATGCATCGGAGCGTTACACATCAACATTTAAAGCGACATTAATAGTCAAATTTGGTCTTTCATTAAGACGGCGAATAAGTCACGTAGCACAACTCAAAATTCATCACAACGCAATGGAATATAATGATCTATCACATGCATAATCTCAACCAACAACTTAGTGTAAAATACACTTCATATAAAACAATAACGCAAATAGAATGATAGTCTAAAGTAAAAGCAAAGAAAATCAACGGTGTTCGTCTATCCCCCGTGTGCTACGTATCGGGCGACTCGACAATCGACTCTAAATAGGAAGGAGAGAAGGTCCTTCACACACGACTACTGCATGTCACCCACGTAGGGGTAACATTAAAGCAGAGAAAGGGTGAGTCCAACAACATAAAGGAATTTATGATAAGTAATATGCAGGTCTTAGCAACCATAACTACCAGACAAAGACAACATACGGTATTATCACAAACAACGTCATCGGCAAAGCACAACCATATTACTACAACACGAATGGCAACAACACGATCGAGACATATGCATGGAAATGCAACCCACAACACGGGTATATGCATGTGGTACCGGTCAACATAAAACAACCTTTATGGTTACAACATCAACACTTTGAGCGAGAGCTCTAAGGCCGCATGACCTTCAACACGTTGAGCGAGCTCCAAGACCGCGACCTTCAACACGGGGTATGCATATGCCATGCGATGGACTCATGAAACAACACAACCAAACAACGGCGCTGACCCACTTTCAACTACAACAACAACAACTTACATAAGAGTCTCATGGACTCACAAAGAACAACAACGTGGTTTTGGTCTCACCGACCCAACAACAACAACAACAACTTAAAATAGCAAGTCTCGTGGTTCACAACAACGATTATCAACAGCTTAATATTTGTACTTCTATCACAAAAGCAACGACACATCACATTCACCCATATTTGGGCACAACAACTCACAATGACCCAACCACAACACGAAAGACTCGAGCAACACCTATTGATACTCTCCGATGGCAGGCAACTCGGGTGCCACAAACAAAGAACCTCGACCGGCAAAGTGGCGCTGGCGGCAAGAATTGGGTTGCGCCCGGCGCTAAAACAAAGAACACAAGGCGCGGCGGCAAAGAACTCTTGCCTTGGGGCGCCAAAACAAAGAAGAAAGAGGCGCTGGCAAAGAATTGGGTTGCGCCCGGCGCCAAAACCAAGAACACAAGGCGCCAGCGAAGAACTCGCTTTGCACTGGGCGCCAAAACAGAGGAAAGTGGCGCTGGCAAAGGCAGTGTGTTGCGCCGAGCGCGCTGCGCCGAGCGCTATACAGGCGCGCTGGCGGGGCGCGCTAAGTTCCTATTCCTCAAATTTTTTCAATTCTCAGCTGACCAACCACATTCAACAACAAATTTAGAGCACCGAAACAACGGTTTGGATCACCAAAACACAAATTGGCAATTTCGACACAATGGGGCGCCAAACCCCTAGCCTAATGGCGCTGGGGTGTCAAAACCTCATTCCTTGGTGCCTTTTACTAACAACCAGCAACAACCACGTTTTAAACGACATTTAGGCATCGGGACAACCATTTAAACTTCACATCAATTACCTAGCATGATTCTAAGGTTCATTCATACATATCATCAAACATGTTATGGGCACAACTTCAACAACAAATGTTCTCACATGGTAATTCAATCTCCAACCAAACCAACAACAAATTCACATCAAATTTCAGTCCTACAATCAACTACAAACCTAACTAGAATCATAGTTACTAATTCCCCACATAACCCCATCATATAAACCCTTATGAGATTTAACCCCCCTTACCTGGAGTGTATTCCAAAAGCGAATCAATGAAGAGCAATCTTGAGCTCTGGAACATGGTTTGATTCCCACGGGCTATGCGTCACCCGAACGCGTACAGTTATGCAACAACAACCACGACAATTAAAGACACTCAGTCACCCTTTTAATGAGTTAACTACAAAATTCCCTTTTCATAATCAAAATAGTTTTAGAAGAATATACTAAAATATTAGTAATTCCAAATCAAGTTAAACTCTAAATAGTTTGAAACTAAAGTATTTAAGTATTCAATCTCATAGTTTAACTTTCAATTCATGTAATAAGAAAGTCACCAATTTATACTATGTGGAATAGGCTAATATGATACACGTATATAAATATAAGTAAATGAATGAATCTTTCAAGATACCTTTAGCATGAAACCCACGTACTCAATACATCCAGGGAGCCTAAGACCTTAATCCTTCAAATTCCAACTCAAAACCAATTATCCTTGCATACGGGAGAGACTAATGGTCATCGGGTTCTTCAATGGAAAAAAAAGTGTTGTATTGGAAAGTCAAGGAACCAGGTGGTGAGTGGCAATCGGCCATGGGGTTTTTACACAAGAAGTGAGAGTTCCAAAACACGAGCTAGGGGATGCAACGGCTTGAAACGACACCAAAAGCGATCTTAGGGGTGGATTTGAGTGGTTCCGCAAGGTCTCGAGGGTAGCCGTGGTGAGGGGAGTGAGAGCGCAAGAGAGGAGCTTGTGGTGGTAGGGTTTGGGTGTTGCAAGTCCGCACCACGTTTCGAGGAAGAAGAAGGTGAAATTGGGCTTGGGTCGGACCATTTTAGGTCTGCATTTTACTGGGCTTTCTTATTTGAAGAGAAATGGCTCACTAGGGGGTGCGCCTAGCAGGAAATGGGGGTGTCTTGCGAGTAAAAGCTCCCAAAGTCTATTTTAAATCACTTTTAAAATTCAATTTAACTACAACTATTGTTTTAAAACCTCAATAGACCAAAATAATTCTCTAAAGAATTAATGTCCCAAACACTAATATTGTATAAAAACAAAATAAATATATAAACATAATGATCATATATTACCAATAGCATATAAAAATATAATTTAACGTGATTTCAACTAAATTTCAAACTCAAACACACTATAAATTAAAATAGTTTATTCTTATCAACATAAAATAGTTCATAACACATATACATATTAAAAGAACTGACACACGAAAATCGGGGTGTTACAGTAAATACTATTTATTTAGATTTCAATATTTATTTGAGACTTCGAGTTGTGGTTTTAAGACCCTTTAATGTGAAGACGTGTTTTGATGATTATTTTTCCGCTGCTATGAAATTTCGAAATTATCTGACGTTCTTAATTGAGATCGTTTTTGAGAGTAAAGTGTAACGCTTTTTTCGATATGGCGAAGTTAAATTGCGAAGAACTCTGATTTTATTTAAAATAAATGAGGTTTAGAAAAGGGTGTTACATTAGTGGTATCAGAGCAGTTTGGTCTGTCCGGCCGGGTAGTCGAGTCGTCGAGTCGAGTAACACTTGAGTTTTGTTACTCGTTTTTGATTTTTGCATTTTACATTGCGGTGTTGAAATGGCGGTGAGTCGTGAGTTTCTCCTTTTATGTTTTTATTTGTGTCTTTGTGTTTGTATTTGGTGTTAGTTATCCGTGTTTTGTGAGTAGCGTAGAATTTCGAGGACGAAATTATTTAAGTGGGGGAGGGTTGTAACGCCCCAAATTTTATTAGAAATTATTTGGAGTTGATTTGATAGGGTAGTGGACCAAATTGGAGAGTTTTTGGCATAGGGACCATGTTGAGAATGACTAAAATTGATGTTAGAAATACTTAATATATGGTGATTATTATTATTATTATTATTATTATTATTATTATTAATATTATTAATATTATTATTATTATTAAAAAACAAGTTTCTAGGGAAAACCAAAGTGGTTATGGGAGGGAGGAAAAGTAGGAGGAAAAGTAGCGTATGGTTGGGAATTAAAAATCAAATTAAAAAGGGTTAGAGTGTTCATGCTCATTTAAAAAGGAATCAAAAATAGAAAGAGGAGAGAAAGAGAGAGTGTGAGTCGAAATAGAGAGAAGAGAGGGAGAGTTGCGAAGAGAAGAGGAAAAAGAGGAAGAGGAGTCGCACAAGGAGAGGGAAGGGTCGTGTGTTGCCGTGGTTTCGTTCGTGTCGTCTTCATCGTGGTCTTGTAGCTTACGTTATTCGAGGTAAGGGTGGGTTTTAACACTAATAATGGGTTATGATGAGGGTATATGGGTAAGTAGGGTTTGGTTGGATTATTTGCGATGTTGGATTGAAATTGATGATGGTGCGATGATGCTATTGTTGTTATTTCGCATGATATGTTGTTATTGAGTCTTCAATGGTGTTTGTCTTTATGTGATGATCGACTTTGATGATATATGATGTTGATGATGATTCTTGATAATGGCGTCATGTTGTGGTTGCTTTCGCAATGATGTTGATGTTAATTCCTTATTATTGTGTATGGTTGCGTCTTATTAGTTGTTGTTGCGAGTCGTTGTCATTGATGGCAGTTGTGGTTATTTGTGTCGGTGCGCAGCGGTGGCGATTATCGTTGTTGCCGTATTAAGTTGCCGTTTCGTGTTGCCACGGCGTAGGGCCCCTAGCCTTGGCCGTGTGTGTGCGGGTGTGGCTGCCTTGGGTGGCGCCACAGGCATGCGTGCGTGTGGGTTGTGTTTGTCAATCATATCGTGATGTTGATTCGTTAAAAACCTGGTTTCTAGTGGTTGTTGTGCAAAGAGGGAATTGATGTGCTGAAATTTCGTTTTGAAACCGTTTTGATAGGTGTCCAGTATTTCTGTGATTGCGACTTCATTATTGGCCCGAATTGCGTGGGGTTTGTTTCATTGGGAAGTAGACACGATTTCCTTCACTTTAGGCACTGGTTTCGTTAAATTTGAGTCAGTATAACTGGAGAAAACATTTTTACAAAATGGGTAAAAGAATCTGAAAAACTGCATGAACCCGTATGGGTATAGGTTCAATGTTTTGTTCATAACTCTTTCCACCAAACTCGTTTTCGAATTATTTTTTTCTCATTGTAAACTAGACTCACGGGGCTTCAATTTAGACACGGATTTCGTTTCATTTGGTTGAGAATTCAAAGAGAAAACTGGGTTACAATTTAGTTAACAGAAGCTGTCGAACTTCTGTACCCTGAGAGGTATTATGCAAAACTGTACTATTTGGGTACCTAAACAAATAAATAAAAATTATTTCTAGAAACTAGACATCTTAAGCTTTCCAGAGGATATTTGTTTGCAAAATTCAGACATCGTTTGATATGCTAAATTAATTGTCGGAGTTCGTGCACAGTTGCTGAAAAATATAGCTCCTTAGCTGTTGGGTAAAATGATCGAACGAATAGGACATTGTCTTTGGTTATTGTCGCTGCCCTTGTGTCCTGTGTGTGTGGCGCGCCTAGTGCGAGGTTCGAGGCATTGTCTAGTGGTCTTTGTGCAACAATTTGTGGTGTTGCGTGTGTGCATTTGTCTTTGGTGTTGTCGGTGGTCTTTGTGCGCCAATTTACATCTTTGTGTGAGTTTTGGTTGTCTTGTATTTGTTTGGCGTGGTGTGTAAAGGTGATATGTGGCATTTGTGATGTCTGTAAACAGTGAGAGTTACGAGGTAGTTGTGATGCTACAACACGCGTGGTATTTCGTGTGATAATAATTTCGGTGGTATGGTATTTATTAAGTAAATGCTTTGAGTATGTGTGTCTATGCATGAATCATGAGTCGCATTGTCATATGCATCTTCGAGGTAGTTGTGATGCTACAACACGTGATTATTTTGGCGGTACCGCATGCATATGCCCAGAGGGGTTGCATTCATTCATGAGTCCATTTATAACGAGTGTTGGTATTTACTTACTAATGGAGTTTGTACCTTGTGCCGTGATATGATGTGTTGAGTTTTATGTGCTTGCTGTGAGTTACCTGCTACTTATTTACTGTTGTCATTGCTTATTATTTCTATTAATGCTCACCCTTCGCTTGGAATGTTGCTCTTATGTGGCAACGCCTGCAGTAATGCATGAGTGAAGGTCTCCCGCTTTCTATCTTCTCGCCGAGTCGTGTCGTCGCCCGATATGTAACATAAGGGGCGAAACGCTATTTATTTAGATTTCAATATTTATTTGAGACTTCGAGTTGTGGTTTTAAGACCCTTTAATGTGAAGACGTGTTTTGATGATTATTTTTCCGCTGCTATGAAATTTCGAAATTATCTGACGTTCTTAATTGAGATCGTTTTTGAGAGTAAAGTGTAACGCTTTTTTCGATATGGCGAAGTTAAATTGCGAAGAACTCTAATTTTATTTAAAATAAATGAGGTTTAGAAAAGGGTGTTACACTTACAACCACATTGTGCCCTGTCTCTCACAGCCATAAACAACCTTGTTCTTTTTCCCTTTCCCATTCTCCATCGTCTCGGTTCGGACAATAACCACAATGATTCCGTTCGCTTTCCCAGTATCTGTAGCCCAACGTGTCATTGCATCTCGAGTGGGAAATATCTCAGATGTCGTAAAGGCAGCGGTTAAATCCATAATAACCATCTATTTAAAAAATATATATAAATGTTTTATAAAATTTTTTTCCGGAAATACCTTTTTTAGAGGTATTTCCGGTTCACATATTGTGAACCGAATTTAACTCTGAAAAAGGTATTTCCGAAAAAAATTATATTTAAAAAACAAAATTTCGGAATTACCTTTTCTGGGGATAATTCCGGTTCAAAATCGTGAACCGGAAATACCAACTTTCTGCGCTAAATCCAAAAAATTTACCTCCAAATTTTCGGAAATATTATTTTTTATGGTAAATCCGGAAAACTCTATAACTGTGGTGTGTCCGGTCCGTTTTTTTATAAAATGACAGTGGCATTTTGGGGTTTTTCCTATTTATGGAGGTGGAAGTGATAATGAGGGGGATGGGAAAAAAAATGTGGGGGTATAAGGGGCAAAGGTGTGGGTACAAAAAAAAAAAAGCCCTTAGTATGTGGGTATATTATAACCTGTCACCCCAACCCATATCCACAAAGCCGCAAACCCAGGCATCCCCATTTAGCGGCGCCCTCACAAAAAATTCCTCCCCAAAATCTGTCACACACACAGCCAAAGAAGGGATCGAGGTGGAAGGCAAGGCAACGACACTGATTTGGAATGCCAAATACTTTAGTGCATGACATCAGCTTTGATAGCGTTTTCTCTGATCTGAAAATGTATGTCTTCTTATTCATCTCGTGTTATTTATTTATTTGAAGAACGGCGTTTCTTGGCTGCCGCTGCGCCCATATCGCCGTTTCGATGCTGAGAGCCTGATATACAAGTTTTAATGACGACAATAGGGGAAAACACATTTGATAAATATAATTTATGTTAGTCATTGTAGTAGGTGCTGTGACGGTATTTGGATTTTAGTGAGAAAATCCGAAAGAACCAACACTCACAAGTAGAGAATTCAATTGATTGAATGAATTCTGGTTCAAAATGAGTAAATACTGATGAACATAAAATTCAGAGTAGAGAATATAGGGAAGAGTAATTTTGTGATAATTGATTGATTGATTGATTTCAAAATGAAGAAGGTCTTGGTAAATGCAACCCTTAAGGGCTAGCTAAATGAGTAAAATAAAACTAATATTTAAAACATAAAATAAAACTACTATTTAAATTCGTGTAACAGATGCTTCTAGGGTCAGGGATTAACTAAATCCCTCATCGGTGAATCACTAAGATATCATATAAAATGATATGAGTCTGTATGATTGAATTAACCGATATTAAATCTCGACATTGATGAAATATTTTATACTATATGTTCCGATCAATTTAAGTAGTGGTTCACTGTTAAAGGACTTAGTTGATCTCTGATCTTGAAACACTCAGCTCCTAATGAAGCAGTTTATTTTATTTTTTGTTTGCTTATTAACATTCAATTCACTCCTCATCAACAGGTGCAAAAGAGGCAAATACCATATACACCGACGACATACAGAAATCGATCATTGACTGTATTATTATTACTATTAGAAGAGAAGTCCATTCTAAGTAAGTACCTTTTTATGTCCTTGATGTTTTGCTGATTGATACTGTATCAGCAAAGCTTCATAGGCATAAAAATGTACTTACTTGAAATATCATAGCTGCACTGATGGGACAGTGAGTGAGGGCATGAGATTGCCATACCAGTCAACTTGCTAATATGACAAATCTTGGTGTTGAAGTCTCTTTGATTGCTGAGGGACCCTAAGTTTTTGTTGGTCTATGCTGTGCTGTCAAGGTTATCTACCTCTTCTTACTTTTGTTCTTGTTTTGTCTCCTTTTTTTAATCTTGTCTTATGATTGTGATTGCTATCAAGACTTGGAATAGTAAAACTGCTTTACAATTTACTCTTCATGGACACAATTTTCTTTGCTTCGACACATCTTAGACACTTCAGAACACTTCTAGAGAGGTTAAAGATGTGTCGAAGTAATGATGATCATTAAAAATATAAAATTTGATTACATGATTTTTAAGGTATGGTAAATAGAGAATGAATGTGAAAAACTATCATATTTTGTTTAAGAAAACTTTTTATTTTTTATTTTATGAAATATATTATTCAATTTAGATCTTTTAAAGATAATATTCATATTTTATTGAATTATAATAAATAAATAATTATATATGTATCGGTGTCGGTGTCCTATACTTTATGAATTAGGCAATTAGCATTACCGACGTGTCCGAGTCAGAGTTCATGCTTCATAGTTGTTATCAGTGTTATTAAACCCGGACCGACCCGGTCGGTCGGCCCGGTTAACCCGCGACCCGGAACTTGCTTCGGTTCGGTTTGGTATTTGGATAGCACTTGCAAATGACCCGTGGATTGCGTCATTGGCCCGGTGTTGACTCGGTCAAACCCGACTATGACATGACTAAATTAAATTCGCAAGTCTTTGGAAACAAAAGTGAGAATAGAGAGGATCGAACCCACCACCTTGGAGCTCCTACATCGCGAAAATTATCCATCCGAGCTACTGACACGTTGTTATTGTTGTGAAATGTATTATACTTAGAATATGTTTCTTTTTTACTTCAAACAAAACCCTTTTAACCTACTAATATATTCATTTATTATGTAACTTATATATGTGTTATTAAATATTATGTATATATGTTACTTATTTAATATCTAATATTTTTTATCACATTCCATAAATTTTTGATTCTATATATTTAATAATTAGAATATTATTGTGAATGAATAATTATTTATTTTACTATAAATTTTATTCATAGCGGGTCATGCGGGTCAATTAGTGACCCTCCGATCCGACCAATGACCCATTGACCCCACTACTCCTCGCTTTCGATTCGATGGCCTGATTCGAGTTTAATAACATTGGTTGTTATATACTATTGGTTTATGGATGTTTGTTATCTAAGTAAATCCGAATTTTTATTCTCTAGTTGTTAACTTGATATTTTCGTTTCCTTGAATTTCTCTGGCTTTTGTATAAAATAAAAGTTATTTTGTTGTCTATAAATTTGTGAATAGTTTGATTATTTTAATTTCTGCATGGAGAGGCGACACTGATGCCAATTCTCTTTTTGAAATTGTTGCATCACTAACTGGGCACACTAAATCTATGGTTTTCCAAACCATTATGGTATTTCTATTCTCGTATGTTAGCTACACAACTGTTGCTATCGTCTATTTTGTTTGAGAGTTATTTGTTATTAGTTACCAAAATCGAGATTCTACTCAAGATCGAAGTAGAAAATCGGAAATCGTAAAATCGCAAGTAAAATCGGAAGATTCTACCCAAAAAAAAGTGTATGAATTTGTGGAATCGGTGAGGGGTTAACAAAATCTTAAATCGTAAAATCGCAAGTAAAATCGTAAGATTTTACTAAAATGCATACATTACTATTAACTAATATAATGCATAAATTCATAAGTCTTTGATCAAAATTAACAACTAACAAGCAAATCCACCAAGGTTTCAAAAGATAAACCAACAACCAAGGAAAATACTCAAAGTCTTAAAACATAAATCAACAAACAACCAAGGAAACTACTCAAAGTCTTAGAACATAAAGCAACAACCAAATCATAAAGCCTAAATCAAATCATTCAAAGTGATATTAGGCATATCACCCATAATATCTTCATCTTCATTAATAGCATCATATTCCCCATAATCATTCCCCTCATAATCATCTCTCACATAATCATCTACATTATGTGAGTTGCAGCGAGAGAGAGATCGGTTGAAACCAAAAATGTGCGAGAGAACAGAGAGATGGACTGAAGATGATGATGGATGTGATTGCGTGAGAAATGGTGTGAGAAATGGAAGGAATGAAATGTGAGAGCTGCGAGAGAGAGATCGGTTGAAACGAACGAAAATGAGCGTGAGAGAGAGAGAGAGAGGCGTGCGTGAAAGCTTATGTATATTGGGTCACCAATCGGGTCAAAAAAACCCAACCCAAATCAGCTTAAAATTAGGGTTTCAGAATCAGTTTTTTCAACGATTTTTCATTGAAATCGCTTGCAAAATCGTAAAATCGCAGGATTTCACTTCAAATTACGATTGCGTCATTGAAATCGCTTGGTATTTGGATAGCACTTGCAAATGACCCGTGGATTGCGTCATTGGCCCGGTGTTGACTCGGTCAAACCCGACTATGACACAGCTAAATTCGCAAGGTGCTGGAAACAAAAGTGAGAAGAGGGGATCGAACCCACCACCTTGGAGCTCCTACCGCGAAAATTATCCATCTGAGCTACCTGATTACGTTGTTATTGTTGTGAAATGTATTATACTTAGAATATGTTTCTTTTTTTACTTCAAACAAAACCCTTTTAACCTACTAATATATTCATTTATTATGTAACTTATATATGTGTTATTAAATATTATGTATATATGTTACTTATTTAATATCTAATATTTTTTATCACATTCCATAAATTTTTGATTCTATATATTTAATAATTAGAATATTATTGTGAATGAATAATTATTTATTTTACTATAAATTTTATTCATAGCGGGTCATCTTGGTCAATTAGTGATTTCTCCGATCCAATTAATGCACTCCATCGACCCACTACTCCTCGCTTCGGTCGATGACCGGTTCGAGTTTAATAACATTGGTTGTTATATACTATTGGTTTATGGATGTTTGTTATCTAAGTAAATCCGAATTTTTATTCTCTAGTTGTTAACTTGATATTTTCGTTTCCTTGAATTTCTCTGGCTTTTGTATAAAATAAAAGTTATTTTGTTGTCTATAAATTTGTGAATAGTTTGATTATTTTAATTTCTGCATGGAGAGGCGACACTGATGCCAATTCTCTTTTGAAATTGTTGCATCACTAACTGGGCACACTAAATCTATGGTTTTCCAAACCATTATGGTATTTCTATTCTCGTATGTTAGCTACACAACTGTTGCTATCGTCTATTTTGTTTGAGAGTTATTTGTTATTAGTTACCAAAATCGAGATTCTACTCAAGATCGGGAGTAGAAAATCGGAAATCGTAAAATCGCAAGTAAAATCGGAAGATTCTACCCAAAAAAAAGTGTATGAATTTGTGGAATCGGTGAGGGGTTAACAAAATCTTAAATCGTAAAATCGCAAGTAAAATCGTAAGATTTTACTAAAATGCATACATTACTATTAACTAATATAATGCATAAATTCATAAGTCTTTGATCAAAATTAACAACTAACAAGCAAATCCACCAAGGTTTCAAAAGATAAACCAACAACCAAGGAAAATACTCAAAGTCTTAAAACATAAATCAACAAACAACCAAGGAAACTACTCAAAGTCTTAGAACATAAAGCAACAACCAAATCATAAAGCCTAAATCAAATCATTCAAAGTGATATTAGGCATATCACCCATAATATCTTCATCTTCATTAATAGCATCATATTCCCCATAATCATTCCCCTCATAATCATCTCTCACATAATCATCTACATTATGTGAGTTGCGTGAGAGAGAGATCGGTTGAAACCAAAAATGCGCGAGAGAACAGAGAGATGGGTCAAGATGATGATGGATGTGATTGCGTGAGAAATGGTGTGAGAAATGGAAGGAATGAAATGTGAGAGTGAGAGAGAGATCGGTTGAAACGAACGAAAATGAGCGTGAGAGAGAGAGAGAGAGCGCGCGTGAAAGCTTATGTATATTGGGTCACCAATCGGGTCAAAAACCCAACCCAAATCGGCTTAAAATTAGGTTTTGAATCGCTTTTTTCAACGATTTTTCATTGAAATCGCTTGCAAAATCAGAAAATCGCAGGATTTCACTTCAAATTACGATTGCGTCATTGAAATCGCTTGGTATTTGGATAGCACTTGCAAATGACCGTGGATTGCGTCATTGGGCGGTGTTGACTCGGTCAAACCCGACTATGACACTGCCTAAATTCGCAAGGTCTTTGAAACAAAAGTGAGAAGAGGGGATCGAACCCACCACCTTGGAGCTCCTACCGCGAAAATTATCCATCCGAGCTACCGACACGTTGTTATTGTTGTGAAATGTATTATACTTAGAATATGTTTCTTTTTTTACTTCAAACAAAACCCTTTTAACCTACTAATATATTCATTTATTATGTAACTTATATATGTGTTATTAAATATTATGTATATATGTTACTTATTTAATATCTAATATTTTTTATCACATTCCATAAATTTTTGATTCTATATATTTAATAATTAGAATATTATTGTGAATGAATAATTATTTATTTTACTATAAATTTTATTCATAGCGGGTCATGCGGGTCAATTAGTGACCCTCCGATCCGACCAATGACCCACTGACCCACTACCCTGCTCGGGTCGATGACCGGTTCGAGTTTAATAACATTGGTTGTTATATACTATTGGTTTATGGATGTTTGTTATCTAAGTAAATCCGAATTTTTATTCTCTAGTTGTTAACTTGATATTTTCGTTTCCTTGAATTTCTCTGGCTTTTGTATAAAATAAAAGTTATTTTGTTGTCTATAAATTTGTGAATAGTTTGATTATTTTAATTTCTGCATGGAGAGGCGACACTGATGCCAATTCTCTTTTTGAAATTGTTGCATCACTAACTGGGCACACTAAATCTATGGTTTTCCAAACCATTATGGTATTTCTATTCTCGTATGTTAGCTACACAACTGTTGCTATCGTCTATTTTGTTTGAGAGTTATTTGTTATTAGTTACCAAAATCGAGATTCTACTCAAGATCGGGGGGTAGCAAAATCGGAAATCGTAAAATCGCAAGTAAAATCGGAAGATTCTACCCAAAAAAAAGTGTATGAATTTGTGGAATCGGTGAGGGGTTAACAAAATCTTAAATCGTAAAATCGCAAGTAAAATCGTAAGATTTTACTAAAATGCATACATTACTATTAACTAATATAATGCATAAATTCATAAGTCTTTGATCAAAATTAACAACTAACAAGCAAATCCACCAAGGTTTCAAAAGATAAACCAACAACCAAGGAAAATACTCAAAGTCTTAAAACATAAATCAACAAACAACCAAGGAAACTACTCAAAGTCTTAGAACATAAAGCAACAACCAAATCATAAAGCCTAAATCAAATCATTCAAAGTGATATTAGGCATATCACCCATAATATCTTCATCTTCATTAATAGCATCATATTCCCCATAATCATTCCCCTCATAATCATCTCTCACATAATCATCTACATTATGTGAGTTGCAGCGAGAGAGAGATCGGTTGAAACCAAAAATGCGCGAGAGAACAGAGAGATGGACTGAAGATGATGATGGATGTGATTGCGTGAGAAATGGTGTGAGAAATGGAAGGAATGAAATGTGAGAGCTGCGAGAGAGAGATCGGTTGAAACGAACGAAAATGAGCGTGAGAGAGAGAGAGAGAGAGGCGTGCGTGAAAGCTTATGTATATTGGGTCACCAATCGGGTCAAAAAAACCCAACCCAAATCAGCTTAAAATTAGGGTTTCAGAATCAGTTTTTTCAACGATTTTTCATTGAAATCGCTTGCAAAATCGTAAAATCGCAGGATTTCACTTCAAATTACGATTTTTCCAGCATCTTGAATCGCAGAGGGTCAGCAAAATCGTAATATCATAGAATTTTGGGATTAAAATCCAGATTTTGATAACTATGTTATTCTGTTATTCGGGTTTGGGATCTTGATACAGTGGAGTATACAATGACCCTCACTGGGCATACTCACATTTCTTATTTGTTGGGACCATTACTTGTTATATGATTCATCTGACAACATTATATTCTTTTGGTCCTCCAGAGACAATTCTGTATACCCATTGAATTGCCATCGTAAGTAAATCAAATTTACAAGATTTTGTTCTGCAAACTCAAAATTAATTTGCATCTCATGTGTCCTGGTCTTGTTGTCTATATTTCACAACTTAAAGATTTTCAGAGAAGGGTCATATATTTGCAGAAAGTGTGATGCAATCTTTTTCATCTACTACTGCCATTGTTTCACTGGTTTTTTCACTTGTAGGTTGATATACACATTGAGGTGGGTTACTAATATTGTAATCATGTTTGAGATGGTGAATGAATTATGTTGAAATGTTTCCTTGGACATAGGCAAGAGGTGCCGAACCACGTAAATTACTTGTGTTCTTCTCTCCTTTATTCGTGTGGTGTGTTTCTCTATATTCCTTAAAGATCTTTAGGTGTGCGGGATAATCCGTTGACGAGTGTGGTGTTTTTCCCCATCAATAAAGATGTTGAGGACCCTAAATGGAATCTATTCAATCCAATGAGATTTGGCTCTAATAGGACATTCTTGTAGGCCTTGCGTTCGTCGACGAAGGGAAACAACGAGCTTTTTGACATTGATAAAAAAAGTTTGTGACAAGATTCTGGAGGTTTCTTTAAGGCCTATACTTCTTACAACCCCCTCTTTACTCACTACACACCTCCAAACCACAAATATTCCAAAAATGCTCTTATGTTGAACACGTTCCCAAGCCCTCCGATAGAGTGTTTTTTGAGGGGTACAGTACTAAAGTACCGAACAAATTTGGTATTTAAGTACCACACTTGATTTACTTTGATCAATGAGGGTACGACATCATAATACCGTACATGGCAAAAGTTCCGCATTCTCATTGTAATTCTCTTCTTTCTCACACTCTCAATAACTCAACCAACTTCCTCCACCATCAATTCCATACAGCAAATTCATAGAAACATTATAGCATACAATTCCAACTCCAATTCCAATTCCTCCACCGATTTCAATTAATATCAATTGTTGGAATTGGACCACCATCAATGCACCAAAGATTCGGGTAGAAGATGAAAAAAAGGGATAAGTAAAGTAAACAGTTGTAAAAAGGGAGGGTGCTAAAAGTAAAAGGAGAGACATTGCTTTTATTCAATTGGGCCAAAACGCCATGTTGTAAAATTGGCCCATGCTTCGTACAACACCCTCCTATTCACTAGAACTAGGGATGGCAATACGGGTTTGGCCCGCCGGGCCGGCCCGTTGACCCGCCAAAAAAGCGGGCGGGCCGAGTATTGGGACCGCACGACCACGAGCCCGCCCGCCAAAAAAAAAAAAACCGCGGGCTAGAGCAATAACGGGTAGGTCACCACACCGTTTTTTTAATAAAAAAACTTTAAAAGTCCATACATTGTTTACTGCTTTTTTGGTTAGAGAAGTTTGGTTAGTTTATGCATTTCTGTTTCTGTTGTATCTGTTTGGTTACTTAATGGTAAAAACCCGATAAGCCTAGTGGTTTGCAAAGAATCATTGGTTTACTATTCGTGGGTTCTATGAGATTGAAAATGTGACCGCAAGATGTAGCTTCTTGCAAGTTAGAGAATATGGACCATAGATTGGTTCTTTGGAGTGAATTTGTGATATCACTTTAATTAATAGTTGATTATTTTCTAAGGGTGGATCTTTGTTTATTGTAATTAACCTCATTCATATCCAATACACCAAAACTATAAACATCACCTTTTGTTGTTGCATGCCATGTTTGTCCATATTCTGGTGCAACATAACCAATTGTACCAGCTACTATTGTACTCACATGACTATCTCCAACGTTGAGTCTTGATTACTCAGAACATTTGGATGTACTACAATGGTGGAAGAACACTAGACAAAGATTTTCGAGAACTTTCAAAAATGGCTCGAGACTTATTAAGCATTCCTATTACCAATGATATTATTGTTTTATACTTTTAGTTGCAATATAGTTAATCCTAGTAATTCCAATGCTATTATTGTTTTATACTTTTATTTTGCATATATCAAGAGTTTTTAAAGTAAAAATTTGTTAAAAATGCTTTATAAAAAAATCTATTTTAAAAAGAAGGTGAAAAATCCTATTAAAATTGAAATGTTAAAAACATATAAGTTTTTGTTCAAAAACATTGAAAAAAAAAATCGGTAGGGCGGATCATTAACTCGCCAAACCATCACTTATGGCGGGCGATCTTTTGAACTCGCATTTTTTGGCGGGCCAACTCGCCCCGCCCCGTTTTTAGCGGGCCGAAGGCAAAACGGGCCGGGCCGGCCCATTTTGCCATCCCTAACTAGAACCCCCATACCACCCTTTATTCCCAAAATACCCCTAAATTTAAAACATTTTTTTAAAACATTAAGTACGGTTCGACCATGCGTGCGCTGAACCTGTTAAGTGTGGTTGGACCATGCGTGCGTCGAACCGGTTCGCACTTGGCAGGGTCGAACCTCCCTGATTGTTGCTGGATGCTGAGTTGTTTAATTTTAACTGATTTTTAACGATTCGATTTATTCTTTACTAACACTAGTTGTTTAATTTTAACTGATTTTTAACGGTTCGATTTATTCTTTACTAACACTAGTATGGCTAACACTAGTTGTTTAATTTTAACTAATTTTTAACGATTCGATTTATTTACTGCACGATTTATTTTTTTATACTTTTTCAGTTTGTATGACTTGTTGCACTTATCTATAATAGGTGTGATCGAACGCGAGCCGTTGATTTAAAACAATCAAACCGTTAAACTTATAATCGTTGGGGAGAATTCAAAAATTTAGCCATTGATCGGGCGGTGGAGAGGGTTGGCGCAAGACGATCGATCGATTTGGATCGCAGACACGCTTGGTCGAACCTAGTCAAAACATAATTTGGGGTGTCTCGAGTAAATTTTGACTCGTTTGTGCAGCAATGAGATTCGATTAAGTTCGATCAACCGCGGCACGAACCGCATAATCTTTAAAAAAATAAATACCAAATTTCAAGAGAAGTTTTTGGCCTTTTCACACCAAAAAGGGGGTTCTAGTGAGTAGCGGGGGGTTGTACGAAGCATGGCCGTAAAAGTAGGCTCAAATTTAACAGTTCAAGCCCCACGCTTTTGGGCCTCCATTCACTTCAGTGGTCCCGTCTTCTTTTGGGCCTACAAAACGTTATGATCATTGGGCCTTTTACTTTTGGCACCCTCCCTTTTTGTAGTAGATGTTTCCTCCAACTTGATTGCTTCAATGGTTGTAATTGTTATTTCACTGTTCAACTAATTTTACTTGAGCACTCAGTGTGTGAGATGCCAAGTTAATTTGTCCAATTTGGATTGTTGTGGTTTGGGCCCTGCCCCTTGAATGAGAATCACACTTTCTTGACCAAAGGGTCCAAATTGTGGAAATCCTTTGTGATTGAAGAGTATAACTCCATAAATGCATACCCATGGAGACAATAAGAATATTTCTAGTGTGATACCATTCACAATCATTGGAGACATAATTCACTAATAGATGGAGGGATAAGTCGTTGGACTTATTCATAGTCCTAATCATGAATGTTTGATTTTCAAGTTATGCAAGGAGAGACATTGCTTTTATCTTCACTTATTCGAACCGTCTTGAGACATGCAGCGCTGTTGAAGTCGAGCTGCGTGGAATCTTACGGTTTGAAGTATGTGTGGAGTAGTAAAGGTTACAATTGTCTTGAAGTGGAGTCTGATTCTTCATAGGCAATTGAGATCCTTGTTGGTGCGAGCTCCATTGATTAAAATCTCCTCCATTTGACTCGTGAAATTCTCGAAGTTGGTGGAGGGGAATTGATGATTAGTTGGAGGAAAGTGAAGAGGCTCGTGAATTGTGGGGATGATAAGTTGCCAAGTTTAGCCATAGCATGTAGGACACATTTGTAATTTTTAACTTTGTTCTGGATTTTCTTGTCCACGCTCTTGACCATGATGGTTATGGCCTTGCTGGAGCGGGTCTTGTTAGTTTGTCTTTGTTTGGGCCTCAGGGCCCTATTTATTGGCTTTTACTTTTCCCACACCCCCTTGTACTCATCGCACGCCCCCAAACTTTTTTTTTCCAAAAATGACCTCGCGTGGGACGCTCGTGCAGCTTGGTTTAAGTGACTGTTCGAACGACCTTGGGCGAACAGGTTCGAACGGTGGCGTTCGAACAGGCGTTCGAATGGTATCATTCAAACCAATGTTATACAGAAGCAGAAACTTAAAACCAGAAACAGAAACAGAGTTTTGTTGATTTCAAAAGTTGCCTACCAATAGTTATATACAACGTTGTGTACGAAAATTATAAATCTAACTTAACATTGATTACCATCAGTATCTTTACTTAAATCTACACAAGGAAGGGGATGGGGGGGTTGTGATTGTATGAGCAAACACTTCCACTTTTGCACCCGGCTAATAAAAAGCGAGTCCCAACCCTTTGTTATGGGTGCCCTATTAGTATTCCACATAATATCCGACAGGGGCATTTGTCATACCCCAATTTTGTCCGACTAGTTGAAAATCAGATAAAATTGTATCTTTTGTGAACACCCAATTTTTAACGGTATTTTTGACGTTTTTCGAAAAATTACTAAAATATGTGCTTTTTGCGTGTTTTAATCGTCGAATACGTCATTTTGCTAGTTTTTGTCATTTTCGAGTTAATTTTACTATTAAAAAAATGTGCTACAAGAGTCTAGTGATTTTCGCGTGTCTTCTCGCGAGCGTGCGAATTAAGTGTCTAGTAGTGGACGCGTGTCGTAGCGAGTTAGCGTGATTATTATCGTTTTATCATTATTATTATTAATGTTATTGGTATTTAATTATTAGTAGTTACCAAAAATAAGAGACATAATCAAACATAATATTGTTTTATCCAAATTTGTCTTTTTACAAAAGAAAATAATATAAAAAAATGTAATAAAAAAATGGTTGTTACATTTGAGACAAAATAAAAAGAAAATGTCAAACAAAAAGAGGTGCAGTATTTGCCTTCTTTTTTATTCTGTAAAGAACAATTGGAGCTTTGAGCTCAAACCCCTTCTTCTTGTCTCTTTGTTTGGTCTTCATTTTAGGCAAAAATACCACAACTTAGCAAAGCATTCTGCTCCCTCTCAACTGCTTTGGCTATGTCTTGGTCACCTAGGAGTTTTGATTTTGTGATCCACACACCACACCTACACCACACAAACCCCATTATAAATAGAGACCCACAGCATCAGAGGGGAGGAAACACAACACACACACTGAACAAACACACACACACAGATACAGAGTGAGGAGGGGAGGAAAACAGCAAAAAACTCAACCAAACATACAAAACACAACACAGAACACGTGTGGAGAAGAAAACACACACAACACTGAATACATGTGAAGCAAAAAACAAACACAACACAGAACACATGTGAAGCAAAAAACACAAACACACACAAACACACACACACACACACACACTCTAAACACCATCATCAAAAGCTCATCTCACTAACCACTAAAACTCCAAGGGTTCAAAACCACCATAACCACCACTCCCATCGCCATACAACAACCACCACTACTCTACAACAATCCCAAAACCACCACACCAACAACCCACGAAACCCACAACCCAAAACACCAACAACCACCTTCACCTTATTCTCCTCCATTTTTAGCAAGACAACATAAACACCACCCACAGACAGGGAGGGGATCCAAAGGAAATAAGAGAATGAAATAGAATGAAACTGAGAGAGAAAAGAGCTTGAACCACCAAAATCATCCCTCAAATAAACTCCCCAATACAAGCAGAACCAGCACTCGAAAAAATGAGGAAAAAGAGGAAGACATCACCATAGACCACCGCCATGACGATCTCCGGCGAACACCACCACCACCGTCGTAATCTCCGACGAGCAACACCATACTCCCGGACTCTCTCTCTCTCTCACTCACTCCTTTCTCTCCCACTCACGGTTTGCTTCTCTCTCTCGCGCTCACTCCTCTCTCTCCCTGAGTCTTCCTCTTTCTTCTCTTGCTTTCTTCTCTCTCTCAATCGGTTTCTCTCTCTCTAAAGAAAGGAGTGAAAACGGCGCAGGAGGAAGGGAATGAAGTTAGGTTTTCTCATTTTGGTGTAGTTTATCCTGTGCACTATTGGGCTTCTCGTTTTTTTTTATTATTTATTTAAGTTCTTTAATAATCTGATATATAATCACACCCCCATGTTTGCATCATACATCCCCTACTTTTAAAAGCCCATTTGCATATTAAGCCCAAAATGCTGGGCTTTGCTTTTTGCACTCCCTGTTTAATAATACAACACCCAGCAGTCAAATAGCACCCCGTTTTACTATTTCACCCATTTTCTCGTTTTTACTTAATTCTCAAAAAACCAATTGCTCTTAAACAAAAACTTATCAATAAATATTTTCTTCTAAAATATAAATAGGAGATTAGGCCGATTGTACAACTAGTCGAGTGTAGAAGTCATTGTATTGGTTAAGCTCCTCCAGCAGATCGATTCGATCGATCGCCAAGCCTCTCACACCCTTCCAAGAAATGCCGCAATACACGGAATCCACGATTACCATCACCAACCACGTTAACAACTTTTTCAACATAGGGACGCATATATGCCTAAGCATCCCTATTATGTATGTATTAAATACATCCATAATCGCGAGATCGATGATCTGTAACAATATGATTGATTGCAAAGAGCAAGAGTGGTGTCAAAGTAGAGGCTGTTGAAACAAAGAGAGATGATGAGCTCACAGAAACAATAGGTGTGGGTGTTGAACTTTCACTCTACTCAAACTATGCTCGAAGTGCATTTTAAGATCAGAATGTTGTATCCTAAGCATGGTCTGCATTCCATCCTAGCACTTGCACAAATCTCCCCTACTGTCTCGTAATATTTGCTTCAAGTGAGAGTGTGCAGACTCAACTCTGTTGGTGGTGGTGTTGCCAAGGTGCATATGCTTATTTATCCATGCATCAATAAACTTTTCCTTGAAGGGGTCTAGCCAAGTGGTCTTCCCATACTGTATGAAACTGGGATAAGGTGCTGCCAAGTCGTTAAATAGACCCAACTCATAATCATACTCTTCCGTAGTCTTCGCATGGACAACAGATAGAAATGCACCCATAATGTCATTAACAATAGCTTGGTCTTTGACAATGAGCCTTGCTTTGGCCCTCACATTTTTCTTAATGTGAAATTGGCACAACAAGTTTGCAGATGTTGGAAATATTGCTGCCAGAGCATTCATCATACCTGTGTCTCTGTCAGTAAGTATGACTTGTGGAAGTTCATCCTGTTTCCTAAATAAACCCCTCAATTTGTCAAGAACCCATGCAAAGTTATCCATCCTCTCCCAATTGACATAAGCAAATGCAGCTGAGAATAAGTCTTCTCTGTTGATGTTACACCAACGATCTCAACCAACGGATACCTGTACCGGTTGGTTTTATAGGTCGAATCAATCAACAAAACAATCGGGAAGGTGTTTAGAAGCTCAATGGAATCTGGATGTGCCCAAAAGATGTCTTTCACAACAGTAGTTCCCTCTGCAAGTCGAGTCCAATAAACATAATTATCGCGTTGCAAATAAAACATCAGTTGTTGGAGCTCAGTCCTACCCTCACGCATAGCCGACCGTTGCCTTTGACGACAGTTGTATATTTGTTTCACAACCGTATAGTTATCATCAGGCTTCATCAATTTCAGCTCATTAAGGATCAATTTAGGCCGAGTATGATTCCTAGTCATTCTAGCCACTAGTTCCTTCTCTTCTGAACTTAACCTACCAATGTACGGACGTCCATCATGATAAGTAGCCATGCCATGGTTATGAGTTCCATTCATAACCCTCAAAATCCATCCTCCAAGCTTCTTAATAAATTTCCCTTCGATGCGAAGGGGACAACAACATTTTCTAGTGTTTGTGCCTTCCTCAACATTTGTCTTATATGATCCGCTTTTATCACAAATCAACATGCGGTATTGTTTACCCGATCGTCTCGAAGGTCGATCTTCCTATAACAATCACCATCCCAAGAGATTTCCCAACCGCACGCACTCCAAGTCAAATTTCATCACGAGTAGGAAATAATCGAAATTCAATGACTAAGTGTCGATTACATAATTTGAATAGTTCCCTAAAATTAAAACAACTAATTCATTCTCACCGTGACGATTTGGAACAAACTAGTAAAGTCTTGGGATTCGACGACGTCGATTGACATGTCAATCGCGGCGATTGACATCTCATTGCTAAAGTTTACAACTCAATCGCTCCAGATGCTTCCTCATTTTCATCCATTTAAACAAAAACTCGCTGATGTAAGCCGCAACTTATCGATTCTTTGTCATACACTGTTCGAACGGCCTCATGCGTAACGATGTTCGAATGAGGTCGTTCGAACAAATCAAATTCACACCCCGATTAACACTGCTCGAACACGTTCATGCTAACATGTTCGAACGACGACTGCTCGAACTGAGCGCGTTTGCAGAAAAAAATATGGCGTAAAAAACTCAAAACAGAACCAAAATGGAAAATGTTTGGTAGGGTTATTACCTTGAGCTAGTTGCAAATGTTGGGTAGTTAAATGGGAGTGAATGATGAAGGTGAGGATGGGTGGGTTTTGGAGGAGAGAGGGGAGGTTTGGGTGTTGGAGAGAGGGAGGTTTGTTGTTGGAGAAGAAGAGAGAGGAGAGGGTAGAGGGGAAATTGAATTGTAAGTGGGGTTAGTTTGGTAAATGTGTAGGGTGAGGGGGGTGTGTTTGGAGTAGGAGGGGGTGTGGGAAAAGTAAAAGCCTATTTATTTAGGGTTGTTTTTTCTATACTCCCACTCAATCCCCATATACTCCCACCAAATATTAAAACCCCAAAATGCCCCTTTGAAATTTTTTTTTTTTAAAAAATAAATAAATCGTATATACCCCTTTGAGTACGTATATACGATGGCTATTTTATGTCCAATCGTATATACGTACTCAAAACGTATATACGATGGGTTTTTTATTTTTTTTAATAATTTGTTTTAATTTTTATTACTAAAAGGCTACTAAAAATTCGTTAAATAGTCAAAACTACTCTAAAAAAATTATAAAAACACCACTAAAAATCTAACAAAACCAAAATAAGGCTATACAAATTTTTTTAGATTTTTTGGAGACTATGAAAAATTAAAAAAAACCGTAAAAAATAGTAAACGATGGAATTTGGGATTTTGAGGCCGTAGTCCCGTAAGAAGTCCCTTTTAAGGGAGTCATGATCGTTGATTTTTTTTCGGATTTAATGGCTGTGGTTTAATTACGATCGGAGTATGTTGCCCAAAAACCAATTTTTTAGCCTAAATTATTCGTTCGACGTATAACATCGTCACGTTTCAACGAACTACACACTAAACGTATTTTCAGGGCTTAATTAATTTTTATTTGACTTAAAATAAAAAAATACCATAGGGATACCATAGGGAACGTATATACGCCTGGGGGTGTATATACGACCATTACATTTGACCATCGTATATACACCCCGCAAGGCGTATATACGATTATGGTGGGGGTTTTGCAATCGTATATATGCCTTGGGGGGTGTATATACGATGGCCAAATGTAAAGGTCGTATATATACCCCTGTGTATATATATACGACAATAATTTTTTTAAAAAAATACGTTTTTAGAAGGGCATTTTGGGATTTCACTTTTAGGTGGGGGTATATGGGGAAGGGGTAGGTATATGGGGAAAGGGTGGGGGTACAAAAAAAAACCCCATTTATTTATCATAAAAAAAGAGACATTGCTTTTGCTAATTCAAATTGAAAGGAGATAAAAAAATCGGTCTATTTCTAGTATCAAGTATAAACATATGAGAACTGCTAGCAACACTCTCTTTTAGACACACTCTCAAACACTCTATGATTAGTTAGATTCCATATGGTCCCACTAAATTAATGGGGCTCAATTCCAAAGTGGTGGGACCTAAATGAGTTTTAATTAATCAGTGAGTGTTGAAGAGTGTGTCTAAAAGAGAGTGTTCCTAGCATTTTTCATAAACAGATAGCAAAAATGCAAACGAAAATATTAGTGAAATCAACCAAAAGTTAAAGACAAAATTATTAGAAACTAGAAATGAAAGTCCCATACATTATAGGGGCTAAAACATACTTAATCTTATATTTAAATGACCATTTGGACATGAAACACATACATACACATTTTCACAATCATCATAACCCATATATACAATTGCACAATGCTAACTACTAAGCACACTCACCAAAGCGTAGGACTCCTTAGTTTGGTTATCCACACGCTAGCTTGAAAAAACAACAAACATACTTGAAACATACTTAATTAACATCACAATCAATCATATTCATGCACCACAACACAAGTTTGTCTTCAAAGAATAATGTTGATTCATCTTGAAACTCTATTAGAATTCAAGCAACGACTTGGAGATTGAACACCCTTAGAAGAAGTTGTTGCATTCTTGGAAGAAGGTGAAGAGTTAGAGATTTGAAGACAATCCGAGTCATCACCTTCAGAGAGTTTCATGTATGAGTAGGAAGGTGAATCACAACATAGCCATGAATCAATAGGTTGTTGTTTTCCATTCTTGTATTGCATTATGGCTTTGTACACAAATGGAATTAGACCCTCCATTTGTGAGAAAGATTAGAGAGTGAAAGGTTATTTTGGTTTGTGAATTTGATTGAAGGTGAGAGAGGAGAATAGAGGGTTTAAAGGTGTGTGGGAGGGTGTGACGTGGAGTAATAGAATGTATTTAGGTACAACTCTTCACGCTAAGCCAGCTAAGGTTTCAACGCTAACCCACATATATATATGGAGAGATCTTGAAAGGTATGTGCAAACCAGATAAATTATTTTTATACAAGAAACTTACAATGAGGGATAACACTGTAGTTCAAGACATGGTAAACCTTTAAACTCAATGAGTATTTATGAAGAAAATTATATTTTTTTCTCAAAACTTGAACTCATAATATTCTTTTTTGATAATTAGAATTTTATTAATAATGTCTAGATTTGGCATCTCTGTGTGCAAAAACCTTACTTTTTTAAAACTAAGGTGTCGTCCACAAATGACTGTGGCGACTAATCAAAACTTCATTTAAGGGGTTTCCTTTTCCTAAAAAATATTTTTTTCATGGCGACGGCCAGATCAAACCCAGTACTAAATGATTAAGGGAACTAAGTATCTACCATTTGTGCTACATCATGTTGTTCCCTGTATGCAAACTCTAGCACATATTCAGTGATAGATCTTGAGAGACGTGGTAGATGCAGATTTGGAGAGTGTTTCATGAGGAGGTCAAAGTATTAAATAAAATATATTACGGGCAATAAAAAAAAGGCCTAAGTGCTAAAAATCCAACTAAAATAACACTAAATAAAAGTCCAACTGATTAAATATCAACTAATATTATATTTTAATTGAGCTCCCTAACATTTACCTAAGTAAATTTAGCTAATCTGTGAGTCACAATATTATCATCACGTCTGACATGTCATAATTCGAACAATGAAAACTGCGAATATAATTTGTGACAGCCAAATAAAACTCAATCAGAGTAGGAATTTATTTCAAAATATTTTAAGTTGGTAATTTTACGTCTAATTTAAAAAAGTACGTGGCAGAATTTTTCATTCTAATTACAAAATTGCCACATATTTACTTCTTAAGTTGAGTAATTAGGCACCCCACATAAAATGTACAACATTTTTTTCCCAATTTTTTTTTTAGTAGTGTCAAAAATATCACCAAATGGAAGATACAAATAATTGTCATACTCTCTTGGCAAACCCTCACAACATAGGAGAGAAAGATAATGGAATGTATTTTTGTCTTCATCCCATTTTTTTACTATTATTTTGATCGTTTTGGTTTAACATTTTTAAGCTTTCCGAACAAGATTGGTTGGTCTGAGATGATGTTTTTCTAATTATCATTTATTTATATTAGTTTGGATCTTTAAACCAGTGACTGAGCAGGTTTTATCTTTCTTTTGTTACCATATTATTGTATTAATTATCGGTGTGCGGTACTAATTGGCTTTAATGGTGACTAATCTATATCAGAGAGTTTGGGCACGTGTATACTCAGTTTTACCGGTCTATGTGATTCTCCCCTCTCAACAAATTTTTTGTCACACCCAAGAATCAATCCCGAGACTTTGCATGGTGTGAGATCGAGCTCAATTACCACTGCATAAATCTTTGTTGGTAGGTTTTATCTTTTATTTTAAAAAGTATTATTTTCGTTTGAGATACTAATTTCTAATGCTATGTTTTAAAACGAACCAACCGGATGGTTGATCCGGTTAAACCATGACTTCGACACTTTATAGGTTTGGTTATTTTAGCGGTTAAAAGCCGTTTTATCCAGCTTTTTGAGTGGTTTTAAGCGATTAATTGAACTACCCAAACGTCTCACCGCAGGTTTAATGTCTAGTTCGATTTTCAAAACATTTATGTAGATTTATATATATATATATATATATATATATATATATATATATATATATATATATATATATATATATATATATATATATATATATATATATCAATTTGTGTTTTACTGTTTTTCCTAGTACGAAATTTTATTACTCTTTATTAAAATATGTTTTTTCACTAAAAGAATTTAAAGTTTTTTGTAATCTTTATTTTTTTACAAGACATACATTTTACAAGTTTTTTGATAATTGATCAAAGTATTAGGGATGCTCAAAACCACAAATACAAACGGTAATCAGAAATTGTTAATCCAACTAAGAGCATTGTTCCAATATAATGGTGGTAACAAGCTAGGATCTCTACCCACCCCAAACACAAACCAACACCAAGATAAATACTTGATATGAGCCATAACTGAATCAATTTTCTTCTCCTCTAAAACAAACTCCATTCCGATCTAAACAAAGACACCAACAAATTGTTAACCAGAGTAAATATCGCACCTTCTTAGCTTTTGTCCCTCTACAAAGCGTACCAAGATGTAAAAAATGTTTAGATAAGTTGTAAGAAATAGGCAACTCGATATCGAGCCAGCGCCCTACCTCGCTCCACACTTTCTGAAAAAAATCACAGTCTAGAAATAAATGTTGAGCATCCTCCCTGTAATTGTTACAAAATACACAGACATACTGCCCCTTCCTTCGCATGAATGATATGACGTCTCGCAAATTGGTAGTGAATTAGGGATCAATCTCCACCCAAAAATCAGGATTTTCGATGAAAATTCCCTGTCACTAGCCACTGGAGATTGTGAATTGATTGACAAAGGATATTGATAATAAGAACGCACTGAAAATCGTTTTGAAGCCTCCAGAATCCAGCTCCAAAAATCTGCTCCATCCTAATTTAGTCTCACCTCCCTTAAAATATCACCTCCCTTGAGCATCAGTCAAAATCACAGACAAATTCCACTGCCAGCAACCCTGTTGCCACGCTCCCAGGTCTACAATCTTTGCATTCTTGTTAGAACAACTCGCAAAGATTGTAAAATCGAAGTTTCAACCGCGCCGCCCCATCCAATGGTGGCGCCAAAAATTCGCCGAACTCGCCCAAGCCCTTTCTAACATTTGCCTCAAACCACCCTCTAAAATCCTCTCCTCACCCATTATTCTCCTAAGATCACACCACCACAAAGAAGAATCTAACCTTCTATCCAAAGATGAAGCCCGGATGAAGAAAATAGGCCCAATGGTCAGAATCTTGCAAAGTGTACTGTCAATGTCACCAATCGCGAGGACTCGCTATTTCCGTCGCTAAATATAATGCCTTAAAAACGCGTGCAACTCGGTTTGAAATTGGCGTCTTGCATTTAGCGATCGATATTCCGCCGCTAATTGTCACATGTCCGTCGCTAATTGTCACTTTATGAGGACTCTTTTTCCCTCGCAAAGTCACTCGCTAATTTTTGTTTTTGCGAAGGACTTAATTTCCCTCGCAAAGTCCCTCGCTAATTGCTTTTTTTTTGTAGTGTTTCTCTCCTTACTCATAACATTTTACAAGTTTTGATAATATATATATATATATATATATATATATATATATATATATATATATATTCAACTAGTAACCCTTCTTTAATCGATCAACTCAATTATACATTCAAGTTTTTTAACGTTGGGTTGTTGAGATTTTGTCTTATAGTGTAGCAGTAATAGTAGCCGATTGATAGATTAGTATTTGATCATTCAAAGGTGGCCACTTGTATCTGTGCACGAGATTTTGATATAAGATTAGAGTATATATATGAATCATGTTTTACAGATTGCACACGCAAAATAATAATGTAATGCATTAAGACCCGATTATTTTAGAGTTGTTCTTTTGCTAATTGATATTTCAAATTATTGCTTTCGATATTTGATTCCAACATATATCAAGTTTATCAATCTTTTCTATTGTTTTCTTCAATGAGAGTGACTATCCCACGTGTTTTCTTGGTTAATTTGATTGTCACTAACAAGCAGAATACATAAAGGAGCCTAATTGTAATTACAATTGAAAGGATACCCGTGTATATCCATGGGTTACAATGTCTTCTTTGTTAAAATAGATTGATGCTCGTTTGTTACAGATTAAAAATTAAGTGATTTGATTGTTAAATAATTTAGAGATTAGTTTTTAGATATTTTTAAGAAAATGAGAAGTTGTTTTGTGTTTTGCAGTCAGATGAAAATCACTTATTTTAAAAAATTATTTTTAAAAACTCGATTTTTATGAGAAGTTTACTCAAAACAACTTCTCATATAAGTTAGCTTTTTAGATTATTTCAGCTTTTTCATTTTTTTAAGAATCAGAATAAAATGCAGACAATATATATCGTCATAAGTGATTATTTAAAAAAACTAGCGATATACCGTGCATACGCACGGATAATATCGTATTGTTTGTATAAATATACTCTGATAAAATTCAATTACAACACATCTTTCAAGTTAATAAGAAATGAAGTTTAATAACTTTAAAATATTTTCTTCAATTGAAATTTTTATCGTTAGGTAATTATCAATCATCTTAAAATAATGTAGCTCCTTGGCTTAATAAATATACGTAAATACATTTTATCAAGAATAAAATTATACCAACACGTAACATTTTTCCGTTGTAACTCAAAAAGAAGAATATAAAATAATTAGTCAAACAATGTGTAATGTTTACCCGTTAACGTCTAATGTTTTCCTGTAAGAAATCATAAGTAATGAAATTATACTAATCACATCTAACGTTTACCCGTTGGCACACAAAAGATTAGATAAAAAATTATAAAAATTAAAATATTCATTTATAAAAATAAAGATCTAACTAATGGATCATGGGCCTTTATTTACACCTCCTCAATTACTCAAACACCTCCTGAATAAAATAAAACTCCAAATTAATTATTTGACATAATAAAATGTTGTAAGCCTTAAATAACCCAATTAAATAAATAATTGAATTATTTTTATGGCGTTACAACTCTCCCCCACTTAGAATATTTCGTCCTCGAAATTTTACCTGAATCAAACAACTCCGGATATGATTCCCGCATCTTACTCTCCAACTCCCAAGTCGCGTTCTCACCGGCAGCTCCCAACCAAACTACTTTCACCAAATTGATCTCCTTCCCTCTTAAAATCTTCACTTCGCGATCCTCAATCCTAACCGGCAGTGTCTCAACAGTGAGATTATCTCTCACTTGCACATCATCCATATGAATCACATGAGACGAGTCTGGAACATACTTCCTCAACTGTGACACATGAAACACATCATGCAAATTCGAAAGATTAGGTGGCAATTAGGTCACCCGATAAGCAACATTCCCAACTCTCTCCAAAATCTGGTATGGCCCAATAAAACGAGGAGACAACTTCTTAGACTTCAAAGCACGACCAACACCAGTCACAGGGGTGACCCTCAAAAACACATGATCACCGGCTTGAAATTCCAAATTCTTCCTCCTCTTATCATGATAACTCTTTTGCCTACTTTGTGAAGCTTTCATCTTCTCACGAATCAACTTCACCTTCTCAGTGGTCTCTCGAACAATCTCAGGTCCAAGCACCACACTCTCTCCAGATTCATACCAACATAAAGGAGTCCTACATCTCCGACCATACAACGCCTCAAAAGGTGCCATCCCAACACTAGAATGATAACTATTGTTATAGGTAAACTCAATTAATGGAAGATAAGAATCTCACGCACCACCATGCTCAAGAACACAAGCCCTCAACAAATCCTCTAACGACTGAATAGTCCTCTCTGACTGACCATCAGTCTGCGGATGATACGCTGAGCTCAACCGCAACTTAGAACCCAACGCCTCATGCAAGCTCTTCCAAAATTCAGAGGTGAATCTAGCATCTCTATCCGAAATAATACTCGAAGGAACTCCATGAAGCTTCACAATCTCCCGGATATAAATCTCCGCCAATCTAGGCACCGGATATGTGATGTTAATAGGAACAAAGTGAGACGACTTCGTTAGCCTATCAACAATCACCCAAATTGCATCATGCCCCTTCGCCGTATTAGGCAATCCAGTCACAAAGTCCATAGAAATGCTATCCCACTTCCACTCCGGAATTTCCAACGGCTGTATCAGCCCTGCAGGCTTCTGATGCTCCACATTTGACTTCGGACAAGTTAAACAGGCATAAACAAACTGAGCTACATCCCTCTTCATTCCCGGCTACCAAAATAACTTCTTCAAATCCTGATACATCTTTGTAGCTCCCGGATGGATACTCAATCTACTTCTATGACACTCTTCAAGAATTGCTTTCTTTATCTCCACATCATTCGGAATACAAATCCGATTACGATATCTCAACAAACCTTGAGCATCCAATTCAAAATCCTTATTTTCAGATTGACCAATTCCAATGCCAAATCAACTAGCTTAACATCTAGCTTCTGAGCCTCCCGAATGCTAACCAAAAATTCATTATTAATTTCCAACACCAATCTCAAATGCTCGGCATGCTCTTCTTCAGATTTGGAGTAAACCAGAATGTCATCAATGAACACCACCACAAATCGATCTAGATACTCATGAAAATACGATTCATATATTCCATGAATACCCCGAGCATTCAGTATACCAAAAGGCATCACCGAATACTCATAATGCCCATAACGAGTCCTAAACGCCGTCTTCGAATATCCTCCTCCTTCACCTTAATTTGATGGTAACCCGACCTCAAATCAATCTTAGTAAACACTGAGCACCCACCAATTGATTCATCAAGTCATCTATCCTGGAAGCGGATATTTGTTCTTGATCGCCACCTTATTCAACTGCCGATAATCAACACAGAGCCTCATGCTCTCATCCTTCTTCTTTACTAGCAACACAGGAGCTCCCCACGGCGACACACTTGGCCTTATAAACTTCTTTTCAAGCAAATCCTCAAGCCGCTTCTTCAACCATGCAAGAGCCCCATCGGGGTCATACCTCCCCTTAAAAGTGGGAGGGTTCTCCCTTTGGAAAGTAGCTAAGCTACGAACCCCAACATCCTCAACAGCTTGCTGGTTTCCCACAGCATTCGCCATAGCCTCCAAGGCAGCAGCAAGAGCAGCGTCATTCCTTCCGACCATCTCAACTAATCACTGAAACAAGATCAATTCAGAACGAGCAACAAGACTCGAGGATTAGAAAACTCAAGACTCAACAACTTGGTCGGACAGACCGAACTTTTGCTCTGATACCACTAATGTAACACCCCCTTCCTAATACAACTATCTAAATGAATAAAAATCAGAGTTTTCGAAGTCCTTTTCAATGCAACCACAAGAGGGTGCTACACTTTCACCAAACAACATAAAACAACATCTGAATGCTCATAAAACAATAGAGTATGTGATACATAGCACATCAATCGGGACCAACCCTCAAAAACACCTATTTAGTGACATTACAGTCCACTTAATCACCACGCAACGGAATAATACATGTTTAATAAAACATTTTCAAATACATCACCAAATAAACAGTTCAAACAACTTCAATTAAAACAACTAATAAACTAATCCCCGGTGCTACGTGATCGAGCAAGACACCACAACCGCACTAAGGTAGGTTGAACTTTCACTCGGGATCACCTGCACGTTGCCGACATAAGAAGCAACATAGAAAGCAGAAGGGTGAGTCTCTAGCACATATAATAGAATGTATGATAACCATCATGTTAGAGTAAGGCAACTAGAAACATCACTGCTCAATAGACAAACACACAACATCAATTTATAACACACCAACTCGTAATCATCAAGAGACATCACCAATTGCATGAGTATATGCATGAATGCAACCCAACACCGCGGTATATGCATGTGGTACCATCACCGTCACAAATATCGCCATTCGGGCATGTCCGTCATAATCATTAATAATATCAAGGCCGAAGCCTACATCGCTCATTTTGATGCATATGAGGCATGTGACTCCATGAACAATGCATCAACCACAAACAATCATATCATGTATGAATTAACACCGCACTAGATTCATCACCGTCATTTAATCCACCGTCATTAAATACACCGTCATTAAATACATCGTCATTTAATTCACCAATATATCATCAATTAATAGCTCTATGGCTAACACCAATACATCAATCAATAGCTATATGGCCAACATCAATACATCAATCAATAGCTCTATGGCTAACATCAAACTCACCCTGATACATCAACACCAAAAGTCATGAACTAAATCTGTCACTACAAGGACCAAACCGTCACACAAGGACTAAACCGTCACTCCCAAGGACTAAATGTCACTACAAGGACAAAACCGTCACACAAGGACTAAACCCGCTACCCAGGGGACTAAAGCAAATACACAAAGACAAGTGCTGAAATCCTACAAAGAAGTGCACCTACTTCAAATAATTAATTAAAATAGCAAACGACATCGGATTTCAACAAAAGACCACTCATTGGAAAGCTCTCTCGAGTGTAGTTTCTACCAATGATTTTAGTTTTTCCAAATAAGTATCTAGTTCGTACAGTTTTTCAAAACACTACACTGAGGTACCAAAATCGGACGTAACTCTTTACCCAATCGCAACCAAATTTTCTTTCTAATTCTTTATGAAATTTCGTGAAACCAAGTGCCTATTTCGTGGAGAATTAAGTCTACTTTTCAATGAAACCAGAATCATTCAAAACGGAGTTCAATTGAGAACACAAAACCTGCAAAAACCGAACCTACTCACAATTTGATTCCAGAAATTTGACTTAACTTTGGAGACTCATAACTAGAGCTACACAACTCTAAATTGAACGAAACCAATGTACAAAACGACCGGCCTTAAGTCTATTTTAAAAACAATCAGCCACATAATTTTTAGATCAACTAAACAGTACCAGTTTCAGAATGACCGAAACAGTGTCCAGAAACGAACAAAAACCATAAGCAAGTAAAACTCATCATAATCAATCACCAAAACCAATTTCCACTTCACATACTTATGCATTTCATCAAACACCACATAAGCATAGTAAATTCACCTTCAAAACTCATAGAGTAATATCATCAAACACCTTGTAGGCAACATATGTTCATAGTTCATTTCAACACCAAAACACCACAATTTCACCAAATTGAATCAAACACAACATCAATCACACAATTAACAATACAATCAATTCAATAATCATCCTAGAGTCTAACACATACATAATCCTCATCATATACCCCATTATAGGTGAAAGAGAGCCCCCTTACCTTAATGGATTAAAGAAAACAAACATTTTCTCCACCAAGAATCCAAGAATCACCAACAAGCAAGCTTCTCTTCCTTGCCTTGAATTCTCCACGCCAAAAAATCTTCTTCCTCTCCCTTGGAGCCGCGTCGCACCTCTCTCCTCTTCTCACTTTCTATTTTTTTTTTTTCTTTGCTTTGGTTGAAATGAGCACTCACCCTAGACTCCTAAGCTTATTACATGAATATGGGCCTAACTAATGGATCATGGGCCTTTATTTACACCTCCTCAATTACTCAAACACCTCCTGAATAAAATAAAACTTCAAATTAATTATTTGACTTAATAAAATGTTGTAAGCCTTAAATAACCCAATTAAATAAATAATTGAATTATTTTTGGGGCGTTACAGATGCCACCTCTTCTAGCACAATGGATGTACCTGACATGCGAATTATAGGGAAGGATTGGGGAGATGTCTCAGGTGACGAGGATGTGTTTGATGACTCATCATACGTATCGAATCCGATTGTTGAAGCTGACATGAACATTTTAAGAAAACTCCGGGGTGGGTCTTCAGACGATGTAGGTGATCTTGTGACTCATTCTCTTGAGGATAAGTCCAGCCAGGTTGGATCCACATCCCGAAAGAAGAAGAAACACAAAAAACAATCGGCTCAACACATAGCAGTGTATAACACTCGTTCAAAGACTAATTATGTCTCTGTTTCTTTTTGATTTGCTTTGTGCGTTATTAGATCTTCTGTTTTTCTCCTCTAGCCAAGCGTTTGGTTAATCTCTACTATTTATCTAATTTTTGTAAGTTAGCTTGGTTTTTTGGATTTTGGTCTAGCCTCTCAGAGGTGCGGTGTCTAGGGCTCTGCACGGGCTCTCTATTATTGTTATGGTTTGATCTTTTCGATGGCAAGAGTTTCGGCCTAGTCCCCTTCGCTTTTCTCTGTTTCTTATCCATTTTTTAATAAATTCAGTAACTGCTCGTTTGTTAAAAAAATTAAGTTTCATAACTTGAAATATTCTTCAGTTGGCATGTTTTTTATCTTTAGATAATTACCGATCATTATATTGTATTAACTAATAATGTAGCTCGGTGGCAAATAAATACAGAATATATTTAAAGTATAATTCAAGGTAATATGAAATCGGAGATTTTATAGCATTTTCTCAATAATGAAATTATACCAACAACATATATCAAATTATCTGACACGAAATATTCTAAAAATAAATATCATTAGTAGAAATAATTTATACGTTTTTAGTCAAATATTTTTTAGTATTTTTAAATAAAATAAGTTTAATGTCTATACTAACCATCTCCTTTTAATTCAATCTTAGCCATGTGACTTTGTTACTTGACACTAACAAAAGCCTAGACCTACTACTATTGCTGTTATTACGAGTCCATGTAGCAGAAAGTTGTCTCACAAAGACAAATCCCAAAACATAATTAACATTGATAGTACTTTTCTTACAAAAGAATAAAAAATCATTACATATCTTGTTACAGAGGGCAAAAGAAAATTTGTAGCATAGCAGAAGCCATGTGCACCTCTCCCTGTACTACTCCATTTTTTTCGGTTATGCTATATGAACAATGGACAATGAACAATGGACAAATACGGTGGGTCCCACACGTTACAATGGTTAATGTTTCAAAAAACTCTCAAGATCTATCATCTCGCCGCGATGGTTAACTCAAAGGTAAACTTTGGAACTTTTATTACGTGGTTAATGTTTCAAAAAAGTTGGGTATTTATCATCGCCGCATGAATGGTTAACCTCGCGCCGCACTCCAAAAGTGGAAGTCTATTGCATTGTCAATTCATTGGAGTACCTTTTGAGGTTAACCATTGCAGCTATGATAAATACCCAACTTTTTGAAACATTAACCATGTAGTAAAAATTCCAAAGTTTACCTTTCGATGCTAACTGTCGCAGCAGTATCAGATACCCAAGATTTTCAAACATTAACTATCAGAATGCCATGACCCACGTATTTGTCCATCATTGTCCATGATATCATTGTCCAAATATCATTTTCCATTTTTTTTTGAGCTTGTAAACATTTCAACTGCATGGTCAATGGTTGTTATGCTTTTGTCTTCCATGGTTTGTGATTCTCTGAATTGGCAACTGCACAACCTAAGCTCATTTTAATTAAAAGTATTTTAATTATTTGGCAAAATCAGAAAAGTGTTTCGTGAGAGGTGGGATTTTAATTAAAAGTATTTACAATCCCAAATCAGAAAAGTATTTTAATTATTTTAATTATCTGACACTCTACTAGCCCAAATGCTCTTTTGTTACTCGATTAGCATAACCAATCCCAAAACATAGTTTTGTAAAGACTATAGATTCATTAGCATTAGCATATATTAATCCTCTCCAAATATAAGCATTGATCGAATTTTAAAGATCAAATTAGGGGGATGATACTCTCTAAACTCTCAATGGCTTGCAATAATTGTCAATGCTTTTCCCTTCTTCCTCCATAGCTTTTACAACTTCAGGTCCATATGCATTTTGGAAATATTCCTGTAAATGAAAACACAATGTCAGATCTACTAGCAGTTAAGTACAATAGTGAGCCTATTGTACCTCTATATTCTTTCTCGGATATTGGTTTTCCATCTTTATCCTTCTCAATTTGAAAATAAGGATGCATTGGTGTTGCCATGACTTTTGCCTTATTTATCTTATATTTCTTGAGAAGGTCTTTGATATATTTTTCTTGACTAATAAAAATACCTTCCTCAAGTTGTTTTATTTGAAGTCCTAGAAAGAATCTTAATTCTCCCATCATACTCGTTTAAAACTCACTTTTCATAAGGTTTTCCAAAATCTTAGCATAACTTTTCTTTGTTGATCCAAAAATGATATCATCAACATAGATTTGAACAATCAACAAATTTTTCTTAAGAGATTTTGTAAACAATGTAGTATCAATGTTTCCTCTTATAAAATTATTTTTGATCAAGAAGTTACTCAACCTTTCATACCAAGCTCCTAGCTTGTTTCTGAACACCCATTTAGTTCCTATGACCGACTGATGTTTTGGAGGTACTACTAAGTTCCATGCCTCATTCTTTTCAAATTGAGAAAGTTCCTCAGTCATATAGCTTCTATCCATGATTGGTCTTGTATGGCTTCATTGATAGTCTTGGGTTCTATTTCAGAAATGAGAGTCATCCCAGCAGCAATTTCTCTGAATTATGTTCTGGTTCACAAATATTGAGACGAAGGGAGTAACTCAACTCATCTTTTGAGCATCTAAATAATCCAACGAAGCTTGAGAAATTCATTTCCTCTCTCATAAAGGGAATTAAGGAGGAGTGAGGGGCTCACTCCACACTATGAATTCATTTTCCGTCTTCACGCTTTTCTTTGGACCTTTCTTCGTCCTTAGACCCCCTGACCGCTCTGCGCGTAGAGCAGCTCCATCGAAGTGTGTCACAGTGTCTAAGGTTGTAGGGTTGGGGTCATTACCTACCCATTTTTTACTCTGTTCCGCTAGGTTGGTCAGGTGGTCTAAATAGCCACCCATTCTAGCTAATGAAAGGCCATCACCACCGTCTCTCGACAAGTCAATGATGGCATTGTCTTAGCAAGTTTGTCGACGGCCTTCTCTTGACAAGAGAAAGATGAAAACCTCATTCATATTCGCCAGGAGAAATTCGAGGGCCAAATAAAGGAGCTCGACTTAGAAAAGATGTGTCTTTAAAGTAAAGCGAAGAAGCTCGAGTTAGAAAAGATGTGTCATGAAAGTCAAGTGAAGCAGCTCAAAATAATAGATTCTCATATGTTTCATATTAGTAGCAAGTTTATCCTGACATGCTAGGAATGTTAGTAATACACAAATTTTGTGGTATGGAGTTCAACGTATGATAGTATTATATCAACAGTGACCAAATTAGTAATTTTTGGAAATATGGATTCGTGTTCGTCTTTGAATGTATATATGATCTTAGTGATTATTTGTTCCTTGTCCAATTTGTTTATCATCTCAACCATTTAGTATTTTTTTTTGAAAGCGAAGGTAATATTTACTCCTTCTTTTGAAATTTAAATCACTTAATGACAGTGAATATTAATTTAAGCACAACATAAATACCATTTGTTTGGGTTTCCTTTTGTCAAAACCATTGGGTTGTGATCTTTTAAGGGTCTGTTTAGTTGAAGCGAAAGAGAAAGGGAAGAGAAAAATAGAGAAGACCAAACTAATTAAAAAGAGAAACAAGAACCATAAGACCAAAGTAATGCTACCACCGAACATAGAATGAGAGTTTACTGCAATGATAAACCCGGGGTGAATAACTAAACTGCAGCATATTTAGAAAAAATTGGACTTCGGCGTCAAGGCGACAGTGTACACAACCTGTGCTGATATGGCATTCAAGGAAAGGGACCCATTGACCATCGACCAATTCCACCCCTCCGCAACCACCGTTCGCCTTGCAAATCGTATTGAATTGCAAAGGCATTGGCAATTGTGGTTTCACCCACAACGAACCTAAAATACCGACCTTGTCCCAGAACGTATTCCTGGCTGATATCAAACAATGTCTGTCAAATAAGTTCTTTAACAAATCGTAGCCTTCACCAACACGAGGTTCGTCGTTCCAAAGGCACAAAAGGTTTGCATAGGCGTAGATGGCGTAGTCCTGCTCTTGTTTCTGTGCATTCTGGAAGAGAGTAGTTGCGGTTGTAACCTCGCCTACGCGGAGTTTTTCTACACCAAGTCGTATACAATACACTGGATTCTGCTTCTGGAGCAGCCTGTCCAGAAAAAGTTTCTTTCCATCACTAAAGGGATGCCATGGTTGCGTATTTACCAAATCCAGGGAGATACAACGGAAAACATCGCGCTCCAATGCTGCTTTCCTCAATGATTTACAAACAATCATAACGGTATGTAGATCACGCACTCCATTAGCAGCTACTTTAGAAACAATAAGGCTTAGGATCTCCTCCGGTAAACTATCCATTTTGTTCTAAACCATTAAATCGTTGATAATGGTGAGGTGGTGGTGGAGAGAGGGAGGGTAATAGAGAGAGAGGCTGAGAGGATGAGAGGTGATGTGAGGGAGAGGAGCTAGGCCGACGTTCTCGGTTGTGGATGAGAAACCCTTTCTATCCTATATTTTTTGTTTTTTATTTTTATTTTCAACAAGGACAAGGACTAAAGATGTTGTTGGGTGACTTTGGGGATGAATAGCTTGGAGAAGATGATAATGGCTTCACTTTGGTTGGCAGTGTACTCTCATTCTATCTCCCCAATATTTTTATAGACCTCCAACCCCATATATACATTGCTCTATATATTTTGTCTGCTCATTCATATTCTATTATTTGGTATTTATAGGCAATTTAGGTGGTGTAGCTGGTGCCAACCAATTCAGAGGATCACAAATCATGGGAGACAAAAGCATAACAATCGCTGAAAATGTAGTTAAAGTGTTTAATCCAAAATGGGAAAAAGACAAAGGAACAAAATGAAAGAGACCTAGTTTGAAAGCTCAAAATAAATGTGGAGGGGTACACATGGCTTCTGCCATGCCGTTATAGTGTGTTTTTTTTGTCATCATCTGTCCTGTAATATATAATTAATTTTTTTATATTTTTTTGTAATTTTTTTATAAACCTGACAGTTTCAATTAAATAAATCACTTTTTTTTTTTGGTTAATAAAACAAAACAAGGAAGGAATGGTAGAGGATAATACACAATGTTGACAATTAGTTAGAACTGCATGGAACAAGAGTATGGAGTACGTACCTGTACCAGCTGTGTAAAACTTTTTTAATCAAATTCATCCACTCAAATTTCACCAGGATGCCACTTTGTTATATTATAATACTACTAAAATATCTTAACAAACATCTTCTACATGATGAGACATATGATTGGATGATTGCAACTGCATAGTCCTTAAACTCTTGTTAACATAATCATTGTTTTTACTTAAATGGGTCCACCGTATTATTAGTGTATTTAGTGTGTGTTTGGTTCCGCGGCCAAGAGAATTGAGTTTGCGTAATTGATTTTACTTAAAAGTGAGTTAAATGTAATGTGATTTTTGTTTGGATACATTTGTCGAAAAGTGATTTTCACCAACCATTGTTGTTTGAGTGTGTGTTTGGTTGCACGGTGAGGAGAATTGAGTTTGCCAAAATTGATTTTGTAGAATTGAGTTTAGTTAAAAGTGAGTTGAATGTAACGTGATTTTTGTTTGGATACATTACCGAAAAGTGATTTTGACCAAGCATTGTTGTTTGGATAGTTTAGATCAAAAGTGCTTTTACATGTAAAATTACTAAAATGGGTATCAACTTAAAGTTAAATTTAAAATTACAATTAAAATTAAAGTAAGCACATAAATGAAGTTACATAATTCAATTACCTTAATCCAAGAGGAGTTATTGCAATTACCTTAATCCAAGATTAGCTTAATTCAATTACCTTAATCCAATATTGCAAAATATGTCTCAACTTAATATTATTTTAAAATTAAAATTTGACAAGTTACATAACAAAAAACATATATTAAAATTAAAGCTAAATTCGCATTAATACTACACAAAAAACTCTGCACACCAAAAAATTTGTTCAATTCTTAAGAGACATTTCATCAAACAAATACAATGCAGAACGAAAAACATATTTTTCTTTGTAGAAGTTAAAAAATGCAAGCAAAGCAAAGTTTGTAATCATTGGAGTAAAGGAAAAAAAATTAAATTAGCAGGGCTAGTAAGAAGTAAATGAAGGAAGAAAGGAAGGAGAATTTCTTAAAAATGTATTGTTATCTCTTGATTACCTGTTGTTGCAAATACAGAGGGTAAAGAAGGAATAAAATGAAATTTGAACCAATCAACAAACAATAAATGAGGAGAATCGATTTTCATTAACGCGTGAAGCTATGAATTGAAGCTTCAATGTGAACGTGGGAATGGAGCTAAAATCAATTTTGCATTGTGTTTGCCAAACATCATATGAATATGTTAGGTCAAAAGTGCTTTTAAGGGTCAAATTACCAAAATGGGTCTCTATTTAAATTATGTTACAAACTTAATATTTAATTAATAATAAAATAGAAAACAAAAGTATTAAATTGGCATAATAATAGTTATCAAATATATCTCCAATAAACTAATCCGCTTGTCACTTGGGCGGGAACTTGGATTTTTTTTTCATCAACTTTCCGAAAAAATGTCGTTTTTTTTGTTGGTGTTTTAGTTTATTAACGTGTCAATCTTGGTGATATATATAAGTTTTGAACAAATCTCCACACCCTGCAACAACATCACCCTGCAAATCCACACCCTCACCTAATAAACAAGTGGGTAAGGATTCTCTGTAGTTATGGCGCGAACTGCATAGTGCAGTCAGTGTAAAAATAGACATTTAACATCGGTTGAACAACCTACCCGATGTTAAATGTATGTGTGTAAGAGATATTTAACATCAGTTTGCAAACAAACCGATGTTAAATGTCTATTTTTACACTGACTGCACTATGCAGTTCGCGCCATAACTACAGAGAATCCTTACCCTAAACAAGTCCTCAAATACCAAAGAGACATGCCTGAACTTTGAATCGTTGGGTAAAACTTTCCATCATTTTTATATTTCACAGTATCAGGGAATAGAAAACAAAAAAAGAATAGAGTAGAAGGGAGGAACATAGAAAGACTATGATAGACATATAAAGCTATTTTACATCACAACCAAATAAAAAATCAGGATAAAAATGGAACTAAGTGTGACTATAGGTGTTAGTTGTTACATTCCCAGTTTCCGACCGCCATCGGCGGTGGTCATCGCCATCGGGATTGGCCGTCGTGCTCCTCCATGCCGTCTTCTTCCCCTCGCGCCACGACCTCTCACTCTTCCACTCACTCCCTCTCTCTCGTGTTCGAAATCATCTCCCTCTTTCTCGCAATCTCTCTCTCTCTCTTCCCGAAATTTTACATTCTCTTTCTTAGAAGCTTTAAATGGCGCTGATTGAGAGTGGAGAAGATTAGGTTTGTTATCAACCCACCTGCTTCCTTTTATACCTCCTTCTTCTAATTTGTTTTAATTTTAATTTCTAATTTCAGATTACTATCTGCCCCACATGTTTTACGTTGTACACCCCACACAAGCTTTTTGCAAACACAGGCCAGTTCACAAAAATCTAACTGGCCTCTGCTAAATGCATCCCCAGATTTTAATACAACACCCCTTTCTATTAATTGCAACCCTATTCTACAATTGCACCCCGTTTTTCCCCTTTTTATTTCTTAAAAAATATCTTATTTTAAAAAAAAAACCTATAAAAATTAATAAATAAATATTTTCTCCTAAAATATATAGATGGGGTATTCATGATTTTTTTATTAAGTAGTTCAGAAATTCTATTTTCTCCTGTAACCATTTACGGACATTGTTGCATCGGTTGAATATTGACATTATTTCAATTTGACATGCATATTGTCAAGCGTTCAAAGCTAGGCGGGAAGTTGGCATTTTTTTTCATCAACATTGCCAAAAAACTTCATTTTTGTTAGAGTTGTTTTCCTTTTTGGTTGTTTTTCTTTGTTTTTTCTCTTTTACTTTTTGTTCCCATATCAATTGTACGTAGTTTTTCATCGACATTGTCAACGATTAATCTATGTTAGTGAGTCTAAATTGACCACGAAGATCCGATTTTGTTGGTCCGCATGCGGTTCTCCCCAATAGAGTTTTTACGCCCACATCCAAGGTTCTTTTTTTTTTTTTTTTTATATTTTAAGGATACTTTATAGATTTGAAATTTTTTGACATTTAAATATGCAAATTTTAGGTGAAAACGATTTAATTTAATGACAAAATACGAATGTGTGATGCTAAACAATGTGCTTTGGTGTAGTTGATGGGGAAAAAATTACTCCCTCCGTCTCAAAATATAAGTCCCTTTAACCACTTCACAAGAATTAAGAAAACTAGTTTAGTTAGTTAATCTCATTAATTATGTCTTCTTTTTATATCACTTTTCCTAATTTACCCTTTATATGTCATTCCTCTCTCCTCTAATTAATTACTTTGGTATTCCAAGAGTTGTAACCATAAATAATTAATTAGGGGTATTTTATTCAAAAAGTAATAAATGCAAGAGACAACTTGGAAATGAGACTTATATTTTGGGAGAAATGAAATTCTCAAAAGGGACTTATATTTTGAACGGAGGGAGTATTTTGTAACAAAATACGTAAAGTGAAATGTTAAGTGGTGTGTTTAGGGGTACTTTAGGATTTAGGAGAAAAATTCAAGTCTTCAAATACCAGAAGTTTCGTCGTAAATAATCGGTGTGGTAAAAATGATAATAAGTTTGTGATAAAATACGAAAGTGTGATGTCGATGATGTATTTTAGGGTGCTCGATGATACCTACGCACGCGCTTTCACTTTTTAATTGTGTTGTCTTCTTTTCTCTTTAATCCAAAGTTGTCTTTGTTAAAGTTTATTCTTAATTTGATAATATTGTTATTTAATTTATAGTTATAATTTAACTTTTTTTGTGGGAACTTTGACCTCATTTACAATAGAACTCCCCAACATTTTCTTTGAACTTTGTGTAGATGTTTTTATTTTATTAGTGGTAACTTCAACCACATTTCCAATAAAACTCCGATAATCGTTTTTTAACTTTGTATAGTTTACTACTATTTTATTGGTGATTTTCATCCAACCCTACATGATATCCACGTGTTTCACTTTCTAATTGTGTTGTATTCTTTTCTTTCTAATTATGGGTTAAGTTTTAATATTTATATTTGATAAATATGGAATATATTATTAAAATTATTTAGGCTTTTTCTTCCTATTATCAATGAATGTTTAATTTCAACGTAATTGTTTCTTTCAGTTTTCTATATTTGTTTATCGCGTTGCAGCATTTACTCACGTAGGAACTTCACCACATTTACACCTCATCATCATCTTTTCAACTCAGTATTTGTTTCTATTTTATTTGTGATTTTCATCCAGCCCTACATGGTACACATATTTCACTTTCTAATTGTGTTGTATTCTTTTCTTTCTAATTATGAATTAAGTTTTTATATTTACATTTGATAAATATGGATTATGTTATTAAAATTTTTAGACATTTTCTTCCTATTATCTATGGATGTTTAATTTCAACGTCTTTGTTAATATTCTTTTTTAATTTAATAATATTCTTATTTAATTTATAGTTATAATTTAATTTTTATTCACAGTTATTTGACTATATATTTTACAAACCAACATTGTTGGTCCACTGGTACAAACTACCATTGGATACAGGGCCGACTCGATGCTTCCGAGTTCGATTCCCGCAGAGCACAAACTCTAAAACAGCTTAAAAAGAAACCGAGCATGAATGTTTATAAGGAGGTTGACTAATAAATACGTAAAAAATTTATTACTTATTTACACGAAAGAATTTAGCCAACCTCGTGCATCGCACGGGATATGAGGCTAGTTGTTTTTTTAATGGAACAAATACTAAATAAACATTATCAAATATTTGTTTTTTTAATGGAACAAATACATTATCTGACGTTGTGTGTTCAAGTGTTTTTTCTTTGGTACTCCCTCCGTCCCACTTTGTTTGCAGTTTAAAGTTTTGACACATCCTTTAAGAAAAATGATTGGGAGTCTAGATTCATTAAAAAATGTTGTCTAATTTACAATTTAACCATTTATCTCTCTACTTAGATAAATATGAATCTTTTATTGTTGATAAAAAATTGTCATAATTAATAGGGGTATAAGTATAAAAGAACCTTAAAAGTTTCATTGAAAATCTAAAACAACAATCAATTTAGGACAAATTAGTTTTGCTAAAACAACAAATAATTTGGGACGGAGGGAGTATATTACAAGTGTTGTTTTTTATTTAATTTCAACTTAATGTCTGTTTTTTTAATCTATGGGAAAGGATATCAAGCGTTGTCTCCTAATAAAAAATACTATTTTTTTTTTATTTTTGTTTTTTCATCTGCTTCCCAACATCAGTTGCAAAAAAAAGGTCATGAAGCAACCCGCATCAGATCCGACTCAATCTCTCAATTTAGATGCCGAAACAAATGACTTGTACGAATAGTATTTATGTTTGGCAAACTATGAACTTTTTATATGCAATGCTGCATATAATGGACAACTTCCCAAATGGAGTATGTCACAGATAAAACTTCTATTTAACAGTTTCAAAGCTGACCTAAGTTAATGGGACTTATCAATTATGTGAAACAAAACAAACTTTGTACACCAAATATGAAAATGGACTTAACTTCACGAGTGATTTGATGCACGGATACTTAAATTTTGTTGTCGTATCCTATCCGATATGTATCGTATTTAATACTTCCTTAATACGTCATGAGTAGAGTAACAATATTAGAATGTTTTTCTTATGTTTTAAAAAAATAAAGTCCCTATACGACACCTTCAAAGATGCCTTATAAGCACGAGAACAAAGTAACTTGAGTCATACAAACACAAGAGAGAAAACACCAATCCTCAAAGATTTATTTTTTTACAAGTGCAACTCACTAGTTTTTATGTGACCTCACCCTATGTTTTTTGGGCCTATGTGTCTGTATTTTCTATAACTTTGTGAATATTCTATATTTTTATAAACGATAATCCTAGATGTATCGTATCCTATATTCTTCAAGAAAGTTTGTGTCGCTGTATTGAATTCAGATCGATTCGATTTGTGCATCATGTGTAAATAATCTATTCTAATTTTCAATAACTTTGTGGATATTTTATATTTTTATAAATGAGAATCCTCCTATATTTTTCAAGGAATTTCTTGTCGCCGTATCGAATTAGTATTGTACCTGATACTCGTATTGTATTTGTGTTTCAAGAAGTAAGTGATACACCTAGAGGTAGGGTTGTATGGTTCAGTTTAGGAGGAGAATTGATCTGAACCGAACTAGTTGAAAAAGTTCATCGAACCAAACCGAATCGTGTTAAAAATCCATTGAATTGAGCAGTTAACTCCGACTTGTTCTTACGCTTTTTTGATCAAGAATTAAAATTACAATGTTTTTGAACTACAAGAAGGAATATGGAAGTTGGAAAAGCATATGGAAGTTCATCAATGTATTTAAACTAGGGCTCGTTTGGATCGCTTTATTTAGACTTATTCATCGCACAAACACTTGTGAAACTGTTTGGGAGAACTTATGAAAATCGTTGAAAAATTCAAGTGTGAGTAGCTAAGTCCCACATCGGCTAGGAATGAGCTATATGAAGGACATATAAGAGAGTGGACCCATATACCTAATACCTTAAGGTTTTGGGTAGAGATGTGATGTCCAAGTCTCTTGATGGTCCGTTCATTGGATAGCTCGGTAATTCTCCCCGTGCTCCCTGGACTCCCCAACAATTGGTATCGTGAGCCAAGGTTCAACTCGTGGGGAGCGGCTAGCGATGTGGGTGACTCACACTTGAGGGGGAGAATGTTGAAAAATTCAAGTGTGAGTAGCTAAGTCCCACATCGGCTAGGAATGAACTATATGAAGGACACATAAGAGAGGAGACTCATATACCTAATACCTTAAGGTTTTGGGTAGAGATGTGGTGTCCAAGTCTCTTGATGGTCCGTTCATTGGATAGCTCGGTAATTCTCCCCGTGCTCCCTCGGACTCCCCAACAAAAACATTTTATGACATGTTCATAAGCTGCTTTCAGCTAATTTTCATAAGCTCCTCTTGATAGCTTATGAAAACAACTTATAGCTTATAGAAAAATAGTTTAACATTATTTTATCCTTTATTATAAAAACAGTTTATTCATAAGCTTTTATATGATAAATGTTTATGCCATAAGCGCTTAATTGAGTTATTTATCCAAATGGATAACTAGTTTGAATTGTGTGTGTGTGGCACTTTTAATCGTTAAATTTTTTATAGGTTAATTTGTTAAGTTCATCAATGTATCTGTTGTAACATCGATCCCAAAATTAAGACTAGAAATAATTAGACAATGAAGCAATAGGTTAATTACGAAATTAGATTTTTTGTAGTTTTATTTTATTTTTGTGGAATGATTAATTTAATATAACTTATATATTATTTTCATATAAAATTATTTATAGCTTCACATTCAGTATTACCGTCTCATATTTATTATTATTATTATTATTATTATTATTATTATTATTATTATTATTATTATTATTATTATTATTATTATTATTATTATATATTCTAAGATATGTGAAAGGAATATATGAGTGATATTTCATATTATAAAAAAAAAAAGTAGTCGTTCTAGTTGGTGTTGTCGTACAAATGTTGTAGAAGTGAATGACAAAAAAAGATTACCAACAAAAGACCAAAGTTGTAAATTTGTATTGTTAAGAATTGATCCAAAAATTGAACGCAATTCGCAAAGAGACTTGCAAGAATTCGATCACAGAACAAAAACAGATAGGAAATTGAAACCAATTTAACGATTAATTGCGCGAATCAATTAACCCTAACTATGAACCCTAATTTGACGAAATTGGGAAAAACGTAAATTGCAGAAATTATAGAGAGGAACACGCAGGAAATGTTCGCCCAGTTCAGTATCAATGAGATACTTACATCTGGGGAATCAAGCAATAGCTTGATTCTTGTTGCATTAATCACTTCAAATCGAATTGTACAAGATGAAGAAAGATCCCAATTCAATTTCCCCCTCGCTTCCCCAAGCCCGATTTTCCCAGTGTTTCACTCACGCACAACCCTTAGAATGATTACAGATTGATTACAATGGAATACACCAGCTCAAACTATATATCCGATTAAGCTCAACTCCTTGGCGCCAAAGTTGCAGCAATAACCGTAATAACCACCATTTGAACTGATCTAGCAGGAACGTGACACGTGGCACAGACTTAGAGGGCGAAACTAAAAATTATTGCCACATCAGCAACAATCTCCACCTTGGCAATAACACCAGATATGCAACAAGAATTTCCACTTCAATGCTTTATTCCAATCATCACACTAATCAACCAACACTTAGAAAATTCAAGCAATGCTTGAACTTGCTCAATGGAACCACTTTGGTGATGAAGTCAGCTGGGTTTTGAGAGGTGTGCCCTTTCTGAATTTTGACAGTCCCTTGAGAGATGATGTCCTTAATCCAATGTAGCCTAGTGTCTATATGTTTTGTCCTTTCATGGTAAGCTTGGTTCTTACACAAATGTATGGCACTTTGGTTATCATAAAACACATTGACACTCTCTTGCTTGACTCCTAGTTCATTCACTAAACTCTTGAGCCATAATGCTTCTTTCCAACTAATTTGTATTTCCAAACAATGTAAAAACATAGCCTGTCAATGACCTTCTTCTGTCACGATCCCCTGCAAAGTCAGAATCAACAAACCCCTCAACTCCACCTGCATCAAAACCCCAGTCATTGTACCTTAGACCTATGTTTGAAGTCCCATTCAAGTACCTTAGAATGTATTTCACTGCAGACCAATGTTCTTGTCCTGGATTTGCAATATATCTGCTAACAAGGCTCAAAGCATAAGCCAAATCAGGTCTTGTGCAAACCATTGCATGCACGAGGCTACCTACAACACTAACATAAGGAGTTTCTTTCATTTGATCACTTTCACTGTCAGTGGAGGGACTATCCTCTTGAGATAGTTTAAAATGAGCAGCTAAGGGCAACTTTGTAGTCTTAGCATCTGTCATACTAAACCTAGCAACAACCTTCTTGGCATAACTCTCTTGAGTGATTCTGAGACCTGAAGACCCTTCATTTCTGATTATCTCCATCCCAAGTATCTTAGTTGCCTTGCCAAGGTCCTTCATATCAAATTCCTTGTGCAGTAACTGTTTTAACTTGTCAATTTCTTTAGTGTCTTTGCTTGCTATTAGCATGTCATCTACATATAGCAGAATGTAGATGTAATTATTGTCATCAATCTTCCTATAGTAGACACAACTATCTCATCACCATAGCCAAATGCCATTTCTTATGATGTGTGCTAGCCATTGCTTCTTGGTAGCTTCTAGTGGTCGCCACTCACAAATTCCTCAAAGAAAGATTTAGAGCATAGGCAATGTCGATTCATATCCAAGCCTATTTGGTGGCTTGACTGCCTTTTTGGCCCTATCTCTAACTAGAACATAGTTTTTGTGTTGATCATCATTATTTTCACCTTTCAGAGTTTGAATTCTCTTGAGAACTAGTGTCTTGAACATCATTTTGATTTCTATCATCCCGTATTTCAACATCTCCACCAAGATTCCCTTTATTCATGCACTCCACCTCAATGTGGAATTCCTTGTTTTGGTCATGTTTCTCATGTGTTTCTGTCACTTCACTTTCACCATTCAACTTTGATTCCTGAAATATAACATCCCTGCTAATGATGCATTTTTTGTTCTCTGGTAGCCATACTCTATAGCCCTTCACACCATCAGGGTATCCCATGAGGATACCTTTCTTAGATCTAGGCTCTAACTTGCCTTCTCTAACATGAGAGTAAGCAGGACATCCAAACACTCTTAGATTTTCAAACATAGGTGCATGTTCTGTCCACATTTCTTGAGGTGTTTTAAAGTTTAAGGGAGTAGATGGACTTCTATTCACTACAAGAAAATCGTTGATTTGCCACGGACATTTCCGTCGCAAATGTACAAATTTCCGTGGCAAAACAACATTTGCCACGGATTTGCCACGGACCAAAAATGGTGGCAAAAACGCTCGTCGCAAATCGTTTGACACGGACTTTTCCGTGGCAAATTTTTCCGTGGCAAATCCGTCGCAATTATCCGTGGCAAAGTCGTCGCAAATTTCATCGCAAATCCGTGGCAAATCCATCGCAAAAATTAAAAAAAAATTAAATCATAATTTTAATTCTTCAACCCATTAATTAGTCAATGTTATCATCACAATTATTTAGAATCAAATTCCCTACACTTGCAATTTAGCTAGGAGATATTAAAAAAATAAAGGATAATATGATTAATAAGACTACAAAATCATTTCACACAAAACTAATGGAACTGTGGCTGAGTATTTATTAACAAATTTATTACAATACTATCAACTACATATTTCTTTCTACATCACTTTCAGTGTCTGCTTTAAATGGGCAGGGAAATTCAACTAACTATGTTCACAAGTTAATTTTGCAAGTTTTTCTCCTTGCTTATGCTAGGTTAATAGAAGCAATATTTTCTTCTGCTTTTGGAAAATGGCGGCTCTTGAACAACATAAAGCTTTATACCAACTTTCCTTGATGTGTAAACTTGACAAAGATTGTCGCAAAATGTTAGAAATAATAATCTTAAGCAATGTGATAATAAAAAGTCTGGTTATCAACATAATTTCTACAATATTATCATCCAAGTACATAAAGTAAACGTTCCTTATATTGAGCTCTAGCACTAACTAATAACTATGCATGAGATTTAAGTTAATTCTATCAAATAGAGATTATGTTCTATTTAAGAATACAGATTATAAATGATGGCAATGATTGCAAACTCAAGAGATTGCCATTTACATATCATAGTACCGACTAAATTTGTAAGAATCACGGATCCTTAACACATCTCCGATTACTGCAGCTTGTGCATGAAGCAATTGAAGTGTAAATTACTCGCACTTATCTTGCGTAATCATGCAACAATGAAAAACCTTTGATGCTAAGCATGAAAGTATTAAGTAAGTTCTCACCTCGATAGGTATATCATCCGCTACATTTCCTTCTAAGATTAACATTTTCTCGCAATGATGTCGCAAATTGCCCGAGTACATGCTTTACGACCTCTCTTGGCCGAAATTTTGTAGCTTCCAATTTCATATCTCCTACAGAGAATTTTGTGGGGTGGGAAGAAATTTAAATGACCAAGATTTACTATTAGTCTTCACTAAACAAGAAACACTACTAACTCTCAAGTTCCTCTTAGGATGATTAAAATTAGTCTTTGAAAAACCGCCTTAAGTTGAGATATCATTAATAACAAGCAAAGTAGTAATACATAAGAGATCTATGTAGAACCAATATTTCATATTGAAGACGTGTCCAATGTCCGACACATGTGGAAGTCGACGCCGACACATGTGGTGACATTAATCTTTCCATTTCCTCAAATTATTATCGTGTTTACGTGTCGTTGTCGTGTTCGGTTTCTATGTTGGTGCTTCATAGGAAGAGATTCCTAACCCGACTCAACCTTGGAAAGATCAAGTATGTCATTTATAAGTTGAAGAACCAAATCTCCCAAGATATCATGACATCCAAGAGTTGTCTTTGCTCGCGATCAAGTTTTGTGGTAGTAAGAATTTCAGCCATGCTAACAACCCCGGATAGTGGAGATCTTATCTCATGAGACATTGTTGCAAGCATTTGTTTTGCTCTCATAGTCTCCTCTATATGAAGGGAGGGAAAGATAAGTTTCTTTCTTTGTCGAATTAGCTTAAAGCTAAATTCATATATTAAGATTTGTCATGAGAGACCAAACTCAGAATGTGAATAGTTTTATTGAGTTCGTCTCCTTGGCTTTCGAATCGCAATCTCTTCCCTTAGCTTGGCCATTTTTCTCTTTTTCTCACCTACAATTTTAGAGAAAATATAAATATTCTCTTTTTACAAGAACAAGACTACAACAAGTGCCTTCAAAACCAAATAACAATTACCCGATCCGTTATTTCCATTCCCATATAATTTACTCCAATTGTTTCCCCGCTTGCTAAAACACAGCTCTACATATATCAAGAATGTCTTTGACCCGAATAGTTCTGTCTCAAAAGTAATTTCCTTTTTGCGGTATTCCTTTCTCTATTACTTCTTTCTTGAAATCTTGAGATTCCTTAACGCCGGATCCCGTGAAAATTTCAACATTCGCTTTTTCCTATGATGTCCCGGAAAAGATGAGCAAGTCTTTAGGTTGCAAGATAGTGCAAACAGACTTGTACTTCAAACTATAGAAGTAGAATAACTCGTGAAGAGGAAAGAAAATCTATTTTAAAGAAGTTTCTTATGAGGTTTAAGAAGGCGTTGATTTAAAAAAGAAGTACAATGCTCCTTAATCATATAACCTTGCAACAAGAGCTTCAACAAAGAATCATTACCTCCTCTTGTAAACTTGGAAAATGATTTTAGATAAAGCGATACCGCAACTCTTTGTCCTGGAACAAAAATATGAGAGTCATGATTTTGCAGATTGAAAGATTGATTACATGGGCAAACACAAATATAACATTCATAATGATGAACCAATTAAAATCGCAATAAAATTGGTATGGTGCAAAAATTGCACATAACATGGTAAGTAATTTGAGATGCATAAAAATAAAGTCAATACTCATCGTAATATACCCGATGGCCAATAACAACAGTGCATTTTGAAGTATAAAATGTAAGAAATTATCTGCCCTCTTCAAAATCTGTGACAAATTTGAGTTTTAAGAGTTCCAACATCTAATCATATCACTATTTTCTCAAATGTTTGATATACACTTCTCAAAGATAATAAGTATAGATATAACCTATTACTTACCATTTAAATGCAAGCAACATAGAGGAGACCCTCAAAAGCACACCTAAAAACAAACCAAATGAATGCAAGATCAAGAAAATTTCAAGTTAATAGCTACACTACAAAAATCCTTTGAAAAGAAATGATAATAATAACTTTAAAAATTAAACCATGAAAGCCTAAGATCATACCAAAGTGACCACTTTGCAAAAAAAAAGAGACACTTGGCGAAGAGGCTCCATTGCATAATAGAAAACATCCGTGATGTCCATCCTTACTTACTTCAATATTACCCAACCTCATAATACAATATTATTCAAAGGCAATTTCATAGACAAAATCATATTTCTTCACAAAAGAGCATGTAGCTTGGTGACAACCAAACAACAATACCCATGTTCATCTACAATTATTAACATAAAACAAAGCCTGCAAGAAACGTGTTTGAATAAATATGCAGAGAAGCATAAAAATAAAGAGCACCTCCAACTATAGATGCAAAAGCAACCATGGAGCTCTGTTTTCCAGAAAGAAGAATGATGGTTGAACTCCACGCAGACAGCATGGCCGTTGTCTATGCAACCAATTTTGTCTTGCCATCTAAACATTTACGCTTAAATAGTTGACCAGATGCCAGTAATAACAGCTGTCCCAAAGAAATAGTATAACAATTCTAGGAATATAATTTCATCCAATGCTTAGCGAGAAAGAAAACTAACCAGAAATACATACTTTAATTTGCAGCTTCTCGTTAATGACTGATTGGCGTAAAGCCACAATACCAGATGTGCTCAACAGAAAGTTTGCAACTTTCTTTTCCTCCACTGTCAACAAAGTTCACATGAGACACATAATGATTATGAATTTTAAACATTCAGGAAGACCAAAGTGGAATACATGTGAAAACTTCACACTTACAGATATAATCGCTCGTAAGAAAAGACATGCACCACACTACGAGATCGCACTCCAATAACGCAGACCAAGTCTCGAATCACCAACACAAAAATCAGCAACGTTCCTCCTCTCAACAACCGCTATACACTTCATGTGAAGGCTCCACCCACGTAACCATGGCACCAAACAAATGGAAATGCAGACTACAACCAAGCAACAAACGCAAAGCACGCACAACACCCAAATCGCCTTCAAATCACTTAGGGTTTGGGAAATCTGAGATTAGGGTTTCGCAAAATTGGTGAGAAAGTGAGGCGAGTAGAGAGAGGAGAGTCAAAGGCGTCGGAGGAGGGTGGAGGGTGGAGATCGAAGGAGGAGATCGGAGGTGGAGGTCAAAGGAAAAGAGACAGTAGAGAGCGTTTGTTTTAGGGAGAATGAAGCGTACGTAGTTCTGATTTTTAGTAGGATCGTGGGTATTTTAATCTGATAAATGGTTTGCCACGGACTTGCCACGGCATCTCCGTCGCAAATTTCTGTCCTTTCACATGTCCGTGGCAAACCCGTGGCAAACACCACGGAAATTTCGCGCTTACTTTTTTTTACACATGCCGCCGCAAACTGCGGGGGCAATTATCGACTTTAATAAGCCCGTGGCAATCGCCGTGGCTAAAACAAGCTTTTCTTGTAGTGATTCACTAGGTAACATGCTGTATGATCTGCCTCCCCCCAAAATGACTTAGGTAGCTTAGCACAAGATAGCATACATCTAACCTTTTCTAACAGAGTTCTATTTAACCTTTCTGCAAGTCCATTCTGTTGTGGTGTTCCCCTAACAGTCATGTTTCTATAGATTCCATTATCCTTACAAAAATCTATTAAACTCATCATTGCATAATTCAAGTCCATTATCAGTTCTAAGTGCCTTAACCTTTAAACCTGTTTGATTTTCAACTTTCTTTTTCCATTCAACAAAGTAGTTAAATGCTTCATCTTTAGTTTTTAATAGGTAAATCCAAACTTTCCTACTGTAATCATCAGTAAAAGTTAGAAAATACCTCTTTCCACCATGACTTGGTGTTTGAGCTGGCCCCCATAAGTCTGAATGAATGTATTCTAGCTTCTCCTTTGTCTTGTGAATGCATGAAGCAAATTTGATTCTGGTTTGCTTCCCCATCACACAATGCTCACAAAATCCTAATTCATTGATTTTGTCTACACAAAGAAGTCCTTGCTTCTCCAATTCTTTCATTCCCTTCTCACTCATATGCCCAAGCCTTTGGTGCCATATGAGTGTTTTGTCAGTAGTGGTGCTAGCAACATTCACCTCACCAGTCACAGTACTCCCTTGGAGTATATACAACTTATTATTCTTCCTTTCTCCTTTCATGACAACTCTAGATCCTTTCATGACCTTGAGTATTCCACCTTCACCTTTAAAACTGTACCCTGCAGCTTCAAGTGCCCCTAATGAGATTAGAGGTCTCTTAAGCTCAAGTACATGCCTTGCCTCAGTGAGCAGCTTCACTGTGCCATCATTCAACCTTATCCTGACAGTTCCAATGCCAGCAATATTGCAAGCCTTGTTGTTACCCATTAGTACCTTCGCAGCACTCAATGGCTTGTAATCAACAAACCAATCCCTTCTTGGACACATATTGTATGAGCAAGCAGAGTCCATAGCCCAATTTTCTTCTGGTTTTGCTTCTGTAGTGGCATGGAGTTCACTGTCATCACAATTTGCAGCCACAAGAACTTCACAACTGTCATATCCATCAGATGCATATGAGGCATTTCCCTCATCTTCATTCTTTTGGCTCTTGCCGCCTTTCTTATCAGGGCAATTCTTCTTGAAATGTCCTTCTTTGTTACAAATGAAGCACCTGTTATGCTTAGGTTTAAATTTAAATCTAGACCTATTCTTTCCTTTTCCTTCTCTTTTTTCTTTTTTTTTTGACCAAATTTTCCTTCTCTTTTCTCATTCCTTCCTCTGACCATTAAACTCTCACCTTGATCACTTTCTTTGGTATCCTTTTTCTTGTATAGTTCCTTTGACATAAGAGCAGCTTGAACCTCCTCCAATGTTATGGATTCTCTTCCATATATGAGAGTGTCAACAAGAATATCATATGGGCTATTGAGAGACCTTATCAACAGTAGAGTCTGATCTTCATCTTCCACCTTTACATCAATGTTCTCCAGATCCAATATGAGTTTATTAAACTCATCTATGTGGTCTCCAATTGATGCAGTTGCATCTTGAAGGTGTATAGCCTTTGCTTTAGATAAAGCCTATTAGCCGTAGATTTGGTCATGTATGCACCTTCCAATTTTAACAAAAATTGCAAAGAAATGATTTTTCTTTAGAGAATTCCCTAAAAACTTTATCTCCAAGAAAAGGATAATTGCACTATAAGCCTTATTCATGATATCCTTCTCTTTCTTTTTAGCAGAGAGGGTATCGAAGCTTATCTTCACCTTCAAGCGCTTCTTCAAGTCCTTGTTGCACCAACATTGCTCGTGATCTTCATCTTCCACAAGCCAAAGTCGTTCTTACCATCGAATTTCTCAATGTTGTACTTCGCCATTTCCATGGAAGCTCTCTTCTTAACGATGCTATCGATACTCAGCTTGTTAAGAATTGATCCAAGAATTGAACGCATTCGCAAAGAGACTTGCAAGAATTCAATCACGTAACAAAAACAGATAGGAAATTGAAACCAATTTAACGATTACTTGCGCGAATCAATTAACCCTAACTATGAACCCGAATTTGACGAAATTGGGAAAAACGTAAATTTTAGAAATTAATGAGAGGAATAAGCAGGAAATGTTCACCCAGTTCAGTATCAATGAGATACTTACGTTTGGGGAATCAAGCAATAACTTGATTCTTGTTGCATTAATCACTTCAAATCGAATTGTACAAGATGAAGAAAGATCCCAATTCAATTTCCCCTCGCTTCCCTAAGCCCGATTTTCCCAAGTGTTTCACTCACGCACAACCCTTAGAATGATTACTGATTGATTACAATGGAATACACCAGCTCAAACTATATATCTGATTAAGCTCAACTCCTTGGCACCAAAGTTGCAGCAATAACCGTAATAACCACCATTTGAACTGATCCAGCAGGAACGTGACACGTGGCAAAGACTTAGAGGGCGAAACTAAAAATTATTGCCACATCAGCAACATGTATATTATTAATTATTTCTTTTGACCAAATTTATAATATTAATTATTAGTAATAGTATATCAGATTGTTAAAATCAAAGACTATACATCCTGATGTAGTCTCCACATCAGCGATGCCACGTAGGATTCCGCTAAAACGCCTCCCTTCCCTCCAAAATTTCTGCCGGTGAGTTGCCGCCATGTGTGGCGTTCCTGCCCCGTCAGATCCACTATTGTCTGCCATGTGTGCCAACCACTGAACTTGTGAGCTATGGTTCCTTTCAGTAAAGATCTGCTGCCCAAATCTACATTGCTCATGGTTGATGTCATGAAGATTTTTGTTGCTGTCTTAAAGATTTGGTTACAGAATCATTTGGCCACGTGGTCATCTTCTTCTTTTCTCTATCAGCTTCTTTTGAACTTTCTTTGCTTTTCATTTTCCTTTATCTCTTCTTTTTATGTTCTGACACACAAATCAGAAATTGGGAAGTGAAACACGCAAACAAGAGAGAGAGAGGGATGAAGGAGATAGAATAGAGGCTAAGGGAGTAAAGCGAAGGATGGAGAGCATCGTGGCATTAGCAACCTTCTCGCCGCAACATCGCGACCTCTCTCTCAAACACTACGCACGATGACGTTCTTCCCAATGATGCTCTCTCTCTCTTTATTTCTCTCTCTCTCTCTCTCGGTGACACCCTACTGCTTCATCTCATCTCAATAGAATCGTTGGTTATGTGTTCAGGCGTGTTGTTTCTTCGATTAATCGGAGAAAGATAATGACGGGATGATTAGAGTTTTTGGGTACATTCTTTGGTTTAATTTCTCTCAGAGAAAGAAAATATAGATCATGAATTTAGGTTTAGTGAAACAATAATGTCAATTTGTTCTATTGGTTTATTTTGCTTGTATAGTTTATAATACTTAAAAGTCGTTTCATTTCAATGGTAGGAATACAAAAGAGAACAAGAGGATTATTTTAGGGATTATTAATTTTGTATTTGTTTTTCAATTTTCAATAACTTGCATGTGCTTACATATTACTTTGCTATATGCAAAGTTGCACTGCTTTAATCGCTTAATTTTTTCCCTTCCAAAAGGGAAAAAACTGTGCAACTTTGGCTGGGAAATCAAAGGTGTTTGGTTGTGTTTCTATGCATGAAAGCTTAGCTTAAGATAACCGTAGATGGATTCTCTTTGGAAACTTGTGTATTTGCTTGAGCCTGCACCAGTCATGCTTATCACCACAAATTGTAGTTGTGACATTTGGATCTGCATTTCAAGCTCTAAATTATGGGAAGGAAATGGCGCTAACCATGACATGTCCAAGCATCCATTACATTGGATAGGTCCCAAGCATTGATGATCCCAGTGATGAGCTCTTTTAGCTTGTTTCCTGAAATCAAGATTTTTAAGAAATGTCCACAACTTTGATCTAAGCCGTGTCACCATGGTTTTTAATGTCTCTGTTATTGCAACTTGACCGTGATTGAGGTTGCATTAGTCACATTTGATTGCTATTCTCTGCGATTAGAAATTTTATTTTTTTTGTTTTGAATGTTGCAGCTTGAGTTTGTTCAAGAAACAAAACGCAGACAAGACAGAGGAAGCAAAAACGCAGACAAGAAGGGTGCCACGGCTGTCGCCGCTCCCTCTTCCAAGGTTCAACGTGCTCCCTCCCATGGGTTCCAATATTTCATTTTCTATATTTGGATCATTTCAAAATTGGCTGAGTTGAGTTTGCTAGACTATGATTGTTTGAGGTTCTTGCCTTCTTTGGTTGCAGTGTTTGTAACATTATGTTATTGATATGAATATAAAAGAATTACCAAATTTACACCTCAATCCAAGGAATTTATGAAGTTGTTTGTAGCAGACACCAGCCATGTATGGATGCGTTGGGTATAAACCAGTTGAGTTGAGAGAATGTGTTCTCATCTTACATGATTTGTATATGGCTAGAAGGGGAGGGTTTACAAAGTAATTAGAGAGAAATACAAGCAGCACAAGGTGATTATTTTGGGTTATAATCCTTGAATTACTTAAACTTCTATTATGGCAAGTTGAATCACTTGATGTATTTATATTGTAACAGCTTAAATGTGTGGCAAACCTGCATTCACCTCCGCATATACCAACTTATCTCTTTGATGAAGAGAGATAGAGTTGGAAGATACCTGTTACTTTTTGAAGTGGTCCAGTGTTTTGATAGATCTTGCTATATTTTGCACAAGAAGCATGCTACATAGTTAGGGGCTGGTAAACGACTTTATTGGTTTTGTTGTTTTTATGCTCCCCCTAAATTATTAGTTTGTTCATTAATTTGCGTACACACACAATGCTTGTTTTCGAGTTGTTGGACCATTGGTAATACTTGAAAAGTTAAGGTATTGATAGTCTGCTTGCTGATATTCTCATTGAGTACTCTGATATGTTAATTTTCTCAATGCAAATATCCTGGTTTCTGCATGGGGTGACTAAATTTTGTATTCATCAACTGAATCAGGGACCCAAATATCAAGAGATTGTCAATATTGGTTTAGGTATGAACTATTCGACTTGGATAAGTTCGAGGTTGATGGTGAAAAGGTAGTTGTTCGGTGAGAGTTAATAGAATTCATAAACATCTTCTCAGATTTTGTCTCTTATATTCAAGTTGATTAAGATTGATGCGTTTGTTTTTATTGCATATTATTGTATTTGTTGGTTCATGTTGTTTTCTCCAGTAAATTGATCATTAATATTAGATGATTTTTTGGCTTTCCTTCATGGGTTATGATGGTTGAGACTTAATAAGTTGTTGATCTTGCAGTTCGCCTATGTGCTAGTTTCCAAGTGTCTCCAAAATAATCTCATCTTACTGCTGTGAAAAGAATCTTTAGATACTTAGTTGGAACAACAAGTATTGGTTTATGGTACAAAAAGAATACTCATTTTGATCTAATTGGTTATTGTGATGCTTATGTTGGTGATAGAACTGATTAAAAAAGTACTAGTGGATCTTGTCAAATTTTGGGAGAGTCCTTATCTCTTGGTCTTGTAGAAAACAAAACTCAATTGCTCTATCAAATTAATACTGAAGTAGAATATGTATCTGCTGTTGGCTGTTGTTCACAAGTTCTATGGATCAAGAATCAATTGGAGGACTACTCTTTAAGGTACACATGCACTCCCATTTATTGTGACAATACTAGTGCCATCAATTTATCAAAAAATCCCATCCAACATTCAAGGTCTAAGCATATTGACATAAAACATCATTTTCAAAAAAAGGATGTGGAACTAATTTTCATAGATATCAAGCATCAACTAGCTGGCATTTTTACTAAGCCTCTATTAGAAAATAGTTTTAATTTTATTAAATGCACATTTTAGAATGTCCTTCGGAGTAAAATTTGTCAAAAACCCCAACCTTCTCATGTTCTGTATCCCATCCTAACGGCTAGTCACCATAGTCTACCCTCACCAACTCTCAACGCACACACAACTCTCAACACACCAACGTTCTTCTTCATTTCTCAACTTCCTAAACGTCTTTCTTTCTCTGATCTCACTCCAAAATTCCATCGCTCATGAACAACGAAACAACAATGGCAAGAACTAAAATCCTTAATGTGAGAATAGAAACAATAACCCACAAACCAGTGGCCTTCCACCAGTGTTAGTAATCGCTTCAAATCCTCCTCCTTGTAACACCACGATTTTGCGGGTCGAAACCAATAGAATTAGTAGAAAATTTTATCAAATAAAATTTATATTAATTCGCAACTTGTAATTGATAGTTTGAAAATAACATTCATAAAAATTAAATTAAAGGTAACAAATCGTGTGTCAGAAAAATCTCAAGAATAATACAAGTGTTTACAAAACTGGGAGTCTACTAAATACCCCCAAAATTATTAAACCCCTTTAGCGCCAGCGAACTCTTTACGTCCTCAACAGTCTTAGTTTTAGTCCCTGAAAACAACGCTGTAATGAGATACAAAATCCCAGTGAATAATACACACAGTTCTAAAATGAGTATTGTTCTCAACCAGTGCGGTAACCGGAAAAATCAACCATGGTACCCGCATTCTTCAAAAACAGTTTTTAAAAATAATGTAGGTGGTTCAAATAATTTCCCACAACGTACAAAATAGTAGAATCTAGTAATATTTTTCCAAACCGAGTCCCTCAATCAATAGTCTTTCACTTCCGTAAAATAAAGAAAGTCAATCACATATATTCTTCCTACGGAAAATAAATGAATTAAAATTAAAATCAAATACAATACATATCTGTATGGAGAACCAATTCGTCTAATGTGGGGTCCCAGACCCATCCATGTGGAGCTCGAAGCTCGTCTAATATGCGGTCCCAGACTCATCCGTATGGAGCTAGAAGCTCGTCTAATATGGGGTCCCAAACCCATCCGTGTGGAGCTTGCGAGTGTCATCTATTGTGGGGTCCCAGACCCATCCATGTGGAGCTCGAAACTCGTTTAATATGAGGCTCAAGGCCCATCCATGTGGAGCACTAACTTATCCAATATGGGGTATAAGACCCATCCATGTGGGCTCGAAATCCATCTCAAACCAATATCCAACAAGAGATTGTATAAGTATATAATTTGGAATAAATCACATGCATCACAATGTAGTAATAGATTTACCGCACTATCAATCACATATTAATTAATAATAATATATTTAAGTTACTAAGAAATACAGGAGTTACATTATATATGTATAATAATAAAATAAACTATCAAAGGTAGTAGAACAAAAATGAACGAGGAAGGTTTCCTAATCGTCTAACAGTGGATAACACATTTCAATATCAACACATATTGTTACGGTCCAATAAATAATTAGGCCTTTTGTTTTTCGCACTCTCATTCCCTCCCACACCCCCATAATCCAAAAATTCCAATAATACCCCTGCCTTTTAAAAAAAAAAAAAAAAAAAAATTCATTTTTCGGAATTACCTCAAAATAAGGTAATTCCGGTTCAAAAATAATTGATAATTTCGGAATTACCTTTAAATGCAGTATTTAGGTTCATAAACATAAATTTTGAATTACCTCTAAAAAGGTAATTCCGAAATTTTTAGTTTTTTATTAATTTTTTAAACTTTGTATATTGAATTAATATTTAAACGCTGTTATATTTTGGAACTATGATACGAACGGTTTACGATTTAAATAACAATACGTCAAAATATATAAAATGAGCAACATAAAAAAATAATATAATGTACAAATACAACTACTATGGGTCCAAAATGTTTAACAATGATCGAAAATAAGCACGTGAAGTGGGTGAACGCGGCGACATCTAAGGCATCCGGGTCAATGTACCGCTCGCCCTCTCCTCATATGTCTCTCGGGACAAAGCAGCTCCTCGATGATATGGTGGATCCCGAGCCGGCCGTGGCTCGCTCGCTTCGTGGGTCTGCACCGAGTAAGACGCACTCGTTACCCGATCGCATACCAAGGAAGGTAATCGGGATCGCACTCGCCGTGGTAGCCCGCCAATCTACTAGCCCGCCAAAATGTCCGCGCTCGAATCGATACATCAAGAAACCCTCGTATGATCTCGTCGCGCAGAGGAGCATTACCGAAATGGGTGCTCTAGTGGATCCTCTCAGTAGCCGCCCGAATCGCCAACGCACTCGCCTCGCATGTAGGGAACACCGCCATCGCCCAAAGCAACGACCTCACCGCAATGAGATATGTTCGACAAAGGAACATACCGCTGTGGTCATCATAAGGGGGTGAGGATGACATCCCCACCGCAGAGCATCTATCCGCGCCCTAAAGTCCACCAACTTGACATTATCCGACTTCTTGTTCCCCACCGTGGCACGTGGTCGATGCGTCCCCTAGCTAACACTTTCCGACCAACGATCGTGGGAAAGTGCTCGAGATCCAAAGATCAAATAGTTAAATTAAAAATAATCGCTTATTAATATATGTTAAATTTAATTAAAAGTTTTAAATTAAAAAAATAAATAAATGATTACCGGAGGAGTGTCAGTATCCGCCGAACCGCTTGGTCGTATAAAAGACCGCTTTCGTCCATACGGGTGTAGAGGTAAGTAAGAGGCTATACCCCAAGACCATCGCCACATCTTGCCAAGATCCCGGCGGATACATCCACCTCACCGGCACTAATGTGTGACTCTTGTCGTCCCGTAATGGTGGTGCCTATCGAGAAGAGCATGTAGCACCGCGGCACCGCTTCATAAGCACCCGTGCCATGTTCGCCTTGTAGCGTCCTCTACACAGGAGATCCTCGAGATCGCCCCTCGTTATCCCTAAGCTCGGGCCGAGGCCGCCGAGGCCGAGGCTCGAGCTCAACCATCTCTACCACTGCACGACGGACTCTCGCGCCTCGACGCCGAAGCATGCCCAGCAGCTCCGAGCCTCGTAAAGTGTCCGGAGAAGGAGTATCGCTACTACTCGCCTCCCTGCATCGTGCTCGCCGTTTACGCGTGGTGCCGCTCCCGAAGACTCGCCGCTTCTACGTTGTCCGATCGTCTACTCGCCATCGTTAAAAAAATAAATGTAATTAGAAAATATTTAAAATTAAAAAAAAAAAAAAAAATTGGGATTTTCGATTACTAGGTAATTCGAAAAGAATTTGAAATACCTCGGAAGGAGGTAATTCCTGCTCGTAAAATTGAACAGGAATTACCTCCTTCGAGGTATTTCAAATTTTTTCGAATTACCTAGTAATTCAAAATCCCTTCAATTTACTTACTTTTTGAAATTATGTTTTGTGAAATGTGAAATGTGATTTTGTAAATTTCAGGGTATTTTTGTCCATTTGGGACATTATGGGGGTGTGGGAGGGAATGAGGGGGTACCGAAATTAAGACCCAAATAATTATTAGAGAGGACTCAAATCATCCAAATAAAAAGGTTAGAGGGCATGACAAAGAAATTATGAAATCACAATTCGGCACATATAAACAGCGACCCATTCAAGGCATTACCAAACAGAAATTTCTAAACATATAACCAATGACGGTAAATGATAGATAGCTTCTCGCTTCCCTATTATTTTCGACAAGTGTCTTATAAAATCCCCAATCTAAGAGAGTTAGGTTTTTAACAAAATGTAGTTTACCAATTGTTCTGTACCGTATCTATGGATAAGTATATCCGAGATAGTTGGTAGGTGATAAGGTTTGATCAATATAGAGTTATGTCCGAGTTACGTCCGAGCTGATGTTCCGAGCTGAGGTGGGGTGTACATGCACAGATTAATTCGATGCTAAAGTCGATGTGATGGAATTAATGCGATTGAGTCGTATTTAATGCGCACTCTCTCATTGGAATAAATGCAGTATTTATAGGTTTGGGAGGCACTTGGGTGTCATCATCTGAACCATCGGTTGTGGAGGTGCATGGCTGGCTGTTGGATGAATGATTATGGGCCTTGGCTGTTGAGGGCTCAATCAGTTGGCCTTTTGAGCAGATAGGGGTGCGAATAGTAGGCGTGTGATTTCTCCATAACAGTTGCCCCCCAAGTCGGTTTGGCATGTTAGGTTAAACTAGACTTGAAATATGTGTAAAAAGTAAATCGTTTAAGTGGGACTGGAAAAAAAAGTAGCTGTGTTCTCTTACCGATCTTGTATTTAATTTAAACCGAACTGTATCACCGATCTTTAAAGATGGTTGAAGCCGAACTGTACTGCCGATCTTCAAAGATGGTTGAGTGTTGGTGACGCTTCATTTTAATATTTATTTCTTTTTTGACAGAGCATTAAATGCTCGTGTTGATCGATGTGACCGTTCGCAGGACTCGAGGCGTCTTTTTAATGATGACTCCCTCGATTCTTGCGTCGTTTTGATTTTGATTGAGTGCGTCGCTTCGAATGAACAGTAACGGTCATATCTCAGAACCCTATAAATACAAACGAGGGTAATTCACTTATCTTTTTTAGTTTCCTGCTTCATTGAGAGCTACCGACTTCGTGATTTTAAGTTCTCCGAGCTCGCTCCTTCGAATTCTGACATCAAATCTCTTCATTTTTTCTCAAGACTTTCTTCTGAGGTTAGTGCTTCTATTTGAATTTACTTTTTGTTGTGTTTTTGGTAGAATTTATTCTTCGTTGCGCTTCGTTTTTCAATTCCACCGGGCTGAGATCTAGCCTCAGCCTGCCATATTTTTTGTCAGGATGGGGTTGTGTCGGGTCCGATCTTGTTCGTGAACCCAACATCTTCTTATGATTTTATCTTGATAGCTTGCCCCCATTCCTGTAGGTAAAAACTGGCGAAAACAAAACAGACAACTCGCGCCGAAACACTCCGACTTATAGATCAAGCCGAGCAAGCTCGTAAGTCTAGAGGCCCTGATATCGGAAAGCTAATGGCATCTAGAACCGAATCTAATCCTTTAGATAGGGAAAGCATGGCTGCACCTGAAATTCAGGAAGAAATGTCTTCCGGGCCTAGAGGAAGTGACAGTAGAAGAGCTTCCGACGAAGAATCGTCCACCCCTTCCGCTCCCAATAATCCGAACTCAGCGGCTCAAGTAGATGTTGATTTGGATCCGAGCTCTTCAGACGACTCCGATCTTGATTCGAGTTCAGAATCCGATACAGAATCAGATGGAAGAAATGTTGACGATCCGTCTGTTGACCCAGAAGAGGAGAATGTTGGTGAGGATAGAAGAGGTAAAGAGCCGGAAGATACCGGGAGTTTCGAGTTGTTATACGGGTATGAAGATTCCGGGGTTAACAACGTCGACCTCCCCGTGGTTCCTCCCTCGCTCGCCCGTGATTACTCCCGGTATCCGAAAAACTTCGTACCACAGATTCGTTATTGACTCCGGAGGTCGACATCAACAATTATTCAAAGAGGCTTTATGCAAAAGATCCTGAGCGCTGGCGTGTCTTTGGAATGGGAAAGGGAGAGCATGTGGCCACTTACCCAGATTCTCTCAAATTTATTATTTACTGGACGACTTTAGCTCACATGCGCATCCGTCCTCCATTCACGGCCTTCCAACAGTCAGTATTGGCCAGGTTAGAAGTAGCCCCATCCCAACTTCACCCCAATGCTTGGGCATTCGTACGAGCTTTTGAGCTGGTATGCATTCATTTAGGTCGGCCCCTTTCCCTTCAACTTTTCTTACATATGTTTCAAGTTAACAAAAGGACCGAGAAGAACAGCGGCAAACCTGCGCGCTTAGAGCATTATGCCCTCCGATCCAGATCGGGAATCAAGGTTTTTCGCCATATTCGTAAAGTTTGAAGTATGAATGGAAAAATAAGTTTTTCCGGTCGAACAGGTGTTGCAAAGCAGATGGTAGACCGAGTTGGGACATTTAATGCCGAGAATGACATTGTTCTCACCACCAAGTTTCCTCTTGGTTGGACCCGACGAGACGAATCAAAAGGCATTCATTGAAAAGAATCATCTAAACGTGGAGGATCAGAATACCTTGAAAATGCTCCAGTTTATTGCAGATCGGATCGTCACCAACAACGAACATAGGGCGAATCATTGGGGTTTCGATACTAAGTTGTTGGTGGTATCCGTTAAGTTTGAGCATGTCGAGAAAGCTTTAGGTCGGTTTAAAAACGTTTCTCTTGGTTTATTTTTACTATGTCTGCTGTTTTATATATCTGCCGATCTTTACTTGCATAATCTTTCTAACAGAATTTTGATTTGATTCTGCAGATAGCATGGCCCCGAGACGGAATATGGCGGCTTTGAAAGCTTTAGCACTTGAGGAAATTACCCCGGTGATGCCTCACGTCGGGAGTAGTAGCGGAGTTCAAGCTGAGGGAAACTCTCCAGCTATTGTTACTCCGGCAGTGCCTATCACTGTGGTCAATCCCGAGGGGGAAGATGAAGAGGAAGCTCGGCCATTCACAAGAAAAAGGAAGCAACCATCTGGTCAACTTCCTCCTAGGTCCAAACCCCAAGATCGGGAGAAAAATGTGATTGATCTGAGCGATCATTCAAAGAAGCACAAAAAACATAAGTCTGCTGCTCCTTTTGATCCACGGGCATATATGACCCTTAAGACCGAGGAATTCCAAGCTGACCCCTTCGGAGTTTCACTGTCGGTGTTTTCAAGGATGGTCGACTTAGTGAGGGAGGATAAAATGGCAGCAGCTCTACAAATTAAAGGTACCGTTTCTGGTTTTCTAAGCTCGTCCACCCGGTCTTCCAACTTCTTCTTTACTTATGTATTTATCTATTTGTACAGATCTTGAAGCCAAGTATGAGTCAGCTCGGGGTAATCTCGAAAAATCTCAAAAAGATGTGGATCTTTACAAGCAGATGGCCGAAGACTTGGAAGCTAAGCGCCTACTTCTTGAGGCTGAAAAGAAACAGCTTGAGGCCGAACTGAAGCAGTCAAATGAAAAATTTGAAAAGGTCACCGCCGAGCTTCAAGAAAAAGATGCTAAGATCGCTGAGCTGACAGCTTCGACCTCGGCCAATAATTTTCCCGAGCTTAAGGAACAAATTGAGAAACTTACTGCTCTAAATGTTAAAGCTCTGGAAGATCGGAAGAAGGCTATTCAGATGGGTCAAGAGGGCATTGTCGAGGCTTTCAATAACGCCCTTGACCAAGTCGCCGTGGTTAATCCTGACTTTGTTGCCGATCGTGATATTCTTAACCCGGAATATGGGGTTCATGATGGTCATATTGTTGAGTTTGACCCGGAATCCGACGAAGTGTCAAGGATCGTTTATCCGAGAGATGTGTGATTTGCTTATTTTTTTGAAACTGAGGGTCCGGCCGTAACCGGTATTTTTTGTAATGATATTTTTCGTATTAACTTGTCATATTTTTGGCTTCCCTTGTGACTGCGTTTTTATCTCGGATATCTCTTCCCTTCTGCTTTAAACAAGTTTATTAGGTGAAAATAGCGGTATCGGACGATGTTTTGATTTCATATAGAAATAAGATCGAAATAGAAAGCTTTATCAAAGCAAGTCTAATTTAAATAAGATCGGAACTAGAATGCCTTAGCAAAGCAAGTCTATATTAAACAAGATCGGAAATAGAATGCCTTAGCAAAGCAAGTCTAATTTAAAGAAGATCGGAACTAGAATGCCTTAGCAAAGCAAGTCTATATTAAAACAAGATCGGAAATAGAATGCCTTAGCAAAGCAAGTCTACATTAAAACAAGATCGGAAATAGAATGCCTTAGCAAAGCAAGTCTACATTAAAACAAGATCAGAAATAGAATGCCTTAGCAAAGCAAGTCTATATTAAAACAAGATCGGAAATAGAATGCCTTAGCAAAGCAAGTCTATATTAAAACAAGATCGGAAATAGAATGCCTTAGCAAAGCAAGTCTAACTATAATATTTCTTGAGTTTGGTGGCGTTCCATGTTCTTGGGATTGCCTTGCCTTCTAAGGTTTCTAGCTCGAAAGCGCCATTTCCCGTTTTTGTCGTGACCCGATATGGACCTTCCCAGTTCGGTGCTAGCTTGCCTTGTGATGCATTTTTCAACCCTACATCGGCTCTTCTCAAGACGAGGTCGCCGACGTCAAAGTCCCTTGGGACGACGTTCTGATTATAACGGGTGGCTATCCTTTGTTTGTTGATGGCTTCCTTGAGGGATGCGTGATCCCGGATTTCTTCTATAAGATCTAGCTCTTCTCGTAAAGCTTGTTCGTTGTCTTGTGTGTTTTCGGATTTGTGGTTCTCCAAGACAGTTCTCCGATTTCGACTGGGATGACAGCTTCGCTCCCATATGATAACCGGAAAGGAGTTTCTCCCGTGGAGCTTTGGGGAGTTGTTCTATATGCCCATAAGACATAAGGGAGCTCTTCAACCCAATTTCCTTTAGCATTGTCCAACCTTTTCTTCAATCCGTTGAGAATTACTTTGTTCGCTGCTTCTGCTTGACCGTTTGTTTGGGGATGCTCCACCGACGTGAATCGATGCTTGATTTTAAGATCGGACATCAACTTCCTGAATCCTTTATCCGCGAATTGAGTTCCATTGTCCGTGATTACCACCTCGGGCACTTTAACCGTAATTATTTCTTTTCGGAAAAAGAGATGCGCTTCTTTGCCTTAATAACAGAGATAGTGGTTTGGCCTCAATCCATTTAGTAAAATAATCAACACCACAATTAAGAATTTATTCTCTCCCGGGCTTTTTGGAAAAGGTCCTAGAAGGTCTATCCCCCACCATGCAAAAGGCCATGGGGAGGAGAGAGTTGTGAGACCGGTAGGAGGTGCAATGTGAACGTTTGCGTGTATCTGGCAATTCGGACATTTCTTCACATAGTTCCTTGCATCAGCTTCAATGGTTGGCCAAAAGTATCCCGCCCTTAACACCTTCCTGGCTAAGGATCTACCACCTAAATGTTGGCCGCATATTCCTTCATGAATTTCCATTAACACATAGTCAGCCTCCGTCTGTTCTAGACACTTTAATAACGGTGAAGAGAGTGCCTTCTTGTAAAGCTGTTCATTGAAAACTGCAAAAGATGCTGCTTTTCTTCGGACGATCTTGGCTTTTGCAGGATCGGAAGGTTCTGTGCCCGACATGATGTAATTCAAGATAGGAGCAATCCATGTTTGGTCTTCACTTATTACGTACACTGATGACATCGAGTGTAAGTCATCCTCAAAACTAGGTTTGCTGAGGATCTCTTGTATAACTGACCGGTGATTTCCAGTAGTTTTGGTGCTTGCTAATTTGGAAAGAACATCGGCTCGAACGTTGTTTGTTCGCGGGACATGTTTAACCTCGGCGAAATCAAATTCAGTTAGGAGTTTCTTGACATGATTCAGATATTTTTGGAGGATTGGCTCTTTTGCCAGATCGTCCCCGATCCGGGGAGACCACGAGGAGTGAATCAGTGTGGAGATTTAGCCGAGTGATACGGAGATCTGAAGCCAATCGTAGGCCTGCAATGCATGCTTCGTATTCAGCTTGATTATTTGATGTTGTAAATTTGAAAGTGAGTGACAACTCTATAATAATTCCAGAAGGACTTTCAAGAATAATTCCAGCCCCACTCCCTTTGGGATTGGAAGAGCCATCGACATGGATTGTCCATACTTCATTTTCGGTTTCCTGCGAAGTCATTTCTGCTACAAAGTCGGCTAATACTTGAGCTTTCATTGCCGATCTTGATTCATATTTGATACCGAATTCGCAGATACTTCATCGCCCACTTTATTATTCTTCCCGAAAGGTCTGGACGATGTAGGATTTGTCTGATCGGATGGTTTGTCCGAACGACTACTTGGTGAGAAACAAAATAATGTCGGAGTCGCCGAGTAGCTATTACTAAGGCCAAAGCTATTTTCTCTATTTTTTGGTATCGAAGTTCTGGCCCTTGTAAAGCTTTGCTCACAAAATAAACCGGGCTTTGTCCCTCTTTTGTTTCTCGGACCAGTGCTGCCCCTAATGCTTCCTCAGATATTGAGAGATATAAATATAATACTTCCTCTGGTTCAGGTCGGGTTAATATCGGAGGTTCTGATAATATCTTTTTTAGCTGGGTGAGCGCCTCATCCCGCTCTGTGGTCCAGATAAATTCAGATTCCTTTTTTAAGAGTTTAAAAAGGGGTAGTGATTTAAAAGCGGCATTTGAGATGAACCGAGATAGAGCCGCAATCATGCCGTTAAGTTTCTGAATTTCTTTCTTGGTGTTTGGGGTTTTCATTTCAGTCACCGATTTGCATTTGTCTGGGTTTGCCTCAATCCCTCTTTCGGTGAGATAGAATCCCAAGAACTTTCCGGCTTTGACCCCGAAAGTGCATTTCTCTGGATTTAATCTCATCCTGTGTTTTCTTATCTCTGAAAAAAGTTCTTTGAGATCGGTCACATGACGATTTGCTTGCTCACTCTTTGCAATCATGTCATCTAAGTATACTTCTACATTTCGTCCGATCTGGTTTTTGAAAACTCTGTTCATCATTCTCTGATACGTTGCTCCTGCATTTTTGAGACCGAAAGGCATAACTCGGTAACAAAAATTTCCGCTCTCAGTCATAAAAGCAGTTTTCTCTTGATCGGGGGGAAACATTGGGATTTGGTTATATCCTGAATATGCATCCATGAATGATAATAAACCAAATCCCGATGCATGATCGACTAGTCGATCAATATTTGGAACCGGAAAAGCATCTTTAGGACATGACCTATTAAGATCGGTATAATCAATGCACATGCGCCATTTTCCATTTGATTTTTTAACAAGTACAGGGTTTGAGAGCCAAGTAGTATATTTGAGCTCAGTTACAAAATTAGCTTTTACTAAATCATCTACCGCCTTGGCTGTTGCTTCCGTCTTCTCGATATTCTGAATCCTTTTGCGTTGGGCAACCCACTTTGCATCAGGATATATTGACAAATGATGGCAAGCGACTTCAGGTGGTATACCAGGCATGTCTTCAGCCGACCAAGCAAAGAGATCGGCGTGTTCCCTTAAGCACTGGGTTAATTCTCTTTTTATTTCGTCTGGTAGGTCTGCGCCGATCTTGACCGTCTTTGTTGGATCATCTCCCAACATCACTCTGATGAATTCCCCGTCCGGTTTCGGTCGTTCTGGCCTTTTTTCTGAATGAGGATGCTGAGTGCTACCTTTCTCTTCGTCCGAGCTCTCTGGATCGAAGCGTGCGTCTAAATCCATTACATTTACCTCTGAAAACTTCACTTTCTCTTCTTTCGCAGACGTACTTTTTGATGCAAGTTCGGCTTTGTCTCTTGCAGAAATTTCAGCTTTGAGAAGGAGGTAATAGCATCTTTCGGAGGATTCTAGATCGGCATTGATAGTTACTACCTCGTTACTTTGAGAGTGAAACTTCATTTTTAGATGTCTGATGAGAAGTCACCGCCCGAGTTTCCCAAAGTCGGCCTCCCAATGATGCAATTGTAGATTGATGAGCAAGGTAGTACCATGAATTTAACCAAAATTGTCCGAGATAAAGGTTCCTCTCCAAAAGTGACCCTTAAGTCTATGTAACCCATCGGTCTAGTTCGGGAACCATTGAACCGGAGAGATCCGTTCGTGATAGGAAAAAGTTCCTTGGTGTAATTCCAATTTTTCCGATTACATCGAAGAACATGATGTCACAAGAGTGCCTTGGTCAATTAAAATTCTTCTTATCTCTTTCTCGGCCATTATCTTTGAGATTAACGATGGAATGTCTTCGTTTACCTTCCCGTTTAGAAGATCGTCATCTCCAAATGACAATGGGGACGAGTTGCTCTTTGGTTGGGCGATGATGTAGATGCTACACATTGAATTTCCTTCCACTTTCTTTTGATTGTTCTTGCTGTAGCTCCTTGGACTTCACCACCTGAGATTACCATTACCACAGGTCGGCCTCTACTCCTTCGATTGTCTGGCTCTTCCTTATAATCTACGATTTCTTTCCCTCTTACTTCGTCAACCTCTTTCTCTTGTTTGATGCTTTTCTCTTGTTGGAATGGCTTCTTGACATACTGCCCGAGTTTTCCTTTTTTGATAAGGTCTTCAATGTCGTCTTTTAAGGCGTTGCACCGATTTGTGTCGTGGCCGGCGCTTTGGTGATAACGACAGTACTTGTTGTTCCTCATTCCCGGCCTTTGGGGAATAGGATCAGGATACCTTACGTGTTTGAATTCATTGTTCTGACATTCTTGCAAAATCTTCTCCTTTCCACATATGAGTTCGGTGTAGTCTCGATGTCGCCCTTGTCGAGGTTTGAATTCCCTAGATGGACCGCCGGTCTGGAATCTCCGAGGAATTTCAGTATTAGGATTTGACTTTTCGACTCGGGGTCGGCTCTCTTTGGTTTGGTTTGCTACACTTTTCACAAAGAACTTGCTAGCTTCATCGCCTTCCTCATGATCTATGTACTTCTCTGAAAGTCGGAGGAACTCCCCTAAAGTTGAGGGTTGGTTTATGCTTACGTCAATTTGGAATAAAGTGCCTCTGCGTAAACCCTGGGATAGGAAATACAGACGGAATTCCTCATTTAACCCATGCACCTTTCCGGCCTCAGTGTTGAATCTTGCAATGTAAGACCGGATAGATTCATCATCGGCTTGGTGGATTGCATGCAACACCATCCATGATTTCGGTCTTGGTGAAGGAATGCGCGAAGCTCGCCGAGAATAACTTGGAAAGTTGTTCCCAGGAAGAGATTGAATTTGCCGGGATGTCTCTGAACCATAAACCTGCAGATTTTTCAAGGGTGAGGGAAAAAAGTCTACACATGATCTCACCTGGAGCATTCGGTATTGCATCATGGTTTCATAGTACTCTAAATGAACATCTGGGTCTCCGAGTCCGTCATAAATTTTCAAGTGTTCAGGAGGTTTCTCCAAACCTCTGGGAACAGGGAAATAATCTATTTCCGAAGTGAACGGCCCTCTTCTCGGTGGTTGCACCTCCAGTTTCTTCTCCTGGTTTCGAGCTTTGCGAGGTTGGTAATTGGAATGATGTTGTTTTCGTTCCGGGGTTCTCTCTTTATAGTAGCGATGTCCTCGCCTTGGAGGACTTCCTTTGCTCCTAGATCGTTGTCTGCGTGGTGAGGATGATGCATTAGAGGAATCTTCTTCGCCAGAGTCCTCTATATCTCTAAGAGTTGCCCTCGACTCTTCTCTTCCTCGTCTTCTAGGGGGAGAGCGGTGATAATGACGTCGTCTCGGGGGAGAACGATGTCGTCTTCGGAGCTCAGTTGTTCTGCCGGGTTGCTCGGGCTCTTCTATCGGGTTCATCCGGGATCATATCGTTTGCGGAGAACCCCGATCCGCAATATCTCGGGCCCGATAACTCGCAACCTCGGCTTCTAATTCGGATATACGGAGGCTCCTAGCTTGAGATGCTTCATTATCTTTGATTTAGAATTTGAACAAGTCGTTGTAAAGTGTTTACCGGAGCAGGAATGATCATTGGAGGTGAAGGAACTCGATTTGAGGTTGACTCTCTGTTATTGACATTTCGGTCGAAGATTGGATCGTTATCGCAATCCCTCGGGGTTCCTTCTTCTTGTGATCGGATTATACTTGCTATCCGCATAACCGGTTTGTAATCGGGATCCATGGTGATCAAAGATAAATAGATAAAGTTTTTAATGAGTTCGGGAAAAGCTCCCACCGTGGTCGCCAATGTTTCATGCATCGTATCTATGGATAAGTATATCCAGAGATAGTTGGTAGGTGATAAGGTTTGATCAATATAGAGTTATGTCCGAGTTACGTCCGAGTGATGTTCCGAAAGTGAGGTGGGGTGTACCGCATGCATACTCCGATGCTAAAGTCGATGCTTGATGGAATTAATGCAGTTGAGTCGTATTTAATGCGTACCTCTCTCATTGGAATAAATGCAGTATTTATAGGTTTGGGAGGCACTTGGGTGTCATCATCTGAACCATCGGTTGTGGAGGTGCATGGCTGGCTGTTGGATGAATGATTATGGGCCTTGGCTGTTGAGGGCCCAATCAGTTGGCCTTTTGAGCAGATAGGGGTGCGAATAGTAGGCGTGTGATTTCTCCATAACACCAATTAAGTCCATCGTTACAAGCTGCCTTTGTTTCTCTTTTACCACACTCTTCTTTGTCAGTTGGTGCTGCCGTCAGCACCTCGCTTTCCCTTGCTTCCTTTGGTTAGCAGCGCTAACCCCCCTTAATTCTAGGTTTAAATTTCAGCACTTTTAAATTAGGCTAAATTACTGTTTTGGTCCTTTATCTTTGGTCTTAATTTCATTTTGGTCATTTATCTTTTTTTTTTCTCGTTTTGGTCCCTCATGTTTCATTTTTGTGTCAATTTGGTCCTTTTTTGTAATTTTTGTGTCAAAGAAGATGGATGGAAAATTACAAAAAAGGACCAAATTGACACAAATTGACACAAAAATGAAACATGAGGGACCAAAACGAGAAAAAAAAAAGATAAAGGACCAAAATGAAATTAAGGCTAAAGATAAAGGACCAAAACAACAATTTAGCCTTTAAATTATAGTCCCTCTGTTTCAAAAAGACCGTCGTTTTAACAAAGTTAAAAATTTTCATAATAAGAGTCGTTTTCAGTTTCCAATGCAGGGAGAGTAGTATTTGGGAAAAGCTAATATTAATCCTCTCATACCTCAAACTCTACGCAACCATACACATATAGTTAATGCAATTTTTATATTTTAATAATAATAAAGGCCGAGGCTTTTCATTTTATGGTCCTGGAGTGACTTTTCTTTTAGCAACATTAAATATTATCGTAACTATGTGTGTTTTGTTATTAAATAAAATCAAAAAGAAAATAAATATTTAGTGAGGTTAATTTAGTAAAATTAGTATGTTTGTCAACTAATTTAATACGTACCTTTCTTAATTTGTATAACGAAACCTTAAACGACAATTATTTTGAAACGGAGGAAGTATAGGGTTTATGTTGGGCCCCCAAACATGGTATTACTATTGTGTGATCCGCAAAAATTTATAAGAAGCAAGGCCGACTAATATATTTCTTTTTGGGCCCATGCTTCTTCCAACCCCCTACTAGTTACTCACTAGACACTCCTTTGCCCTATGAAATTACAAAAATACCCTCACTAAAAAAACAAAATTCTAAACTCAACCATCACTCTCACTCTCACTCTCATCCCATACACCCCCTAAACCTCTAAACACTCATTACTCTCACTCTCATCACTCACTCACATTCCACACCCTTACCTCAATCTAATCTAACATCTCAAGCTGAAATCTACCTCCATTTAGTATCAACATTAAGGTATGTAGCTCATTCTATGGATTTGTAGTTTTATTTCGCGCATTCTTGTTCATTTGCGTTTTTTTTTGAAATCGCGCACGGTTCGGACCTGCAGAGGTCGAACCTGCGCGGCCAAGCGTGCGCCGAACCTACTAAAATAAGGGGTCTCTATATTGCGGTTGTTCGGCCAAGCATGCACCGAACTGGTTCGCATGTCTGTGATTCGAACCTACCTGTTACACAGAATCTGCAGAATTTCTGGTTTTTAACTCATTGTTTGATTTTTTTTTCCAAATTTGTAGGTTTAAAGATGGATGACTGTGGCCCCTATACCCTATCCCTAGCTAATTCAATTGTTGTGGTTCATTCGAGTTCATTCCAAACCGATCAAGTCTTTGCTACTCGTGATGAGTTGCCGGTTTATGTTCGTTCTGTTGCGCGTACTCTTGGGATGGTTATTGTCATCAATCGATCGGACAATGGGGCGAGGTTGTTGCAAGTTTCGTCTAAAGGGAAAGTTTATAAAAAACTTGGAGGATGAATATTGTTTGTTATGTGTGGCATACATAACCACGCATTACAGACTTACCCTCAAGGTCATCCACATGATAATAGATTAACAACTGAGCAGAAGGAAGTGGTTTCAAGAATGACGAAGAACTTGATTGGTCCGAATTGAATCTTGGCCGAGCTGAGGTCTACTTACCCTAGAGACGACCACTTCAATCTGAAGCAATTTCACATCGTACGGTCAAGGTTAAGATCAACTAATCGTCAGGGTAGGACTGAACTACAACAGTTGATGAATTTGCTGGAGCGTGATAGGTGTATTTATTGACACAGAGTTGATGAAGGGTCTGACATTGTGAAGGACATTTTTTGGGCACACCTAGACTCAGTGGAGCTATTGAATACATTTCCTATTGTTTTGATGATCGATTCCACATACAAGACCAACCGGTATAGGTATCTGTTGGTTGAGATTGTCGGTGTGACATCAACCGATCATACTTTCTCAGTTGCATTCGCATATGTCAATTGGGATAAGAAGGGTAATTTTATATGGGTACTTGAAAAACTGAAGGGATTGTTTAGAAGACCGGAAGATATGCCAAATGTGATACTTACCGACAGTGACACAACTATTATGAATGCTTTGACCATTGTTTTTCGACTTCCGAGAACTTGTTGTGCCAATTTCACATAAAGAAGAATGTCAGGGCAAAGGCAAGGTTGTTGATCCATCCTGTGGTTGTTGCTGAGGGGTAGGAAGAGCGTCTGATGGACCGAGTTAATGAAGTCATGGAATATTTCTAGAAAGTTGTCCACGCGAAGACTGAGGAAGCTTATGAGTTGGCTTTGGGCTAATTTGAGGCGATATGTCAACCTTTTGACAACTTTGTTTCATATGTGAAGAAGACGTGGACCGACCCCCATAAAGAGAGATTTGTAGAAGCGTGGATAAGCCGTCATATGCACCTAGGCAACACCACCACCAACCGTGTGGAATCGACACACTCGGCTTTAAAGAATGTTCTACATTACAGTAGGGGTTATATGTGTAAGTGTTATGATTCGGTGAATGAGATGCTTAAGACACAACATGGTGAGTTGAAGTGACATTTTGAGTTGAGTCTAAGAAGAGTCAAATTTAGTCATTGGAGCAAAATTTATGACAACCTTAAGGGCTTATTTTCTTCATGTGTAATGGACTATCTCAACAAAGAGTTCAAGCGTAGCTCCTTTGGGATGGCCTCTTCCGAATGCGAGATAAGAACGACGCACAGTCTGCCGTGTGCATGTGAGCTTGCTAGGTAATTCATTGAACTAACTCTTTTAGATTTATATAACATATAATGATTATGTTTGTAATCTGACATTCATATATTTTGTAGTTACATGGTGAACCTGTCTCGCATTCTGTTGGATATAATACATAATTATTGAAAGAGGCTTACTTTTGTTGTTTCCCATAATGAAGAAGACTCTGAAACCCCAAATGATGATCTTAATTTGAAGATTGAATTTGAGGCTATACAACGGAGGTTTGATGCCGCTGATCGTGATGGTAAAGTAATGATAAAGCAAAAAGCACGTGAGTTGGCATTCCCGGACACTACTTCCATGTTTCCACCTCCGGAACGAGTCACTACAAAGGGTGCACCTAAGAAGGATAAGGGAAAGAAAAAGGAGAAGAAGAGCGATGAATTCTCAACAAAGCGAGAGCCATCATTGTGGGAACATGTTGATAATTTTTTTGATTCACAAGAAGAGAGCACCTCCACTGCTGCACAGTTACGCAAAGTACATACTCCACTGGTGTCAAATTCATCAACTCCAGGACAGAGTAGAAGTTCCTCCCCAAGTACCTTTCCGGTACCTAAAGGTGGACCACCTAAACCAAAAATGGCTAAAAGTGGAGCTCCTACACCGCCATTACCAAAGAAGTTTGATCCTACTCCATCACAAATCGAGCAACCAACCCAAACAACAAGTTCCAACCTCGCACTCACTCAAATTCAGGGGATAACACTAAACCCAACCCCTCCCATCATTCGGTCAGGAGCATACAATCAATTCATAGATTATATGCCGAAGGAGATGCATCGCTTTGTTGAGGATTTAGTGAATGTGCAAGGTGACGGTAACTGCGAGTTTCAGTGCTTTGTTAAACTACTTGGAAGAGGTGAGAACGATTTCTGGAGCGTGAGGAATGAATTATTTGAAGAGTTACAGAAAAACATCGATTTGTAAACCAACTTGTTTGATGGGATGTCCAAAGTCCACCATATTATGAAGGCTTTGAAGAAACAACATAGGGAAGTTACAGGAGCAGAGAATTGGATGATTGTTCTAGAATGTGCTTATTTGGCTGCAAATAAATACAAGGCCATGATTGTTTGTTGGTATCGTGCTCTTCCCTTTTCTGTTTATCCATTTCTCATTGCACCAATCAGGAATGCACCGGTCTTCCACATATTGTTCATGAGTAACACTTTGTTACGCCGGTTATGAAGAGAGGCTCCCCAATGCTAGGAACAATTACGTCATGGACAAAATGGAGGAAAGACATAGCAAAGGAGTGTCCCAGGAAATATACAAGACCTTTGCAACAGTATAAAACTTTAAACCCCTATTCACATGTTCCTCAAACTGTTGACTTGAGCAAAGATTGATTTTGATTTTTTTTTTGAATTTCTTTGTGATTTTAATGATTTCATTATATATGTATAAGACAATTGTATTAAGACAATATCATGTTTTCTTGCTCTAATTGAGTGATTTAGATTCATTCAAGTAGTTATTTTAGACGTGAAATTACAAGTTTTTTGGAAAAAAAAACTGCTTTGACAAAATTCTTTGCCCGTAAACCGATCGCTTTCACAAATATCAAAGCGAGTTCGCCCTCCCAAATTCGAACCAGGCCGCATTTTACACAACCGAATCTTACAAAACTTAAGGTTCGCTGGAGGTCCAATCAAACCGTGTATTTTTCAAGGTTCGATGGAGGTTCAATCGAACTCGTTCGATTACCCGTGCGACGAACGGTGCATTTTTGTCTGTCACCTGATTTTCACGTGAGAGCAATTTAGGATTAAATTAAAATTGGGAGTGTATCGATGAGTAGCCGGAGAGTTCAAGAAGCATGTGTCTCTTTTGTTTCGGCGCCTATTCCTAGTGTCTTATGAATATCTTATTACTATTATTTTGCTGACCTAATAGTGTTGTAATTTCCCAATTATCTTACTACGTACTGATCATGGAAAACTAAACTGGATTAATATCCTTTCTCTCGTAGGAAAATCCCAAGCGCAAGCTACTTTACTAATTATTATATATATTATTTATGTATCTCTACTTTAACTAGTACTTTAGGTGATCACTTCATAAAGTAAACTGTTTATCATTTCACTTATCTTAGGCTAGTATAAGAATAAGGATCTATTCCATTCTAAGCTTGTAACCTACTATCTTATAGTTTGGAACTACCCTCTCTGAATGATGGCTACATCAAAACTCTCTTCCAAAAGAAAAATAACTCTGATAAGTCCATATCACATATTTGTTTTGAATGTTAAAAACTATTCTTTGAATGAAGATTTTAATGAAGATTAGTAAAGTTTGAGCAGAATTTGTGAATATTTGAATCTAGTTTTTGTGTAGTGGTTATGTAGGTTTCTTTCACTACAAGAAAAACTTGTTTTAGCCACCAACAATTGCCACGGAGATTATTCCGTCAGTAATTTGTCACGGATTTGCTACGGAATGTGTAAAAAGTAAGAGCGGGAAATTTCCCGCTGGTGTTTGCCACGGATTTGCCACGGACATGTGAAAGGACAGAAATTTGCGACGGAGATGCCGTGGCAAGTCCGTGGCAAACCATTTATCAAAATAAAACACCCACGATCCCTAAAACCCTTTCAGTACGTTCTTCTTTCTCTCCTAAAAAACAAAACGCTCTCTTCTTCTCCTCACCCTCTCGCTCTCCTCACCACAACCCGCCTCCCTCACTCTCAATCACCACCACCTCACCTCCACCCACACTCCCCACCGTCCTCATTCAACTTCTCTACTGCTGAAACCCTAACCTCACCTTTCTCTAATCCCTAAATCAAATCCAGCGTCCATCCTCATTCAACTTCTCTACTGCTGAAATTCGCTCGCGCCCAACAAGCCCCAGTGCCACCATCGCCGGCCGGAGCCACTGCAGCAAGAAGGACGACCGCCGGACCGAAATTTTGATTCACGCTAACTAAGGTTTGGCTTTCCCTTCCGTTTGAGATTTTAACCAGCAACCCTAACCTTGAAGTTTCAGATCTGAAAATTATAATAAAGGTAAGGAAAGTCTATCATCAGACTCCATGTTTATTTTTTTTAGTTTCCCCTCTTTTTCATACTTCTCCACTGTTGTCTTAACTTGGTTATATATTGTATGTGCCCTTAGAGGTGGTTCGTTTGACATATTGGGTTTTGTATACTCATTGACATTCTGATTTTACTTCTGTTTTTCAACCTGAGAATTTAAGTAATTGTGATTTTTGGTCAAATACTTGGTTATATATTGTATGTGCTCTGTTACCAATCCCTTAATGGGGGTTGTCCCAAAGGCTGGAGGTTTCCCACCACTCAGTGCTCATGGTGTAAGTTAAACAATGGGATTTGATTAATCTGTGTTTTACTAGTAACGCTCTTCTATACTTGTTATGAGTTTTATGACTTCATACTTATTATGACTCTATACCTCCTTCATTCCATTTTAGGGTATCTCCCAAAAGCTTTGGCAATGGTTTATGAAGATGTTGAATTTGAAAGAATAGCTGCTATAAAGATTCAGTCTGCCTTTCGCTCTTATTTGGTATGAATTTCTCTCTATGTTCATCTTTTTCTTATGGCCACATCTATCTCTGCAGTTTCGCACAGAGAATATCTGGTTCGCACAGAAAAAATCTTAACAATCTGCATGAAAATTTTCAGGCAAGGAAACCACTACATGCTTTAAGAGGATTAGTGAAGATACAAGCACTAGTTAGAGGTCACCTTGTTAGGAAACAAACATCTGCCACGTTGCGTAGCATGCACGCGTTGATGGCCATACAAGTTCGAGCTCGAATCAACAGAATTCAGGTGGTAGAAGAAACAATTCTCCTTGCAAAACAACACAGAGAAGAAATTCCCTACTTCAAGAGAGAAGAAATTCCCTACTTCAAAGGTCTCATGACAGAAGAAAATAAAGTAAGCTTCTGCAAAATATTCCCAATGTTATCATCAGAAGATTAGCATGATTAATTTTTAATTAATAAACTAGTACTCAATTTAAAGTAAATCATTTGAAAATCCATGTTAATTTTTTTTTGGCTAATTTTAAGTTTCATGTTCTGCTATGCTGTAAGAATATATGTAACTATAATGTTACTGTTATTTATAGGATTCAAGGGATATGCATCTGAAAGAAATGTTAGGGGCTTTGAAAAGTAAAAGTGGACCTCTTGATTGGGCATATATTAAAAGTGGACCTCTTAATTTTAAGTTTCATGTTCTGCTATGCTGCAAGAATATCTGTAACTATAATGTTACAATATGTTTTTGACTTCTTCTGGTATCACATGGACTGAGAGTTGACATTGGTTCCATGCTTGATATGCATTCTAATCATGTAATGAAAAACATACTGAAGATGTATGATATTCACTTTTTTTTTTGATGATCTATCTACTAATGCATAAAGCATATAACATTTTCTATCTAATAATTATACAATACACAATTTAGGGTTGAGGGTGTTACAATATGTTAGAACTTTTCATGACTGAGAGTACTTGATTAAGTTGATTTGCTCATGCTTTCCCACCTGACATTGTTATTTAGGTTACAAATTTTGTTATTTTTTTTGATGATCTTAATTGAGATAGTATAAGCATAGTTTTCAGATTGTTGGTTGCATGATAGTGCCACAGGCCTGGCAGTTGCAAAACTTTTGGCTGAGTAGATGCCTGTTGCAAAACTTACTGCCTCGGGTACTCCCAATTTCATGAAAACAGAAGATGGAAATGATTCTTTGGATACCATAATCAGACAAGCAATTGGGAAAGAACCTTTCCTTTCCTTTCCTAGGCGTGACGACATGATTCGATTTCATGGATTCAATTACTTCATGCTTTAGATCAGCAAGGTATTAGCAATCATTTTAGATATTATATTTGAGGGTTTGTTTTTCAAAGGCATTTAGGAAATATCAACTTGTATAAACTTAACATTTCTTTGGTAAAGGAGCTTTTAACCACGTGATTAGTTAGTTGTCCTTAAACAGTCAAATTAAAATCTCTGGACTACAGTTGAGTTTGTAACTGACGTATTCAACACTAGCAGAATTATATGTAAAATGTATCAATTTTTTATTTTTATTTTGGTCAGTTGTGCATCTGATTCCAAACCTAATTTTTCTGATATAATCTCTGATTCATTTCACAGAACTTCCAGGATGGCCTTTGCTCTCTCCTGTGAAGGCTTAGTTGCAGAGGTGTAACAAGTGTACTCGAGAATTTTGGTCTCCCATTAATTATAGAAGACACGTGTACACCATCGGTTGAAAAAGCTTGATAATGTTATCTTTATATCTCACAAGTGGAAACATTTATCTACCACATTGTCGTTCCTAGTTCAAAGCTTTTCTTTGCTGGTGTAGAGTTTTTGTTTATTTCTTTTCCAAGTCTTCCTCAGTTTTAGCTAATGGTTCTTACATATTGTAGGACTTTAAGAAAAATAGGGATCTTCTAGGGGCATATTGGGATAAGGTAATCTTTCATCATTGTGGACTTTACATATATGAAGAATGCATCTTGTTTTATTGTACTGATTTTTTCATAATTTGTGTAGCTTTCTGTAGAAGAGGCAAAGGAAGTTGTGTCATTTAACAATGTAATGCTAGAGGTAAAACCTTTTTGCTCGTTACACCCTTGGTTTATTTCTGTACGAAATTATTTTAATGTGAGTTGCCTTGCACACATACGGTGATATGTCAAATATATTAAGCTATGATTAGTAGAAATGGAAGTAGGGGAGGTTGAGTGACATGCCTCTCTGATCCACGTCTTCACACACTCATTTTATTTTTTCACACTCTTTCATTTATGTTTCAGTTTCTTGTGTTGTATTTTGTTTGACTATCCAAGTTCTTTCTAACTGCCATATTGGATTTGAAAGCTTTCCTGCTGTTTCTTTGAAAGATTGAGGTTCCTTTTCAATGTGAATATGATTTTTAAACCTCTTATCCATTCTTCTTGCCCCTGGAAGTATTATTAATTATATATCTCTTTTTGAATTTGAGATTTCTTCGAAAAGACGAGTTACAAACACAAAGACATGTCAATCTCGTGTGGTTCCCTTTGTTAGCTCTTATTGTTTTGAACTTCTCATTTTTTTCCCTAATTAATCTAACAATCTTGTATTCTCGTTTTTCCTCCTCTGTAAATGCTTTCCAGAAGTTCCGTGGTCTTCAATTTTAAAAGCTCTCTCAAATCTTGAAAACAAGGATTTTCTTCTCTGCAGAGACTATCTTAGAGTCAAGTTGGATTCGCCTTTTGGTAAGAAATATTGCGGTATTACTTACCAATTGTTCTATCTACTTATTTATGTTGGATGCATTCATTTGGTTTATAATGCAATACATATCTACACTCATTTTGCGAGGATATTGTTCAATCCAGCCTTCTAGTTTTCCTATATCTTCTCGGGAGTTGTTCAAGATCCTTGATGAATCCAAAGGAAAAACATTTTTATGGAGCAAAGAAGTGACAATGCAAAGATATGTTTTCGATGGAGAGGCTGGAAAGATTGGTCTTGAACAAGAAAACCTAGTTGCTTGCACAAGTTTCCTGCTAGAGCATAAATTGGTAATGGTTTTCTCCCTAACTTCAAAATCTTGTCCCTTTTGTTTTGTTGTAAAAAAACTCTCTCTCTCTCTCTCTCTCATGTGGTACTTTCAGCAATGCTTTAAAGAAGGTCTATCATCTTGAATTATTGGTCATTTAGCTGTAATTTTATTAAAGATTTGCAATACAACTATCCTCCCCTGCAGCATACAGGAAAGCCACTTCCACTAACTTGCACTCCCATAAAGTTTGGAACTTGGATGGGGAATCGGGAGACATCTTTGATACACTTGATGCAATTACAAGGTACTTGGATATTGGTACTTATAGTGAATGGGATGAAGAAAAGAAACTGGACTTCTTAACAAGAGAGTCAAGGGAAAGAGGCCACTAGTTCCCGCTCATATAGAGGTGAGAGACTACTGTTTAACAAACCGGTAGATGTATATCTTATAGGATGGGAAAGTTTATAAGTCTATTTTAGAAAAGGAAAAAAGTTGATGAGAGTGGATCTTTCTATATGATTTGTTGAATCTTGATTAGCTATATATTTGCAATTGTGGTCTTTTTAGTTGAGGCTTGATTTTACTCCCACCTCAACATTGCTGGCTATTTCTGATTGTATCTTGATTTCTTTTAGGTTTCTGCTGATGTCAAAGAAGTCTTGGATACATTCCGAATTGCTGCTGAACTAGGGAGCGACACACTTGGAGCCTATGTGATCTCCATGGCCTCAAATGTATGACTAGCTGCTTCTTTTAGCAAATTTGTCACATGTCCAAGTTTTCCCTTAGCTCCTTCCTAGTAACTAATTATTCTAATTAGTCACATTCATTGTGATAGATAGATATGTAATTATTCTAATTACAATATAAATAGAAGGGATGTGTGCTCTGTTTACATACACAGTAATTACGCAAAATTACACTTGCTAACTGCATGTTTACATGCAGATTGAAAGATAACCCAATTTGTGAAGAAGTTGGAGTAGTAGGAAACTACTGCTCCATTTATTTTTTTAATTTTTTTTTAAAAATTTGCGACGGATTTGCCACCGATTTGCAACGAAAATTTGCGACGGATTTGCGACGAAAATTTGCCACGGCTTTGCGACGGAAAAATTTGCCACAGATTTGCAACGAAAAAATTTGCCACGGAAATTCCGTGGCAAACGATTTGCGACGAGTGTTTTTGCCACCAATTTTTGTCCGTGGCAAATGGTATTTTGCCACAGAAATTTGTGCATTTTCGATGGAAATGTCCGTGGCAAATCAGCGATTTTCTTGTAGTGTTTGTGTTTATGTGCTCAAGAACTAGATCAAAATGAAGAACAAGTTGTGCAAACAAGAAGTGAAGTTGGAGCGATTTAGGGAACGCTAAATAGCAGCAAGTTTATGGCAACACCAGACAACACCCGACGGTCTCATTTGGTACTAAACATCCATTGGTCGAGTTAGTCTTGTTTCAATTGCGCGTAAGTCACGTGTAAGCGCCAGTGACGCGCAATATTTCAAAACTTTTCCAGAACTGTTGCGCGGACGTTGTGCGTAAGCGCCAGTCACGCGCAAGTCGGCAGTAGTGATCTAGTACCTTTTGTGCGTATATTGCGCGTACGCACCTGAACAGAGCTGATGTGCGAAATCACTTAAATGGCGACTGGGAACTCAAAAAAGAAAAGAGTTTTTTACACTCTTGGAAATCCTAGAACTCAAAGGCACTCATTCCATCTCATCTCTATTGAAGATTCAAGGCTTGGGAATAAGATTTGGAGCTTCAAATGAGTTCATCTTGTTCATTCAAGTGTAATTTCTGTTTTTCCTCTTCTTCCTCTATGCGTAGGTAAATCTCTTTTTGTTAGGGATTAATGAATATTGAGGAAGCAATATTGTAGTTGGTTTAGGTCTATTTTTATGTTATATTCTCTCTTACTTTGTGTATTGAATCTTTGTTCTTAATGCTTTTTATGACTTGATCACTCATGAGATGATCTATGATTTGTTTATGGAATGGAAATTTTATATTTGAATGTTTGAGATTGAATACCTTCAACTCTTAGCTTAGGAATAATATTTGAGTTGTTGTATATTGCAAACCATTGATTGTAATGCTTGTTGTCAATTAGAATCACCTTAGGGATTAGGGCTTTTAGTTATCAACAAAGGATAAATTGCCTAAGGAATTAGGAATTAGTTAATGTTGTGGGTTTGATAACAAAGTTAAAGTGAGAGTAATTTTCTAATTCAAATCAATTGCGATAATGTGGAATCAATAGGAGTTTGTCCCTAACATTCTTTACCATATCATATTTTCAAGAGTTCTTCGGTTTCTATTAACATAAAAAGAACAAAAACATTCAATTGTGTTAACTTTAAAGTTCGGTTACTCTATTATATCAACCAACCACCAATTTATATTGTTAGCATTTATTGGTAATTGCATTTGATCCTTGAGGACGATATTCGGTTCTTACCTATTTATTACTTGCGACGATTGGGTACACTTGCCGAAATCTTAAAAAGTTTTTGGCGCCGTTGCCGGGGATCAAAATTACAATTACCAGTAAATTCAAAGGCAACAAATAATTTGAACCACTGCATACTTTAGTTTGTTTTTAGTTTTCTTGTTTCTTTTTACTTTATACATATATTTTTTTTTATCTTTTTACCACTTTTACTCCCTTGATTCTATGAAAGTCAGGTGAATACTTTGTAAATCATGGAGTCCGTACTACCGCAAGTTCGGTGTTGTTGTTGTGGAGGACCACATTTAAATGGTGATTGTGAGACATACTCCTATTGTGATCTTTGTGGGAAGAATCTTGTGTATTGCTCTTGTGAACTAGAATGGATACTCATTGATGAGTCCTATTCTTGGTTGGCTCAACCTAAAATTCTTGTGGAGCCAGAGTGGATAGTCATTGACAAATCATATCAATGGTTAGCAGAAGAACAATCACTTCATAAAAATTCGGAACAAGAAGAACCAGGCTTAATAATAGAAGAATCATGGGAGAAAAGGAAAGATGAGGAAGAAAAAGAATTGAACCGGGAGGGTCCTATTGTTTGGAGGGAAGTTAAAAACTCTTAATCTTGGGAAGGTGTGGAAATCCAACAAGAAATCACCTAACAAATCATTTTCCCTTCTCATCTTTTGAGAAGCAAGGAAGATGGGAGTGAAGAGCTTGATCGATATTTAGACTCCTTCTATGACTTGTTCGTCATCCTTCACCTTGAGAGGGTATGGAAGCATATGCAATTGTACCTCAAGTTCATGAATTTCCTGCCTCATAAACAGAAGAAGAAGGATGATGTGTTCTTCGTGTCATATGTTCCACCTTGAGAGAGTGGAGTTGCAGCGTCAAGCTATAGACAATAAACAAGCGCTTCTTGAGAGTCAACCCAAGTTTCTCAGCCCTTATCTTTTAAATTTTTGCATTATTTTTATTTTATTAGTGCTTTATGGTGCATCTAGGACACACTCACACACTTTGCGGCAAGTTAGAATAGATTTTTGTTCAAGTAAGAACAACTGACCCGGTAACAATGCACGTGAAAGGCACTTGTGCGCATCATACATGCACCCTTCTCTATGATTATGCGTGTGTCGTGCGAGTATTTTGTGCATACGCGCTTCTTGGATTTAATGATCAGAGCCCAACTCGCACTTCATTTCTTTTTCATCACATTTTCGACATCTTTCACCTCTAGTGCACACTATACTTCCTACCCCAAGGCACCTAAGTGAGAAATTGTTGTAGGGGGTTCCTACAAACCATCCTCTTGCATTTTAGAACATCATTCATCAAATAAGTGCTCATCTTTTGAAAGTAAAATCCTCTCAAATTGCTTTCATGTATCTTGCTTGATGAATTTGAAATTTTTGGTGATGTTGATGTAGGAATTGTTCTGTTGGCTGTTATTTTGTTAACTTGTGTGCTAAATTTTAAAGAGAAACAAGTTTGAGTGTGTAAAGTTTGTGGTGATTTGTTGTTCATATGTAGAGTAATTGTGCATATTAGATGTTTGTATAAATGTCTAAATCCAAATTTTGTGAGCAGCAAGCATTGTGCATGAAAATTGTTTGATAAAATGTTTAAGTGAGTTTAATGTTTCTATTGATAGATTCATTGTGAAATTATTTTGAGGAACATTACTCACTTTTGTTTTTGTGCACTAACCCCTCACCCCACTTGGACACAAACTTTGAATGTGTTGTGAATAGGACATGGCTGACAGAGTACCAATGAGGAAGAAGTCTTCCCGTACTCCAACAACTCTGAGTGAAGAGCGGTTTGATGTAATGCTAATATCTTCTAGGCACATTCTCGGTGGTCCGATCTTAATGGACAGGGGCAATAGTTCCCCAGATGCAGGTTTTACGGTTGAGTGAGCTACTCACCGTTGTGGTTTTTCTTCTTTCCCCCGTATTGTCTTTATCTTTGTTATTGCTTTTTAAACTATTGTTACATTGGAACTTGTTTTGTTTCTGAAACAATTTTTGTTCATGCCATGTGATGTAAAAGCTACATTCCTACAAATGTTTGATCATGTTTCTATTTGATGGAGGAATGTAGTTTTCACGGATAACTCTTATTAGATTGTGATTTTCAATGTTCTTTTGATGCTATGCTCTTAAATTTTATGAACCAGCTTAAATGGGACTGATCATGCATCTTGTTGTTCTAAATCCCTTGGATGAAAACCCTTAGAGGGATCTTCTGTGACATTTGATTACTTGAATCATTTTGCTTAATACCCTATCATGAATAACCTGTGAGTGTAACACCCACTTTTCTCAACGGTAATTTAATTTAAAAATCAGAGTTCAAAAATCGTTTTTCTTTTAAAAAGATACATCCTCAAGGGAATGCTACGTTCACCAAAACATCACTTTAATCTAGTCAGCAATACTTTTCACAAATAAATATAATTGCGTGATACATAGCACGACTTTAATGGGGCGAACCCTCAAAACACTGGTTCCTTAAGTAAGTTATACATCACCAACTTACAGTTCAACAACTTAAACTAAAACAACTAATAGACTACTCGTCCCCCCTAGTGCTCCATATCAGAGCAAGACGCCACAACCAGACTGAGGAAGGAAGAACCTTCACTCGGGATCACCTGCACGTTGCCGACATAAGAAGCAACATAAAAAGCAGAAGGGTGAGTCTCTAACACATATAATAAAATGTATGGTAAACATTATGTTAGAGAAAGGCAACTAGAAAAGACCCCTACTCACTAGACAAACACACATCATCAAGTTATGACACACCAACTCATAATCATCAAGAACATCACCAATTGCATGAGTATATGCATGAATGCAACCCAAACTCCACGGGCATATGCATGTGGATCCATCACCAAAATAAGCCTTGAGGGCACTCACCAATAAGGCCGAAGCCTACTCACCAATAAATGCACATTGTTTATGTGACGCCATGAACAATGCACCATAACACACCATATTCACCATATTGAGCAAATAAACATAATCACCAATAATTAATAGACTCGCCATTGCTATTAATTAACTCACCATCACCAAAAAGAGGTCATAGACCCATCACCAAAATAAGCCTTGAGGGCACTCACCAATAATTTATAATAAGGCCGAAGCCTACTCACCAATAATTAATTTCCCATTAGAAACATCTCCACTTAACACACCTCCAATTATAGCTCTAAGGCTAGCAATTAATCCACCAGTCACACCAACACCAAAATCAATAGCTCTATGGCCTACGTCAAACTCACCGAACACATCGACACCAAAATCAATAGCTCTATGGCTAACCTCAAACTCATCGAGCACATCGACACCAAAAGTAGTGGACTATACTGTCACTGCAAGGACCAAACGTCTCCTAAGGACCAAACGTCACCTAAAGACCAAACGTCACCTAAGGACTAAACTGGCTCCACCATTCAGCCACTTAGATGTACTCGGCACCAAACAACACCCAAATTTGCGCGCCTAGCAAAGAACTCGCGCCACATCAAGGTTAAAACAAAGACTCCTAAGACACTCACACCGCACTCGGCACACATACACTACCTACCCTTCGGCACACCACACCGCACTTTAGCACACCACACCGCACTCCCAAGACACCTACATTACCCTTCGTAACACCACACTCCTTCACATCCACACTTCGACACCTACACGTCGACACCTACACTTCGTCACCACTACAACACTACACTTCGGTACTCCTACACCTTGACAACACTAGCTTCGACATACATACACCTCACTTTGGCAACTACACTTCGGTATACATACTCTACACTTCGGCAACTACACGCCAACTCCCATACACGTACACTTTGTCACGTCAACACGACGGCACTTACACTTCGGTACATCTACACGTTGACTTCCATATACTTCGACCTAGATACACTACACCTCGACAGCTTCACTTCGACTTAGATACATTACACCTCGACAACTTCACTTTGACTTAGATACATTACACCTCGACAGCTTCACTTCGACTTAGATACACTACACCTCGACAGCTTCACTTCGACTTAGATACACTACACTTCGGTTATACTAACTTTGACATCCATATACTACACTTCGGTACTTCTACACTTCAGCACATACATACTTTGACTCACATTTACTACGACGCACACATACTCACTTCAACACACCTACTCTTCTCGGCACACACATACTTCGACGCACATTTACTACGACGCACACCCTTACGCTGACACACTTATGCTTCTCGGCACACCCTTACTTCAACTCACTATCCTTCGACGCACACACCTTCGACCTTCACAAGCTACAACGCACCTAACCCTCATCTTCCCTCTTTTCTTTGATTCTCATACTATGATCAAACTTAAACCACAATTACTACAACACATGTTCATCCTAAATTTGTCCAACACACATCAACGTAATCAATGAAGGTACCGACACCAACAATAGCGTCCTTGCGCTTAGGGTTCCTTAGATCCCATTTCTTTTCTAGGTCTTTCACATGACCAACCATCACTACAAGAAAAAATGAAATTCAAAGGCGTGACTTTGTGGCGGAATTTAATCCGCCAGAAACTTTTTGGCGGATTTTTCTTTTTTTCGGGGGAATGTTCCGCCAGAAAAATTTTGGCGGATTTTTTGGTATTTCCGGGGGAATAGTGGTACTTTGCGGCGGAATAATAGAAGGGAAATTTTTTTTAAAAAAACTAAATATATATCCGCCAGAAAAGCATATACAATCCGCCGAAAAGAGGAATTCAGAAAAGGGGGGGGGGAAATTCAAATTTGAATTCCGCCAGAAATGCTCATATAATCCGCCGAAAATAGCCTCCTTGGTCAACACAATCTCGATTCCGCCGAAACCTCCTTATTTCCGCCGCAAATGTCGCCTCGTACAGAGGGACATCAATTCCGCCGAAAACTCCTTATTTCCGCCGCAATGACGCCTCGGTCAGAGCGTCTCGATTCCGCCGAAAAGTCCTTAATTCAGCCGAAACTGTCCACGTTTCAACAACTCTTTCAACAGCTCTTCCAACAGCTCTTTTATTTATCTACTATAAACCGATTTCACTCTTCACTCTCCCAACACTTCTCTAAAATTTCAACACTTCTCACATTCAATCTTCACTCTTTATCAAAGTTTTGAAGGTATGTTTTAGTTTAAACTTTATTTGAACTTATACTTTGTTTTAACTTATAGTTTCTTACTAATTGTGGTGTTGTTTGTTTAGGATTTGTTTGAGTTTGGTGATCTCTATTTCTTTCTTCAAAGGATTCCGATTTAGCATCAAGTCAGAGTCTTCTCGGCACCACCGGTTAGTTATTGAAGTTATTAGTTGTCATTAAACGTTATTTGATATTATTAGTAAATAAAGTAGTACAAAGTAAAATTAATGTATTTATTACAAAATAGGAAATTATATGTTAATATTTTTTTAATACTTTAAACTTTTTAAATAATTTTTTATGTTAAAAAATGGCAGAATTATATGTTAATAAAATTATATGTTAATAAATTTTTAATAAATAACACATAAATACAACATAAAATAAAATAATGATTATATTTATTAAATTTTAATTTGTGTTAATATTATTTAGAAAATATGAAATATAATAATATAGTAGTTAAAAAAATAAATTTAATGTATTTATTAATATTTAATTTATGTTGATAATACTTTTTAGATAAATTTGTAATATATTAAATTTTCAAAACTTCATTATATAATCATTATTTTGATTAATTTGTTAAAGTTTATTATATTTTTGAAAATCATCATATTATCATTTTTTTATTGTTAAAATTTATTATATATTTGAAAATCATTATATTATCAATTAATATATGAAAGATTTATGATATGTAATTTATTTTCATTTAAATAGTTACATTTAAATAGTTTTGATATGTAATTTATTGTTATATTTTCATTTAGTTTAAATAAGTATGATATGTAATTTATTGTTAATAAAATATTTAATAAAAAAATTGATAGAGTTGTTAGTTAAAATGTTATTTGTTATTAGTTAAAATGTCTAATATTAATAGAATGTATGTATGTGTTAATATTAATAGAATGTATGTATGTGTTAAATGTTGTAATTTATGTGTTAAAAGGTTATTTATGTTGTTAGTTAAAATGAGTAGTATTTATATATAAAATGTCTTACATTGTTAGTGTATGTAAATATGTGTATGTATATATGTGTATTTGAATGTCTGTAAAATATAAAATTTGATTTATTATTTTTGGGTACGTAGTACTAGGATCTTGAAAACATGGATCGTAGTTGGATGTATGATCGATTATTTCCTGGAAGAAGCGGTTTAAAGAGACGTTTTGCAGAAGGAGTAGAAGAGTTTATTTTTTGTGCTAAGCGTGACGAAGGATTTGCGCGAGAAGGGGGAATTAGATGTCCGTGCGCGAAATGTTCAATTCGATTTATAAAAAATGAAGATGAAGTCGAATGCATTTGTACAATAATGGGTTTAGGCGATTATTGGATATGGAGTCGCCACGCAAGTAGCACAGGGTACCGCGTGTAGTCGTTCCTCGCGTTAATGTTCCGGTTGAAGTATATCTTTCAAGTACTAATGTTCCGGTTGAAGAAGTAGCTTCCACATCCGGATCCGCCAAATCATGCAACCCGCGTTAGATGTTTATCGTGGAATGATATCTCATGCCGTTGGAGTAAATTTGGATTTTGAAGAACCGGAATATGATGTCAAGAAGTTCCTAATGAGGAAGCACAATTGTTTTACACGTATTTGAGTGAGACAAATAAACCATTATTTGAAGGATCTAAAGACTCAAAATTATCAATGTGTGTTCGGTTGTTGGGTCTTAAGTCTCAATTTAATGTTGCCGAAGTTGTGCATGGAATATATGACCAAAATGATGTTGGATGCAACCCCTATTAAGGGACTTTTGCCGTAGAGTTATTATAATGCTAAAAGACTGCATCAAGCTTGGCTTAAAATCTAAAAGAATTGATTGTTGTGTCTCTCGTTGCATGCTCTATTATAATAATGAGTTTGGCATAAATGATGGAAATTTGACGGAATGCAAGTTGTGTGGAGAGCCACGCTATCGTGCGTGCCAGGAGAGGATGAGCAGAGGCAAACCGGTTCCACTTAAAAGCAATGTTCTATCTCGCCGCTTATACCAAGGCTACAGAGGATGTTTACATCAATGGAGACCGCTGGTAAAATGATGTGGCACCGCTAAAATAGAAACAATTCGTGAATTACGCCACCCATCCGATGGTGAAGCTTGGAAGCATTTTGATCGTGTTCATCCGCATTTTGCGGTGATCCACGCAATGTTCGGCTTGGTTTATGCTCCGATGGTTTCACACCCTATATTCAAGCATTGGCATCACCGTATTCTTGTTGGCCGCTTATTGTTACCCCATACAACCTTCCACTGTAAATGTGTATGTCTAAACCATACATGTTTTTAAATGCTATTATTCCGGCCAAGCAATCCAACACCGGTATTGACATATATTTGCAACCTTTGATTGATGACCTAAAAAGGTTGTGGCATGGTGTTTTAACTTATGATGCAAAGACGCAAACAAAATTTCGTAATGAGGCAGCTTTGATGTGGACAATTAATGACTTTCCCGCCTATGGAATGTTGTCTGGATGGGGAACACATGGTAAGATGGCGTGTCCGATTTGCATGGTTGACACAAGGGCTTTCACTCTTAAATACGGAGGGAAAACTTCGTGGTTTGACTCGCATCGTAGGTTCTTACCTATGGATCGCCCATTTAGAAAGCGTAAATATGCATTCATCAAGGGACATGTTGAAACAAGTGGACCTCCTCATAGTTTGACACCGTGAGGAAGTTTGGGGACAGTGTTAAAGACATCTCTCCAAAGTGGAAGTCGAGCGGTGTTGTTTCTCGTCCGTAAGGCTATGGGCAATGGCACAACCGACAAAGAGAAGTATCTTTTGGGAACTTCCCTATTGGAAAGATAATCTCATCGAGACACAACTGGATGTAATGCATACAGAGAAGAATTTTTTTGATAACATATTTAACATCGTCATGGACGTGAAAGGTAAAACGAAAGACAATGAGAAAGCTAGGAAGGACATAGCTCATTATTGTAGACGAAAGGATTTGTTGTTAGTTGAGCAAGGTACTAGGACATTGAAACCCAAAGCCAATTATACTTTATCTAAGGAAGAAGTTTAAAGCAGCTTTATCGCTGGATAAAAGAGTTGAAAATGCCGATTTGTTATTCTTCCAATTTATCTAGATGTGCGATGTGGATAATGGGAAGTTGCATGGGATGAAGAGTCATGATTGTCATGTATTCATGGAGTGCTTACTTCCCATCGCTTTTAGTTCGCTGCCAACACACGCTTTGAACCCGCTTAATTGAAATAAGTACATACTTTAAGAATTTGTGTTCAAAGAACCCTAAAAGTTGATGATCTTACAAAAATGGAACAAGACATCCCACTTATCTTATGCAAGTTGGAGAGAGTATTTCACTGGTTTCTTTGATTCTATGGAGCATCTACGGTGCATCTTGCATCCGGTTAAACTTCATGACTGGCCCAATACAGATGGATGTCTCCGCTTGAAAGGTCGCTTATTTATTATAATATAAAAGGAAGTTTAAAAATAACATTATTAATTAATTAACATATCGTTTTATCTAGGTTCATGGGTGATTCAAAAGATCGGTGAAAAACAAAGCTAGAGTTGAAGGATCGATATGTTCTTCATAATTACACCGTGAAACAACCAACTTTTGTTCTTATTATTTCAAGAATGAATTTGCTCCAAGAAGCAAATCGAAATGAAATGGATGTTGAATGTCCTAGACATGAATTAGCTTTGTCTGCCTTTTGTCTACCCTGGCCGCCCATCCGGGAGGGAGTCAATTCACCGGGCCGACAGAGGAAGAGTTCAAGGCAAAGACATATTCATGTGTTGATAAATCTGATCGAGGTGCAACCATTCATTGAGTATGTATTCTCAACATTAACTATATATATATATATATATATATATATATATATATATATATATATATATATATATATATATATATATATATATATATATATATATCGATATATCTTAATTAAGTCAATAAAAGTAGACAAATGTGTAACAATTAATTATTTTTTTAGGGAATTCTTGTCATCCGAGGAAATAAGTGAAGAACAATCTTCGGCTTATATTAATGCACATTTTCCAATGTGGTTTAGGCAACGTGTTTATGCCCTCCCACCAACTCCTCCCAACCAACACTTGAGGAACTTATCGACGGTCCTCGAAGATGTGTTAAAGAATGACACACATACTTTGTCAATGGATACAAATTTCACAATAATGAATGGACACAGGCGTAGAAACAATCAATAGTGGAGTTTGCATGAAGGGTGTCACCGAGGTGGTGAAGGTGATTTTTATGGTGTGATTCAACACATATACGAAGTCATGCACTCTATCTAGACTATAGTCGACGCAGAGTGCTTTTTATTGTAATTGGTTTGATCCGTCTCGCCGAGGAACAAGGGTAAATCCAAAGTCAAATACAATCGACATTAAAATGAGTAGTAGATATCGATCGTATGATCCGCTCTCGTCATTGCTCAAAATGTGAGACAAGTCTACTATGTCCCTTATCCATCAACGCGATCGATAGGCGTGGTTGGTGTGTCGCAATTAAGACAAAACCAAGAGGTCGGATTGAGACAAATGACACATCGGAAGATGTCCCATTTCAAATGGATGAGATGTCTAATGTAAATGAAGTGATTCAAGTGGAACTCATTACTCGCTTATGTGATCAACCAAACACCGCGATGAAGTTGATGACGAAGAAGATGTCGATGAAGATGCGTAAGAACATATTGGTGTATCAAGAATTCCCCGCTCATCCGATGATGATGATTTTGAGAATGAGTGGGATTCAAATTAGTTTTTCTAGTTATTCAGCTTTTTATTTGGTACTTAATTAGTAAATCGTAATAGTATGGATATTTATGGTTATTTTGTATGAATATTTGTACGAATGTTTATGCAATATATATACATGTTTCTTTTTTTAATATTTAAATGTATATATATATATATATATATATATATATATATATATATATATATATATATATATATATATATATGTATATTGTGTATGTCATCATCCGATCCTCATCCGATCGTCGACGACACATACGATGTTACTCCACTTGCCGCGGATACGCGGGTGGGAGCCTAAGAAGATTATTTATCGCCTAACGCTACGCCACAGACGCAGCGCCGTTGTGTTGTTCCTCTTGCAGATATTTGCCAAAGCCAAACACGTATGGTGCGAGTAGTAGTAGTTGTGCACCTCTTCCGTGATTTGTTGCATGGATGACTTACTACCCGACACATGTTGAAGATGGTCGCCGATCGTGGTGCCTCAAGGAGATTCGTAAGTATATCATTATTTATTAATTTTTGTTGCCTTTTATACAACTACTTTCGTGGTCCAAAATATTCGCTTTTTAAAAAATTTGTGTTTCTTCCTTCAAAGCCTGCAGCCACCGCAGTCATAAACGCAATTCAGCAGAATTTCTTCAAAGGTTGGAAAATTTGGACTGCTGTTAAGAAAGATAAAGAAGATAGAAAAGACTATTTTAGGGCCATGCTCGATTCTTTCTTGGTAAGTTCTATGAAATAATTAATTTTTAATTATTTTATTGAATTGTTTAATTTGTCTGTATTAACAATATTCTTCTAATTTTTTTAAATAGGAACAATGTACATGGTTACCGGAGTAACAGAAAGAAGTTGAGCATGCGTTCAACAAAAGATGCAGTGATAGATACTCTGAAGTACTGCGGGTTGTACGGAAAGCAAAGGCAAAACCTGATTTCATGGGACCAGAGGCTTATGCACAACCGCTCGTGATTGGAACACGGATGAATTTAAAAATAAACAAGAGAAAGCTAAGAAGAACCGTGCTTCTGAAAATGCCGGCTTCTGCAATCACACAGGTGGATGTGTGAGTGCTGGAACTCATCACCAGCGCATGGTACGTAGTTTTATAACTATTGCTAGCTTATATTCATTAGTTAATTAAATTTATTAACTATGTGTTAAGTAGTTGTTAGTAAATAATAAAATTATATATCTAGGAGGAAGAACTTGACGGGAGGTCAAGTTTGCCTGAGTTGCATCGCAACTTGTATATGCGAGAGGAGGATGGTTCATTTATCCACGATAGGCGAGGAGGATTCTGTAAAACTACATTATGTTATTAGTTATTTATCTTTAAATTTATATATATATATATATATATATATATATATATATATATATATATATATATATATATATATATATTTATATTATTTATATTGTTTTTATTGTTTTTTATTAATATTTATTTATTTATCTCTGTTATTTTTTAGGATGCTTATGATGTCGGGATGGCCGAGTGGCGTGAGTCTCACCGCAGAGCAAATGGGTCAATGATTCTGTGGAGGAGGCTAGAGAGTGGCTCGCTTCTATGTGGGATAGAGCAGCTTGGCCCACAAAAGAGTGATCGCTTGACAGATCCGCAGCATGGGACCCAAGTTCTTCAAGGAAAGCATTCTCGCCGAGTCGATCATATTCGGGGACAGAGAGTACTCGGGTCGCTCTTATGTTGCTCCCAACGTAGTGCTAGATCAATTGACCCAAAGAATTTAACCAGAGATTGAACGAGCAGCGCGAGCAACATGCACGATAAATGGAAGAGTCGCAAAGGAGAATCGAGGAGCGCGCTGGCCGAGGAAGCTAGGAGAACCGATGAGCGCATTCAGCAGCTTGATGGCTCGGATGAACCATCCTTCGAGGCCATCATCATCATCATCATCACATATGGCTTCCTACCACCGCAGCCTTGGCCTCAGATCCTCCGCACTCTCAAGCAGCATCCACAGCGCATAATTCTCAAGCGAAGATTCACCCCAAAGAAGATCCACCTCATCATCGTGATCCTCCCAAAGATCCTCCCCAAAGATCTGGTCACCACCCCAATGACAAAGCAGATCCTCCTCCACCCCAAGATCTTCCCCAAAGACTGGGCCACCACCTCAAGAAGCTACTCAGATCAACCCAAAAATGCAAAGATCCCCAAAGATCAATCACCCCATCTCTTCAATAATTTTGATCTAAATTATAGTGCGTTAGAGGCTGCTTTGTTAGGTGATGAACCAAAGACGAGGTGCTAACTTTTATCACAGTAGATGACTCTGATGAGGACGCACCTTAGTAGTTTTATATTTGATTATGGATATTTATTATTATGGATATCAGAGTGATTTGTTGGATTTTAATTTATGGATGTTTATTATTTAGTTGATTATGAATGTTTATTATTTAGTTGATTATGGATGTTTATTATTTGGTATTTGAGTTTTTTAATTTAAATATGCTATTTATATTTTTAATTTAAATTTATTTAATTTTAAGAAACATTTTATTTTGTTATTACTATTTGAGTTTTTTAATTTAAATATGTTATTTATATATTTTTTTTAAAATTTATTTAATTTTAAAAAACGTTTATATAATTTTTTAAAATATTTTTATTTTTTTTTTTTTAAAAAAGTTTTTTCGCGGAAATTAGGTATTTTATATGATTTATAAAAAAATTTTTTTGGCGAAATTGGGGTATTTGGCGCGGATTTTCAAAAATTTTGGCGAAAAATCCCCAAAGTCCAAAATTCACGAAAAGTACCTGGGAATCCACGCAAATTTCCCGCAAAAATCCACGGAAATGACTTAAAATTCACGAAAGTACCGCATGGAAAATCCACTAAAATACGCTACCACCAATTTTTATCATGCGGAAAAATCACTAAAAACACGCGTGATTTGCGGCGGGATTGGTGTTTTTTGGCTAAAAATCCGCCAAAAACCCAATTTTTCAGAGTGCATCAACAACACATACACACATCACAATTTCACCAAAGTGAAGAAAACACAACATCAATCACACAACAAACAACACAAACAACTCAAAAATCATCCTAGAGTCTAACCCACACATAACACTCATCATATACTCTATTATAGGTGAAAGAGAGCCCCCTTACCTCAATAGATTGAAGAATAAACACTCTCTCCACCAAGACTTCAAGATCCCCCAACAATCAAGCTCCTCTTCCTTGAACTTGAACTCTCCACGCCAAGATCTTCTCTTCTTCCTCCGTAAGGCTATCACACCTCTCTCTCTCTACTCTCTTACTTTACGCCAAGAATAAACACTAGCTTCGACATACATACACCTCACTTCGGCAACTACACTTCGGTATACATACTCTACACTTCGGCAACTACACGTCGACTCCCATACACGTACACTTCGTCACGTCTACACGACGACACTTACACTCCGATACATCTACACCTCAACACATACACCTCGACACATCTACACGTTGACTTCCATATACTTCGACCTAGATACACTACACCTCGACAGCTTCACTTTGACTTAGATACATTACACCTCGACAGCTTCACTTCGACTTAGATACATTACACCTCGACAGCTTCACTTCGACTTAGATACATTACACCTCGACAGCTTCACTTCGACTTAGATACACTACACCTCGACAACTACATTCTGGCTTATATACACTACACCATCACTCACCCTGGTTACACTTCCTCGCTAACCATCACTTACCCTGCTATACTACCTTTGACATCCATATACTATACTTTCTGCAAGACTTCTACACTTCAAAGACATACATACTTTGACGCACATTTACTACGACGCACACATACTCACTTCAACACACCTACTCTTCTCAAGACACACATACTGGACGCACATTTACTACGACGCACACACCCTTACGACACACTTATGCTTCTCAAGACACCTTACTTCAACTCACTATCCTTCGACCTTCAAAAGCTACAACGCACCTAACCTCATCTTCCTCTTTTCTTTCATTCTCATACTATGATCAAACTTAAACCACAATTACTACAACACATGTTCATCCTAAATTTGTCCAACACACATCAACGTAATCAATGAAGGTACCGACACCAACAATAGCGTCCTTGCGCTTAGGGTTCCTTAGATCCCATTTCTTTTCTAGGTCTTTCATATGACCAACCATCAACAACACATACACACATCACAATTTCACCAAAGTGAAGCAAACACAACATCAATCACACAACAAGCAACACAAACAACTCAAAAATCATCCTAGAGTCTAACCAACACATAACACTCATCATATACTCTATTATAGGTGAAAGAGAGCCCCCTTACCTCAATAGATTGAAGAATAAGCACTCTCTCCACCAAGACATCAAGATCCCCCAACAATCAAGCTCCTCTTCCTTGAACTTGAACTCTCCACGCCAAGATCTTGTCTTCTTCCTCCTTAAGGCTATCGTGACTCTCTCTCTCTACTCTCTTACTTTACTCTTTGATTTTTCTTTGTTTTGATTGCAAATGAACTCTCTCACCTTCGACACCTAACTTATATCATGGATATGGGCCTAACATTCATGGGCCTTTAATCACACCTCCCCCATTACTCAAACACCTCCTAAATAAAATAAAACTTCCAAATTAACTATTTGACATAATCATCAATAATTAATAGACTCACCATTGCTATTAATTAACTCACCATCACCAAATAGACCCATCACCAAAATAAGCCTTGAGGGCACTCACCAATAATTTATAATAAGGCCGAAGCCTACTCACCAATAATTAATTTCCCATTAGAAACATCACCACTTAACACACCTCCAATTATAGCTCTAAGGCTAGCAATTAATCCACCAGTCACACTAACACCAAAATCAATAGCTCTATGGCCAACGTCAAACTCACCGGACACATCGACACCAAAATCAATAGCTCTATAGCTAATGTCAAACTCACCAGACTCATCGACACCAAAATCAATAGCTCTATGGCTAACGTCAAACCCATCGGTCACTAGCTCTATGGCTAACCTCAAACTCATCGGACACATCGACACCAAAAGTAGTGGACTATACTGTCACTACAAGGACCAAACGTCTCCTAAGGACCAAACGTCACCTAAGGACCAAACGTCACCTAAGGACTAAACTGGCTCCACCATTCAGCCACTTAGACGTACTCGGCACCAAACATAACCCAAATTTGCGCCTAGCAAAGAACACGCGCCACATCAAGCGCCAAAACAAAGACTCTCTAAGACACTCACACCGCACCTCGACACACATACACTACCCTTCGCCACACCACACCGCACTTTAGCACACCACACTGCACCTCGGTACACCTACATTACCCTTCGTCACACCACACTCCTTCACATCCACAGTTCGACACCTACACGTCGACACCTACACTTCGTCACCACTACAACACTACACTTCGGTACCTCTACACCTTGACAACACTAGCTTCGACATACATACACCTCACTTCGGCAACTACACTTCTAAGATACATACTCTACACTTCGGCAACTACACGCCGACTCCCATACACGCACACTTCGGCCACGCCACACACGACGACACTTACACCGATACATCTACACCTCAACACATACACCTCGACACATCTACACGCTGACTTCCATATACTTCGACCTAGATACACTACACCCGACATGTAGCCTTCACTCGACTTAGATACATTACACCTAATACTTCACTCGACTTAGATACATTACACCTCGACAACTTCACTTCGACTTAGATACATTACACCCGATAGCCTTCACTTCGACTTAGATACACTACACCTCGACAACTACATTCCGGCTTATATACACTACACCATCACTCACCCTACACTTCCTCGCTAACCATCACTTACCCTGCTATACTACCTTGACATCCATATACTATACTTCTACAGATTTCTACACTTCAAAGACATACATACTTTGACGCACATTTACTACGACGCACACATACTCACTTCAACACACCTACTCTTTCTAAGCACACACATACTTCGGGACGCACATTTACTACGACGCACACCCTTACGCCGACACGCTTATGCTTCTCAAGCACACCTTACTTCAACTCACTATCCTTCGACCTTCACAAGCTACAACACACCTAACCTCATCTTCCTCTTTCTTTCATTCTCATACTATGATCAAACTTAAACCACAATTACTACAACACATGTTCATCCTAAATTTGTCCAACACACATCAACGTAATCAATGAAGGTACCGACACCAACAATAGCGCCCTTGCGCTAGTGGTTCCTTAGATCCCATTTCTTTTCTAGGTCTTTCATATGACCAACCATCAACAACACATACACACATCACAATTTCACCAAAGTGAAGCAAACACAACATCAATCACACAACAAGCAACACAAACAACTCAAAAATCATCCTGAGTCTAACCAACACATAACACTCATCATATACTCTATTATAGGTGAAAGAGAGCCCCCTTACCTCAATAGATTGAAGAATAAGCACTCTCTCCACCAAGACATCAAGATCCCCCAACAATCAAGCTCCTCTTCCTTGAACTTGAACTCTCCACGCCAAGATCTTGTCTTCTTCCTCCTTAAGGCTATCGACTCTCTCTCTCTACTCTCTTACTTTACTCTTTGATTTTTCTTTGTTTTGATTGCAAATGAACTCTCTCACCTTCGACACCTAACTTATATCATGGATATGGGCCTAACATTCATGGGCCTTTAATCACACCTCCCCCATTACTCAAACACCTCCTAAATAAAATAAAACTTCCAAATTAACTATTTGACATAATCACCAATAATTAATAGACTCACCATTGCTATTAATTAACTCACCATCACCAAATAGACCCATCACCAAAATAAGCCTTGAGGCACTCACCAATAATTTATAATAAGGCCGAAGCCTACTCACCAATAATTAATTTCCCATTAGAAACATCACCACTTAACACACCTCCAATTATAGCTCTAAGGCTAGCAATTAATCCACCACCACACTAACACCAAAATCAATAGCTCTATGGCCAACGCCAAACTCACCTGACACATCGACACCAAAATCAATAGCTCTATAGCTAATGTCAAACTCACTGCACTCATCGACACCAAAATCAATAGCTCTATGGCTAACGCCAAACCCATCTGGCCACTAGCTCTATGGCTAACCTCAAACTCATCGGACACATCGACACCAAAAGTAGTGGACTATATCGCTACTACAAGGACCAAACGCCTCCTAAGGACCAAACGTCACCTAAGGACCAAACGTCACCTAAGGACTAAACCGGCTCCACCATTCACCACTTAGACGCACTTCTGCACCAAACATAACCCAAATTTGCGCCTAAGAAGAATACGCGCCACATCGGGCGCCAAAACAAAGACTCCTAAGACACTCACACCGCACTCGACACACATACACTACCCTTCGTCACACCACACCGCACTTTAGCACACCACACCGCACTCCTGCACACCTACATTACCCTTCGTCACACCACACTCCTTCACATCCACGCTCGACACCTACACGCCGACACCTACACTTCGTCACCACTACAACACTACACTTCTGCACTCTACACCTTGACAACACTAGCTTCGACATACATACACCTCACTTCGGCAACTACACTTCCGGTGATACATACTCTACACTTCGGCAACTACACGCCGACTCCCATACACGCACACTTCGGCCACGCCTACACGACTTCACACACTTACACCGATACATCTACACCTCAACACATACACCTCGACACATCTACACGCTGACTTCCATATACTTCGACCTAGATACACTACACCTCGACAGCTTCACTTCGACTTAGATACATTACACCCGATACCTTCACTCGACTTAGATACATTACACCTCGACAACTTCACTTCGACTTAGATACATTACACCTCGACAGCTTCACTTCGACTTAGATACACTACACCTCGACAACTACATTCCGGCTTATATACACTACACCATCACTCACCTCGGTTACACTTCCTCAGTTAACCATCACTTACCTCGGTTATACTACCTTTGACATCCATATACTATACTTCTGCATTTCTACACTTCAAAGACATACATACTTTGACGCACATTTACTACGACGCACACATACTCACTTCAACACACCTACTCTTCTAGCACACACATACTTCTGACGCACATTTACTACGACGCACACCCATTACCGACATACGCTTATGCTTCTCAAGACACCTTACTTCAACTCACTATCCTTCGACCTTCACAAGCTACAACGCACCTAACCCTCATCTTCCCTCTTTTCTTTCATTCTCATACTATGATCAAACTTAAACCACAATTACTACAACACATGTTCATCCTAAATTTGTCCAACACACATCAACGTAATCAATGAAGGTACCGACACCAACAATAGCGTCCTTGCGCTTAGGATTCCTTAGATCCCATTTCTTTTCTAGGTCTTTCATATGACCAACCATCAACAACACATACACACATCACAATTTCACTAAAGTGAAGCAAACACAACATCAATCACACAACAAGCAACACAAACAACTCAAAAATCATCCTAGAGTCTAACCCACACATAACACTCATCATATACTCTATTATAGGTGAAAGAGAGCCCCCTTACCTCAATAGATTGAAGAATAAGCACTCTCTCCACCAAGACATCAAGATCCCCCAACAATCAAGCTCCTCTTCCTTGAACTTGAACTCTCCACGCCAAGATCTTGTCTTCTTCCTCCTTAAGGCTATCGTGACCTCTCTCTCTACTCTCTTACTTTACTCTTTGATTTTTCTTTGTTTTGATTGCAAATGAACTCTCTCACCTTCGACACCTAACTTATATCATGGATATGGGCCTAACATTCATGGGCCTTTAATCACACCTCCCCCATTACTCAAACACCTCCTAAATAAAATAAAACTTCCAAATTAACTATTCGACATAATCACCAATAATTAATAGACTCACCATTGCTATTAATTAACTCACCATCACCAAATAGACCCATCACCAAAATAAGCCTTGAGGGCACTCACCAATAATTTATAATAAGGCCGAAGCCTACTCACCAATAATTAATTTCCCATTAGAAACATCACCACTTAACACACCTCCAATTATAGCTCTAAGGCTAGCAATTAATCCACCAGTCACACTAACACCAAAATCAATAGCTCTATGGCCAACGTCAAACTCACCCGACACATCGACACCAAAATCAATAGCTCTATAGCTAATGTCAAACTCACCAGACTCATCGACACCAAAATCAATAGCTCTATGGCTAACGCCAAACCCATCTGGCCACTAGCTCTATGGCTAACCTCAAACTCATCTGACACATCGACACCAAAAGTAGTGGACTATATCGGCCACTACAAGGACCAAACGCCTCCTAAGGACCAAACGTCACCTAAGGACCAAACGTCACCCAAGGACTAAACGCTCCACCATTCACCACTTAGACGCATTTCTCTGCACCAAACATAACCCAAATTTGCGCCTAGCAAAGAACTCTCGCGCCACATCAAGGCCAAAACAAAGACTCTCTAAGACACTCACACCGCACTCTCGGCACACATACACTACCCTTCACACCTGCATCGCAATTTAGCACACCACACCGCACTCCTGCATACACCTACATTACCCTTCGCCACACCACACTCCTTCACATCCACAGCTCGACACCTACACGCCGACACCTACACTTCGCCACCACTACAACACTACACTTCCCTGCACTTCTACACCTTGACAACACTAGCTTCGCCATACATACACCTCACTTCGGCAACTACACTTTGTATACATACTCTACACTTCTCGCAACTACACGCCGACTCCCATACACGCACACTTCCCGCCACGCCTACACGACGACACTTACACCCGATACATCTACACCTCAACACATACACCTCGACACATCTACACGCTGACTTCCATATACTTCGACCTAGATACACTACACCCTCGATGTACCTTCACTTCGACTTAGATACATTACACCCGATGCCTTCACTCGACTTAGATACATTACACCTCGACATGCCTTCACTCGACTTAGATACACTACACCTCGACAACTACATTCCGGCTTATATACACTACACCATCACTCACCTCTACACTTCCTCACTTAACCATCACTTACCTCTGCTTATACTACCTTTGACATCCATATACTATACTTCTAAGATTTCTACACTTCAAAGACATACATACTTTGACGCACATTTACTACGACGCATACATACTCACTTCAACACACCTACTCTTCTCAAGACACACATACTCGGGACGCACATTTACTACGACGCACACCCTTACGCCGACACACTTATGCTTCTCAAGACACCTTACTTCAACTCACTATCCTTCGACCTTCACAAGCTACAACACACCTAAACCTCATCTTCCCTCTTTCTTTCATTCTCAAACTATGATCAAACTTAAACCACAATTACTACAACACATGTTCATCCTAAATTTGTCCAACACACATCAACGTAATCAATGAAGGTACCGACACCAACAATAGCGCCTCTTGCGCTAGTGGTTCCTTAGATCCCATTTCTTTCTAGGTCTTTCATATGACCAACCATCAACAACACATACACACATCACAATTTCACCAAAGTGAAGCAAACACAACATCAATCACACAACAAGCAACACAAACAACTCAAAATCATCCTAGAGTCTAACCCACACATAACACTCATCATATACTCTATTATAGGTGAAAGAGAGCCCCCTTACCTCAATAGATTGAAGAATAAACACTCTCTCCACCAAGACTTCAAGATCCCCAACAATCAAGCTCCTCTTCCTTGAACTTGAACTCTCCACGCCAAGATCTTGTCTTCTTCCTCCTTAAGGCTATCACACCTCTCTCTCTACTCTCTTACTTTACTCTTTGATTTTTCTTTGTTTTGATTGCAAATGAACTCTCTCACCTTCGACACCTAACTTATATCATGGATATGGGCCTAACATTCATGGGCCTTTAATCACACCTCCCATTACTCAAACACCTCCTAAATAAAATAAAACTTCCAAATTAACTATTTGACTTAATAACATGTTGTAAGCCTTAAATAACCCAATTAAATAAATAATTGAATTATTTTTGGGGCGCATAAAGGAGCATCCTGAACCAAAGAGTTAATTTTATTCTTGAGTGCTTCCATTGCTTGTGATACTTTTCAAAACTTGACTTAGTTCTCGATCGCTATTGCATTGCTTATATGCGCACACACGTGATCGAGGACTTGTTGTTTTTGGCAGCTAGAGCTTTAAAGATCCTACCCTTTATTATTGACCTTTTTTATAGCCCATTTGAGCCTTAGACCATTTTTTTTGGATTGATTACCCTCATTACAAGCCATGAATCAAAAACTAAGTGTCCCACTTGTTTGGAATTTAGGGGTCTATAGTCACTATTGACTGAAGCTCAAAATTAAGTCTGGGGTTGTAAATTATGTTTGGGGTTGCTTGAGGACAAGCAATTGTTCAAGTTTGGGGTGGTATACCAAAAGTAGTATATTACATTAAAAAAAGTGAAAACAAAAAGAAAAAAAAAAAAAGAGAAATCAAAATCAAATCAAACCAAATCACATAGAAGAAATAACAAGCTCAATTTTGTATGATGGTGAATTCTTTGGTGAAGTTGGGAAGCATAGGAAAGGTTCATAAGTGAAAATGGCATCTCTCAATTCCAAGCAAGAAAGTCTAGATTCCAAAATTTATATTTCCTTACCTAAGCCCCATTACAACCCCTTAATAAGTCCTCATGATGTGTGTGGTATTTATGTGTGATTGCTTGTTGTAGAATTATGTCAAGCCTATGGTAGTGTGTTGCTTGTGATGTGATTGAGTGTATTACCCTGAAAACACTTGTGTGAGAGAGAAACACTTGTGTGTGTGAGAGAAACATTTATAAGTGAGGAACTTTAGTGAAATTGAGCACAATTGATGATTGTATGATGTGTTGCTTAAGATTCTAATTGGGGAGCTTGAATTGTTGTTTTTAGGATACAAGAATGCATGTTAGGTCACTCATTGACAACCGTGAAAAGCTAATTGATTTTGAGATAGCTATGATTATGGACATTCGAGTCACATCTAGTAATCTTATTCTAACCCTTTGTTTGCATTGAGTTTGCTTGACGACAAGAAAATATTTAAGTTTGGGGTTGTGATAAATCCATATCACATGCTTGTTTTGAATGTTAAAAACTATGCTTTGAATGAAGATTTTAATGAAAACCAAAGAAAGTTTGGAGCAGCACTTGTGAATATTTGAATCTAGTTTTTGTGTAGTGGTTATGTGGGTTTCTTTATGTTTATGTGCTCAGAACTACATCAAATTGAAGAACAAGTTGTGCAACAAGAAGTTGTTGGAGCGATTTAGGTAAAGTTAAACAACAACAAGTTTATGGCAAAGCACTGCATAACACCCAACAGCCTCATTTGGTACTAAACATCTATTGGTGGGGTTAGTCTTGTTTCGCAAGCGCAGAAGTCACACGTAAGAAGCACTAATACACTCAAGATTGCAAAACTTTTCCGTAACTATTGCGCTGCAGACGCCGCCGTAAGCGCCACCACGCAAGTTTGCAGGAGTTTCCAAGAGTCGCTGCAAGCGCCACACACACAAGTCGCGCAGAGTTGATCCAAAGAGCTTTTGTGCGCATGAGAAATATATAAGATTCAAGGTCCCATGTGGTTCCTTCAATCGTGGGCATACCTCTACTTCCCATATTCTTTCGCACGGGCTAATCATACTCCATCTCCTACCAACAAAATCTTGGGATCACAACTCTCCAAGACTCCTCGCCACCGCTGACCTCAACCGGCCATGGATGCCCCGCTTTCATATAGACTCGGCCGAGATGCTCGTGCCCATTCTGGAGAAAAGAATTGCTCCACTTGGATTGCTAATGAGCTAGCACGTGAATCTTCTCTTCCCGCTCTCAACGCGGCCGCCATCCGAACAACTAGCGCTTCTTACTAGCGCTTCTTCACTAGCATCCAATGATATTCTCAATGGGCGCCGTGGAACTTCTCAAGACATCAAGGTGCTCGCAGAGTATTATCACTACAACTTCATGTGCAGACAATTTGGACTGACACAACACGTAGCTATGCCTTACTGATGGGGATGCGGCCCAAATCGTTACAGATGGCTTCTACAGCGTCAACGACAATGCCTAGGCCCACTACAGAACATGTGGAGGAGAAACTTCACCCTTTACCAACTGGTGGTTTGGCGTTAAAGGATTAGTCTTCCTCACGCCTTGATGCTCTTTCACCTAGTACTTGGCCAACCCCATCGAGAGCGTGTCCCATCTCTTCTCCAGTAACTGATGGCAAGGCTCCCTTGATCACGAAGAAAAGCAATGCTGCGAGATCTAAGAGAGAACCTTCGCTCGACCGCTAACTTCCGCAATCTAGAATCCTGTCCAGGTCAATGACTCTTGATATACCATCACCTTATCATTATTCATTTCCTTTCCAACATGGGTTTTGGTATACTTTTTTACATAGGGCATGCACGACGTATGGATCGCCAATCATTTTTAGCAGAGAATAAGGTCCACCGCCTAAGAAATTTTGTAGCCTCCTCACCATCAAGATGCTTATTGTGGTCCCAACAGCGTAAAGACCACACAAAAGATCTAACGTAAATTTCCATCCTTTCGCCCCTCTTTAACCATATTTACTTTGTTTCCTAATTCTCCTCCGCCACGTAAAACCCACAATCAACATTCGTGTCTGTGCGCTCGCCGCAGAGCCCCCGGATCTAGAGACTTCCATTCCTTCTCCTTCGCAGTGTCTTGCCCCAAACTCCTCTATAACCGATTTAGCAGGTAGCTCGATACTTTTACTCCCAAACACTTTCCGAGATAGCCCCTTCCTCTCGATGAATTGGAGAGATTGGAAGATGTCTTTCGAGAAGGCATCATTAATGACTCAACTCAACTTATGAGATGAGGTCGCTGGCATTCTGTGCTGTCTTCTTCCCTAGATCTTTCAAAACCCAAGTGAGTGCCCTTCTGCAGATTGCATTTATACTTCCGTAAATATCTCTATGCTTCTCCGCCGCTATGACCGGGCCAGATGTCACCCAAAGAAGCATTGGATCGCTTAGCCATTATTTGATCATATAAGAGCATACTCGCCACTTCCTACTATGAAGCAGTAGATTGAAACAACTTAAGGCCATATCTTAGAGATTGAAGCAAAACTTTCCTTCTCCAACAAGAACCGGAAAACCTTTGCCCACAACATAATGATGCCACCCGCAAGCTCAATGAAGTGATCCATGAAAAAATCGCAATACCTCCTCGACACTGATCGTTGCATTAAATATTTGGAGTCCTGTATGTGTTTTTCATTTATAACTTGGAGAGAACCCTGCATTTATGTGAAACGGGCCAATGCATCATAGGGAAACTCATGCCTCCTCTTGTAAGGACCTCCCACTAGTCATGTAGAGGACACGCCTATGATCGTGGTTCAGCCTCCCAATTGAGAGTGTAATGCCCGAGCAGTGTTCACCAATAGCTTTCCAATTGGCAAAAAGTTTTCCAAACTAGGTCATCTTCAATAAACTTATTGGGTTGAACATGTTTGTTTTAGGCGCGAGCCGTTATAATCTTATTAAGCTCTATCCTACTAAGAGCGTTAACGACTTGTCATCGCCCACCGAGTCTAACTCCATTAGCATAGCCTCGCTCGTATTGGTCCAACTCAATAAGTGTCGCTGAGCCACCCTCGCTGATGCAACACTCGATTTCGAGCGCAACACTACATCCTTCTCGTGATACCAACCGTAAGGAGTCATACCCGTGGTCGCTGACTTGGAATTACTCATTTCCCACAATGCTTTGTTGAGGTCTCGTGCCACCTTCCGGGTTTGTCCTCTATGTTATTTTCAATGAGCTCAATGATGATCTTATCGTGGGCCTCGCCCGACCGCTAGCCTAAGCAAAGTAAGGCATCCAAAGGCCTCATCTTAAAGCCATATTCTTGGGCAAATGCTACCACTTGATCTCCCGTGAACATAGTACCTTGATCAATAATGATTGTCTTTTTGGGGATCCCAAACCCGAATATGATTTGGTTGATAATGAACCCGATCACAATTGCCTTGTTGACATTGCCCATAAGTATTGCTTCTACCCATTTGGTGAAGTAACTGCGGGCCACAATAATAAAGTTGTGTCCCTGAAGCTAGGAGGGTATATCTTCACTATCAAATCCATTGCTCATCCTCTTAATGGCCAAGGCATGACAATAGGATGAAGCTCATTCATGACACCATCCGAATGGGGCCGTAGCCAGCAAGCTTCACATTGTTTGTCATATTGGAAACAATCACCGCTATGGTCGGCCAATAGTCACTACAAGAAAAGCTTGTTTTAGCCACCAAAGATTTGCCACGCAGCCTTATTCCGCGCAATTTGCCACTGATTTGCGACGGAATGTGTAAAAATTGAGAGCGCGAAATTTCACCGGTGTTTGCCACTTGATTTGCCATGGTTTGCCATGACATGTGAAATGCCGTAAATTTATGATGGAGATGCCATGGCAAGTCCATGGCAATCCAATGATGAAAATAAAACACCCACGATCCCTAAATCCCCTTTCACTATCGTAACGCTCTCCTTCTCTCTTCTTCTCCTCACCTCTCGCTCGCGCCGCCTCTTCTTCTCCTCACCTCTCGCTCGCCTCGCCACCTACAACCCGCCTCCTCACTCTCAATCACCACCACCTCACCTCCACCCACACTCCCCACCCTAACCTCACCTTTGTCTAATCCCCTAAATCAAATCCAAATTTCTCCATTGTTCGAGTTGAATCTTAAGTGTGCATTGCCTTAATCTTAAACCTTGAAAACTTGAAACCCTAATTTGTAGTTGTAGCCGCCACGCTTTCTCTCCCGATGGGTACTTTCTCACATCCTCTCCATTTCCATCTGCTTTTGCTCATTTGATTGATTTATGTTGAACTCTCATCCTTCTCCATTTCCATCTGCTTTCAGATATTTGATTTGATTTTCGCTGAACATGCTCGATTTGTTGTTTGTCGAATTTATCAAAGTGCATAATTTCGTGAGCTATGGCGGAAGAAGCAAATGATGGGATGAGATTCTGTGTTTGCTTAATTTTATCTTTATCACAAGCGCATAACTACAAGGTTAGTCTTCTTCATGTATAAAAATTATTACGTAAAATTTCTTGTCTTTGTTAGTTGAATGTAAACGTAACGATGTTGATAATAGACAAAAAAATTCATTTCTATTTTCTTTTATATAGGGAAAAGCATTCTCGAGGAATATTGTGCAATGTATGACCTTTGTGGAAAGCGCAGTTGATGGTAAAGTATTGAATTGTCCATATGGTTCTCCCGCTATAAAGGTATATTTCAAACTAATTTATCATGATTCTCGACTTCATTTATATGTTCGGGCCAGAATATGTGATCATGAATTTTGATTGCTTTGTAAGCATAATTGATGCATCACATCTACTTTGATTTTGAACTTTGAAAGTCAGAATGTTGTAATGATCTGGGACTTTTGTTTTTCCCAAACAGATGATTTGCTTTCATCAAAGATCCAAAGCTTATGTCCAACAATTATCGAACGCTTCACGCATGTAAACTCAATTTGACACACTAAAAGCGCAAGTGCAATGTAAATCTTTTATCGAATTTCACATTATTGATGCATATTCACCTCTAACTTTTCCTCCTTTATGGAAACTTGCATCTTTCTACTTCTTCTTGCTCCTCACTCAATATTATGGTCCTTTGAAATTCTCACGAGATGTGTAAAATACATTGTACATTCCGCAGCAATTCCTTTTCTTGTAGGTCATCCAAAGATGCTTAAGAAACTTTTTGAATCTATTCTCGCGAGCTTACATGCTCTCCAAATCGAGTTTATTTATCAATGTGACTTCAAGCTGACAAGGTAAGATCCAAAGACTTTCTTTTCATTTTTAATTTAATTGTCTTGCCTGTAATGTTGTAATTTTCTACATGCGCTTTTTTTTTTTTATTTTTTTATCATTCATTAGAACAAGCAATAAATTTATGTTAAATCATTTAGTTTCCTAGTAGGATGCTTTGTTGTTATTTCATTTTTAGATGCATGTCTCACTGATCTCATACTTCAACTTTCATTTTCTATCATAATATTATTTGTTCCATCCAAAATAAAAGGAAACCCCAACCGATATGCATCCTTCTCGTGAGATAATTCTTCTTTGGTTTTATGGTAATCATAATTCTTCTTTTTTCAATACTAACAAATCTTAATGACCAAGCAAGTGTCTATTTCGTGTTTTTGGATGAAAATCACAAGTAAATGCAACATTAGTTTTACAAAGCAAGTATTGACTATAGGTGGTATCGATTATTTTGTGTTGATGCTTTTGGTGAAGCGGTTATATGAGTCCCGCAAGTTATTTTCTTGACTACTCGTGGATACAGCCCGTTGTTAAGAGTTAGAAGTAGATGGATGATCGTAATGCTTGGTTTATGATATTTTTGTTTTTAATTTTCTTTGTCAGAGCACTAAGAACATGCATTTTACTTTTGAAAAGAATACATTTGTTTGGTCTCAGAAATGATCCTCTCGTGATGTTTATTATCAATGTGACATCACCGGTTTTCCCCGCTTATAAAGAAAAAACTTGTGTAGCTTCCCCGTGGTAAAACTAACATTTGATACACTAGTGTTCCCACCGACCACCCAGAAGGCTCTGATAGGAAACGCCTCCTAGCCGATCATCCGACTCGTAAGATGAAGGCCAAGTCCCCGCGCTCATCATCAAGCTTCCGCTTCGGCGACACGCCAAGCGCCGACACGCAGACTACATTCCGCTCAAAGAGCCGACGCTCCAAAGGGCTCGCCCTAAGCGAAAGCCCCGCTAGATATATTAGGCAAGCCCGAGAATCTCGCCCGAGATCTCGCGCATTTATGTACCTTTTGAGCATTTACGACGATTGTAATATAAATATAGCCCACGAGGCCAATGAAAAGTGGATGAACATTTTACTTCTCACTCACTATATTCTCGTGGTTCTTGCTATATCCTACTCTCTAGGAAATAGTTAGGAACATTGACGCCCACCGTGGGGCCCTGTGAGAACTTTCCCACCCCACGCCGTAACAACAAGCCCTACTTCACCATGGTAGGAACTCCAAGCTAATGGTGGTTCTTCCACGAGCACCATGCATCCCGTACTTGAGTTGATGGAGGCGTAAGAACACTCCAAGAATGTAACGCAGAGCAAGCTCGAGGAACGAGGAGCGCATCGCGCCAGCATTGGAGGCCAGAGAGGCTCTGGCCACGAACAGCCTAGTCGCCTCCAAAACAATAGGACGAGATTGCCCGAGCGCACTTACGCGCTTTTCACCATTTATCACAGCAGATCGAGGGCGCCCATCCCCGGCTTCGAGCCCGCCATTGGAACTTATGACGGAACCGAGATCCCCGGTGAGCCACGCTGACGCTTTTGCACCCGTGATGATCGCTGGAGGTAATGACGCCATCCGCCGCAAGATGTTCGCAGTACGCCACCGATGTTGCGCCAAGTGGTTCAAGCGGGTTAGCCGCCTCTGGCCCATCAACGGCTTTGAGGACTCGCCACCGCCTGCTCAACAATTCGCTAACAAGAAGAAGCTCATCCACCGGGAGACTTGTTCGATCTCGCATAGGACCGACAGAGCCGCTGAAGAAATACTGAGCGCTTTAACAAAATCACAAGATGTGTCAAGACCGACGACGAAGTTTTTCGTGAATGCCTTCGCGAAGCGGCCTCGTAAACGGACCTTTAGTGAAGCATCGCTTCATCACCACTCCCGTGAACATGGACGCAGGTCGAGCGAGTAGACAAGCACATCGGCCGAGGACACCGCCGCTTTCAAGGACGCCAGATGCTAGAGGACCTGTAAGGCCGCAGCCGCCGTAACGAGGAGTTCGACCAACCCTTCTCGGCCTCGCCCGCCGAGACCGGGGAGGAAGAGCTCGCAACAGAAGTCCCGCCCCTAATCCGTAAAGCACTTACACCCCGCCAGAGCCCGACCTTCCGCCATTCTCGACGACGGGCTCGCCGACGGAACCATCACTGCACTCGCCCATTCGCCGGGCACCACGGGTAAGTATCCCCGGCTTATTGCAGTTCCACAGACTGAGGGTCACACCACCGACGATTGCCGGACTTTGAAGCAAAAGATCGCAACATTTCATCCAATGAGGATTTCAAGAAGTTCAGACTTCTGATGAACAAAAGAAGAGGCGAGCTAAAAGCCCACTTGAGAAGACAACCCCCAAGAGGGGAGGACCAAGGAAGGAGTCGCAATGTAAAAGACGGCCATGAAGTCGCCGACCGGGAGTAGTCAAAACTATCTCGGCGGATTCTTCCGTGGAGGCCCATCATCCTCGGCCAGAAGAAGTACGCCCGATCCATCATGTTTGCCTCTCGCAAGCACCGCCAAGATCCACCCCGATCTACCCGCCGATCTCTTTTGACATCACAGATTTCAATGGAGTCCAATTTCATTCCGATGACCCATTGTGATATGCGCCACCACTAGCGGATACAAAGTGGCCCGAGTACTTGTAGATGGGGAAGCTCCGCCAACGTGATGTATGGAAGTGCTTCAAAGAGCCTGCCGCCAGAGGAGCCGCCAAGAATTACCTGTACACTTCGCCGGCGGCAGCAAAGTAATGTGTGGAGGTCCGAGGCTACCCGATCTCGAGAACCACCTTCGCGGCGTAATCGCTTAAAACAAGCAGCCGAGGTATACGGTGGTGAACGCAAAGTCTTCTTACAACATAATGTGGGCGTGCCCACTCTAAACGCCTAATGGCCGCTATCTCTACCCTCACCTATGCCTCAAATACCCCGCCCAACGGGAAGCTCTGAACAGCTGAAGTGGCGATCAGCGATGGCTCGCAAGTGTTACGCAGAAAGTGCCAAAGATCAAGACACTGTATGACCGAGAGCGTAAAAGCAACCATTGCGCTTTCTTGACCTAGATCCCGTAATGTATGACCCAAATGTAAAGAAGGAAAGAGGCCACGCCCAAAGCAGTGATCTAAAGGAAGTTCGATAGGCCCAATGCAACATCGAAGACAAAGATAGTGGACGAGACTCTCAATGAGATGAAGACCACTCCTAAAGCTCCTCGCAGACAACGCCCACATATTTGCATAGTCTCCCAAGACATGCTGTATCGACCCAAATTTTATCTCACATAGATTATCACTAAACCCTTCGCTTCAACTCGTGGTCCCAAAGAAAAAGAAAACAGGGCAAGAAAAAACAGAGGCCATAAAGGCGTAAGGTAAAAGCTACTCTCGGCAGAGTTCATCCGGGAAGTGAAGTATCCAACATGGTCGCGAACCCTCAGACTTGTCAAGAAGTCCAACGGCAACAAGTGGAGGATGTGCATCGACTATACTGCACTCTCAACAAAGCCTCGCCTAAAAGACGCTGTGATCCCCGCCGAGCATTGACGGCCTTGTCGACGAGCATCCGCTTCAAACTTCTCTCACCATGGACGCATACCGTTACAACCGCATCGGGTGACGAGCCACACCGATGAAGAAAAGATCGCCTTCATGACCGCCGCTCCAACCATCTATTACTGTGTTATGCCGCTCGCTTGAAAAACGCCGCGCAACCTACCAAACATTGATGGACAGGATTTTCAAGAAGAGATCGGCAAGACCATTGAAGTCTACGCCGACGATATGGTGGTGAAGTCTCGCAATGCATCCGATCATGTGGCCAATCCGCCAAGATATTCAAGCTACTAGAAAATACGACCTTCGCTCAACCCTAAAAGTGCTCGCCTCGTGTCCAGCAGAGAGTTTCGATACATCCTCTCTCATCGGGGTATTGAGGCCAACCCTCCCAATGCCGAGCAATCATCAACGCCTAAGCCCATCCACGCCAAGGAGGTGCAGTCCTAGCAGCCAACAGGGCGCTTTCCCGATTCCTCGGGCGGTCGGGCGGACAGAGTAAAACCATTTTTTCAATTACTCGTAAAAATTCAAGCTTCAACTGGTCTAAGAATGTGAGCATGCGCTCCAACAAACCAGCAAAGATTTGCATCACCCCCATTCTCACGCACTAAAGCAAGGTATACCCCTACTACTATACTTAGTCAAGTTTCCAAAGACGCTATGCAGGCGCTTCTAGTACAGAACAAGATGGAGTCCAGCTACAATATACTACGCCGCAGAATGTGGAGGGGAGCGTATGTGAGATACCAAAAATAGAGAAGGCCGCCTACGCAGCTGCCCTCGCAGCCGAGAAAACTCAGCAAGATTTTCAAAGCTACTCTGGTAAGTGAAAACGATTTACTAATTCGCCAAGTCTTAGCAAAGCCGATTTAGCCGAGAGAATGGTAGCATGGTCTATTGAATTATCGTAGTTTGACATAAAGTATGTACCTGGGGCCCCATCAAAGCACGTGCCCCGCGCATTTTGTGGCGTAACTGTGGAAGCAGAGCACGAGGCCGCCCAAAGAGTCGACCCTTTGGACACTTCATGAGATGGATCCTCTAACACAAGCGGGAAGTGGTGCAGGATAACTTTAGAAGGACCGGATGGAATCCTCATCGAGCAATCTCTCGTGTTCAACTTCAAAGCTACAAACAACCAAAGGAGTATGAAGCACTAATCGCTTCAGATGACTTTGCAAATGATTCGCCACAACACCAAGGTGCGGCGACTTCTCCTCGTGGACCTGACAGTTACCAACGCCTTCAAGACCAAAGATGAACTACTCAAAGAAATATCGCAAGAAGGTACAAGAACTTAAGTCTAAATTTACATCCTTTGAACTAACCCATGTCCCTGTGGAACAAAATGGAAGCGGCCGACATCTCGCCAAACTAGCCAAGACTAAAAAGCTCCGCAACAACCACTCTAAGTGATACAGAGTCACTCCGAACCCAAATTTTTAGTCAAAACCTAGGTCCTCTTAATCGAGGAGAAACCTAAGAGCCGGATGACCAATATAATTGCTTATTTGCAAGGCGAACACGCTTGCAGCTTGCAAGAAAAGGAGGTGAAAAAGTTAGAGAAGATGGCCGCTAAGCACGCTCTCACTGAGGCCGAACTATTCAAGAGGGGATTCTCCTGTGCCGCCTCCTCAAATGCCCGGGCCGTGAAAAAGTCGAAAAAGCCTTGAAAGAAATCCACGAGGAGTCTCGCAGCAGCCTACATAGAGGACAAGCCTTTGCAAATAAAACCCCAGAGTCGGCTATTATTGGCCGAGTCTCAAAAAGGACGCCATAGAATATGTGAAAAGAGGACAAGTGCCAGCCACATGCCGCCCCAAGAGCTCCACCACACTACAAGAAAATCACTGATTTGCCACTTTGACATTTCCGTGGCAAATGTACAAATTTCCGTGGCAAAAAACAACATTTGCCACTGATTTGCCACTGACAAAAATTGGTGGCAAAAACGCTGTCAGAATCGCTTGCCACGGAATTTTCCGCGGGCAAATGTTTCCGCTGCAAACTGCGGGCAAATTTTTCCGCCGCAGAACTGCAGGCAAATTTTTCCGTCGCAAACTGCGGGCAAATTTCCACAGAACTGCGATAATTTGGCGCCGCAAACCGCGGGCAAATCCGGCGCAAATTTTTAAAAAAATTAAAAATATATGGAGCAAAGAGTTTCCTACTACTACAACTTCACAAATGGGTTATCAAACGTTATAAGTAAAATTTAGTGCTTTATTTAGAAAACCCGAGGGCCAATCAAACAGAAAGCTAAGGGAAAAAAGAATATTAAGCGACAAGAGAAACGAACAACTTAGAAATTAAATCGCTAAAAGAGACTAATAATTGCACAACTAGAGATTCCTGCCTTCTTAACTCCAACAAGGAAGCTAAGAATACCTTAGCAACAACAAAATCACAATTATAATATCCTAACAACAAAGGTACACTCCCTAACCTTCCTCTAATTCTTTTTTCCCTTTGTCTACAATACATAGCATGCATAACCACCATTGTCACATCCAAAAGTATAAAAGCAATAGCAGAGCAGTTGGATCGTGAGTTTCAAAATGAAGCTTTGGTTATTCTTCTTCCCAATGAAGGTGGAGCAGTAAGAAACTAAAGATCTGCTACATCAAACAAACAAAACGACTATAAATGTGTGTTTGAATAAAATATTTACAAGCTTTTAGTAATGTTATTAGTGAGATTATTAGAATCCCAAATAACTTCTTATGTTGAAATCTTGCGTGATTTGCTTGTACTTTGTCTTTCTATTTCTAGTTGATTATCATTGGTATTAAGGTCTTCATACATATGGCATCCAATAAACACAACATCATATTTTGTATTGCAAATAGAACTACAGTGGTAGGGAAATCCAAATTAAACAAAACTTATGAAATCTAAAGTAAGGTTTTATTAATCCAAAATTAAACTTATCAAATATACGCTTAGTTGAAAATTTGTGGACTCTAAACCATATGAAACCTAAACTTATCAAACACAACCTTATTAAGTGATTAAGAAAATCTAGTGGTTTATGTTATCGTTATCAACAACCAAGATCAATCTCATGAACTCTAAACCATGTGTTATTTTTCTAAGCTACTAATGTCAAGTTTACACAAATATTCAAACCCTCATCATTGCAAGCTTATGGATTGAAATCAACACAATAGGCGATGGATCAAGCTGTAAAGATCATGCGATGGATTGAAAGACACAACATGCATGCTATGGATTCAAAGCAATCAACACAACAACACCATAGGAAAACTATTGAACCTACTCAAATTCTTACCACTTGCAATCGCTCACCACCACCGTAACGGTCAATGACATCCACCAGGTGGCTCTCGCCAGAACGGCGTGAGTTGTTCCTCTTTAGTTAACACCTCCTAAAGAAAAAGAAAATACAAGAAAACAAAAGGATCATTGGAACAAATTATACAAATCCTATTCGTAAATCAATTAAATTTCTCAAACATGCATATAATCAAACAGATGGTGACCGTAAATGTCAAAAGGAATAGAATAAATGTCGCTTTATAATAAGGTAGTCAAAGAAACAAAGAAGAGGCATGCTTTCAACCAATTCATCGCCTCACATTCTAGAATCATGCATTGAATAAAACTTTGAAAGCAAATAACAACTAACAGGAGCCCGCAACAATGAAGAAACGCTGCAAAATTCATTAATTTGCCTAATCAAGAAGCAATAAAATAAGAAATGTGATAGAATAGAATCTATGGGACACCAAAGTCCATATATTACTAAATCAGATTGAAAGTTTATAGAAAATGAAGAAAAACACAAAATTCCACCAATTGAAAAACATGTGAAAATATAACTTCGCATCAAGAGCATGCAATCATCTTTGCATGGCATAAAACCAATTCAAAATACTTTAATCCTACTCTTTTTTTGTTCACTATGTTTACATCACAAAGATAAATTTGTTCATTAAACTATCCTCAGAATAAAAATGTAGCCGCACAATGTAAAATTGATACAGTCAAGATCAATTCTACCAAATATCAAATGTAAGAAGAGACTTAATTACTAATATTCAAGAAATCGTGACTCAAAAATTGTAGTTGCATAATGTAAAATATCAACCTCAAAGAACAATTTCATCCGTAAGCAACGATGTATAAGTGCGTAATCCATGCACATATATAAGGCTTTCTACTTGCACTTCCAAATGGCGCAACAGTCTCACATTAACTCCATAAAGATCTAAAACAAAACGCATTCTCGAGATTTGAAATTGACCATATATTCATAAGTGAGCAAACAATATAATGACAAATAACAATCAGAGCAAAGATGGCACATAATCACATACCAAGCCATGGCCTCCTAGTAACAAAGCAACTAACAATCATCAATCTCAAACCGATTCCAATTCGTATGAACCGCTAATGCAAAACTGCAAAAAGATTTAAAATACACTTCAATTATCAAATCGCTCCTCCGCTCCAATTTCATTCATAATAAATATGCTCAAAGTTAATTACTCTTTCAATATAATTCAAAGAAGACCGATTTTAACATGAATTGACCCCATATGCATATTGTCAAGCACTGGTTTCAATTTACCCAAAATCAATAAGAATCTTGAAAAACATAGATACCCAGAGGCCAAAATTTTAAAAATTGGAAAACTTTAAGTTAACTATCAGGTAAGAAATAGAATAGATGCTAATTCAAAATCTAATCTAAGAGCGGGTTAAAGCAGAGGGAATCGTAATATACCTAAACCCGAGGCCATGGAAAGACACTGAGCACATAAATTCCCAACCCGATCAAAATATGACAGTAAACTTAGTTTTGGAAGAGAGAAACTTCCTCCCTTAATTTTTGTTCTATGGCAAGTGGTTTATGTGGGAAGTGGTTTGCTTGTGTGAAGAGTGCATGCATGTCGAGATTAGGAAAGAAATGGAATAGATACAATGTACTTACAATATTTGGTAGAGAAGCCAATAGAAAGCTACACATGGCAAAAATTCTCGAAACCAAATCTTGCCAATATCTTTACTCCTTCAAACGGGTCGCACATTTATCGCTTCGATTGAACAAAACCAAAGAAACCATCATCATCACACCCTTGCATGAGCTTAGTTGGTACCGCAACCACTGATCATACGTGGGCACACATGGCAAAACCATCAATTGAACTAAATATTGGAGGGAAAGCCACTTGAGACTACATCCGATTTATAGTTTTGGATCTTCTATCAAAGAATATATATATATTCATCAACAAGCAAGAAATTCAAGTAAGGAACACACAATCGATGCTTTTACACAATGCATGAGCATCACTTTTTACCAACAAAGTGGAAAGGATACAAAAACTTTCCCAAGATCCATGTGGGAAACTAAGTCACTAATAGTGACCTTCACATAACACATTCACAAATGTTCACATTCTTAAATTTTGGGTTTAGACTAGAAAAAGTTAGCTCATCAGTGAGTGTTGCCTCACTTATAAGTACTACTCACGCCATATCACTATCCAAAACAGATTCCTCAACACTCCGTGAGTGTTGCCTCTCACTTATAACTTATAAGTACTACTCACGCCTATCACTATCCAATCTGCACTCTCTAACACCTCACATCAATGACCGTATATCCGAGCTAAGAGTTAGCAAGACTCGACATTCGCGGGTCACTGGAGGCAAAAGAGTTAGCAAGACTCGACATTCATGGACATCAATGACCATATGGTATTGTTCATCAACCACTTCAGGCCGACAATGACTCTCCGCATCGATCAATATGTGAAGAAGGCCGACACGTAATAACTCACCATCGGAGGCAAAAGAGTTTAATTATTGTAGGAAGAACCTATATATTAAATATTGAAATTGAATTGAAATCCAAGATAAGCATGAGATGATCCGGATTAGAGAGAAAAAGTGTGTACTATGGTATTGTAATTATTATTACCTTGGCATCTAACTCCTCACCGAAAGCCGTAAACCCATTTTCAACAATGCAATAAAGTAAGCAAGAAATTAACTAAATTCAAGTGGAAGAAGCTTAATAAAGGAAGTAATCAAAACACAAACCAAAAATAAACCAACATTATCAATTAGACAACATGTTGATCAAATTAAAGGTTTAAAATTAGAAATCCCAAAGAAACATACCTTCTTTAACACAATCTGACGAGGAAGTCGCTTCCGCTAAATTTGGAAGCTTATAAGAAGGTGTCCTTCTCAACACTATCTTTCAAACCGAGAATTTCCATGAAATGTATCAGGTCTACCAACTTATTTTGAAAATACTCTGCATATCCATTACAAACAAACTCAAACAAAATACACGTAAAGAATCGCAGAGAATTATATCAGACAAAGAAAAAAAAGTACTATTTGAAGTTTAAAACAAGAAAGGCAAACATTTGGAATGTGGTATTTATTGTTGAAGTGGTCTTTTTTGCGCACTTTATTGAAGTGGTCTTTGTTTTTGCTTGTTTGCAATGGGTCATGAAAGGCAACAAACGCTCCAAATTTTGAAAAGCTAAATTAGTTTACAATAGAACATGCTCGTAATATCACATCATTATTATACAAACAATGACTCTCAAGACATATATAATACTTCTATCTCTACCACATCCGTGATCACCCTCTTTTCCATAGAAGCTTATCAAATTTCTCACGTGCACCATCTCATCACAAAGTCAAGAAACTTCGTAATTAAGTTGATGAACTAAGGCTTTATTTGAACTCATTCAAGAAAATATGAAACTTCTTTTCAAACTATGCTATAATCCATCTCAAAACCATTTCCTATTCCAAGGTAGTCCAATACCATATGGTCAAATGATTCTCTTGGTTTCAAACTATGCTATACCAATGAATTCTCATGCATTTCTCACCTACATCCCATGACAATCCTAAAGCTAAAAACAATGAACTAAAATATATAGAGTTTAAAGATGCAAATGTTACTTTGTTATCAAATGATTCTCTTGGTTCCTCATTCATATTCAAGAAGTCATCATCTCTCGGATTGTAAAATATAGTAGGAACGATTGAAATATCTTAAGAGAATCAACATGACTAATACACTAAAATATAGTGTTTGCAGTAAACAGACTCTAGTTACTATAAAATATAGTGTTTGCAGATGCAGCATATATTCTTACTACTGCTTTGGAATCTAATAAAACAAATGAATAATGGCCTCTTGTACAGTAACCTCAATCATAAAAAGTTATCAAAGTATAAACATTCTATTTTACAAAAGAAATTATAATAATAAATATTGTAATCAATACCTCATCCTCACTCGAATCTACCAAAGATCGCATATTCTTTCAAACAATTCTCCACCAAAGAAAGATATTCCATCACAATTGCTAGATGACTTGAGTCAGAACACCCGTAAATTAGCATGTTATAAGAAATCACGTACACAAAGGAATAATTAATTTCTTTAAGATATATTCGAAATTCCTTCCTTTCAAGGAAAAAGATGATACGTAATAAAAAAAGAACTATGAAGGAGAAGCAGAGAATATTGTTCCGCTCTACACACACCATGATGAATGTTTCAACATATATATAACTTAGGTAGCGTAAGAAATGTATGCATAATCTCATTGAAACCAAAAGTAGATAGATATACCTCTTTGAATCTAATGATATCGGGATGCTTCAAGGACTCGTGATTTATAATCTCCCTCTCAGTACATGCTCATCAACTGCAAGGCAAAATCAGATGATAACAAAGCTTAATGAGAATGAATCCTATTTGGTCCATAAGCTAAATAAAAATAATACTTAGTCCCTAAAGTTTGTAAAATACGCCCCATTAGTTCCTAAAGTTTGTAAAATCCATCCCATCAATCCCTAAAGTTGTGTGGAATCCATCTAATTAGTCTCTATGAGACTACTTATAAAACTTCAAGAATTAATTTGACAGATTTAACAAATTTTTGAGCTCGCTTACTATTTTAATATAATTTGTTGACTAACTAGGAAAGAAAACGTTAGTTTAGTAACTAAATTGAAGCTTTATTGACTAATTTCATAAAAATCCTCATACAAAATAAACATCAAAGTGGAATTATGAAGTTTTCACCGCATTAGAAGAATAATCAAAAGCACCACCTAAAGGAGGAATTGAAGACGAGCAAAGTGAGGTAAGCTTATGGACAATCTCTCGGCAAATAGCATGCACATCGCCACGCTCAAGCTCATCGACTTTATCTTTCCACACCACTTCGAACTTGTTCTCTTTATCCTCACAATCGATAAATTCGCATCGCTTTCTTTGAAAACCTCTAACACCGCTTCGTAAGTCGCTCTCACCGAAACGCAAGTTGGCAATCGTAAACGAGAAGATGAAATAAACCAACCTCGGTGCATGAGATTATCGCAGAGCATCGTAAACGCTGCACGATTTCGATGCAAGGTCGGAGGGCCACCACCGATAGAGAGTATGGGCGGTCGAAGGCGGCGCAGGAGGGTGGAAGAAGACGAGGTCGAGGGAGAAGTGGGTACGGGTGTGTGAGGTTCGGAGAGAAGTGAGTGGCTCGAGAGGCTGAGGGTTTGAGAGATGGAGAGTGAGATCGCGAGACGAGAGAGTGAGAGCGTGAGAGGTGAAAGTGAGGTAGAGAGAGCGCCTGATATTTAGGATTTAGGAATCGTGGGTGTTTTATTTTCATCATTGGTTTGCCACTGACTTGCTTACAACACGACTCTGCTGGGCCGCAAATATTTGGCCTTTCACATGTCCCGGCAAACCCGTGGCAAACTCAAATGGAAACTTCGCGCTTTGCTTTTTTTACACATCGCCGCAAGTCCGTGGCAAATGACCGACGAATTAATATCCGCCGCAAACTGCGGGCAAACCACCGACTTTAATAAAGTCGGTGGCAAAATGTTGGTGGCTAAATCGACTTTTTTCAGAAGTACAACCAACCTTCAGCTATGGTCTCCCATGGCCGCTTGTCAGACGGGAATTGATATCCTTGGCCCATTCGCCCCATCACAGATGTGTCGATACTTGCTCGTGGCCATCGACTACTTCTCTAAATGGATAGAGGCCGAGCCCATAACCACCATCTCGCGCAGAGGGTGAAGAAATTCCCACCGGCAAAGACTCATCCGCGGCCGCTTCAGATTCCAAATGCCTACCATAGTAATGCATAATGGCACCCGGGCCGCTTCGACCAATAGCAGTAACTCGCAGAAATGGAACATCTACCAAGCTTTCACCTCTGGTCGAGCACCCTGCACTCAACGGGCGTGCCGAGGTCGCAAACAAGGTCATACCGAACTGACTCAAGAAGAAACTCGATTTAATCCAAAGGAGGACGGGTCAAGAATTACCACTGTGGCTATGGTCATACAACACCACTCCGCAATCTTGCACCTGTGAGGCCCCTTCGCTTGGTATACTGGGCAAATGACGCCTCATCCCCATAGAGGTGCCGAACCTAGTCCAAGGCTTAGCCACCGAAACAAGCCCTGCATGAAGCCTCCTCGTGAGCAAACTTAGACTTGGTAGAGGAAGTAAGAGAGTTGGCAAAGGTGAAGGAGCAGCGGCAAAACAACGAGCCGCAAGGAAATACAACTCGAAAGTATCGCCAAGGACTTTCGTGAGCAAAGCACCTAGTACTTGTAAGATCTAGCCGCGGCTTCGGCGCCATTGTGCAAACTGTCAAAGAACCGGGAAGGTCCGCTCAGAGTGAAAGAAGTCACCTGGCCAAGGAGCCTTCAAGTTGGAAAAGTTAGATGGAGGCAAGATCCCGAGGTCCCGAACGCAGCCCAATCTCCTGGCTTTTACTACGCTTGAAATCAAGTTACTAGTCATCTGGCTCTCATCATCATCCATCATTCACTTCATGTAACATTTGTATGTGGCAAAGATAAAAGCCCCAAATGTACTTCATCTTCATCATGAATAAAGAGAACCGATTTTCAAAGCATTTTCAAAAGCGACAATTATTTTCTCCAAACAAAGCAACACAACGAATCTAATTCAAGGTCAAAATAAAAGCGCCACAATAACAAAGTCTCGAGCAGTGCGACCGAGCAAATGGCCTCGATGTTGCCCTGGGCGATGAAGACTAAAGTCCTCGACAGTGAGGCAGCCGACGAGCCACGCCCCACCTTTGGCACACCCGCTCGCTCGACGGGCCTTCGCCTCCTCGAAACCTAAATGGAGCTTACATCGCATAGGCTAAAGTAATCGCTAACGACGCCAACACGCCGCGGCGTGTAAAGAGCTTTCAAAGATGCAGCGATGCTAGCGCCGGCCACGACGGATCAACGCGGTCCAGATCGTAGAAGAGCCCATTAAACCTAAGACCCGACAGTGTAGGATCGGCCTTAGAGTCGACATACGCCCTCGGGCACCAACAAGGTCGCAAACAAAACCTAGAATTAACACCGAGGTAAAACAAGACGCCCGATTAAAAAGCGCACTCAACCAGTAAAACTAAAACCCGGTAATACGAGACGCTTATAACTAAAAAGCGCACCAACCGTAAAAACAAACCGAGGTAATATGAAACAATCGCAGAGACGGGTTGCAATCAAAGAAGCGTGAAACAAATGGGCAAAGTAAGGTAACAAAGAATCAAAGGAAAGGTAAAGAAATTATACAAGGCCTAACGGCAATCATTCAAAAGCCATAATAAAAACAAAGGTAATTTGAATCCATTACAAAAAAATTTTGCCACAAGATTTTGTCTTTGTCTAGCAGAGAAATTAGGAAGCAGTGAGGAGGATCTTCGCCATGGACATCGCGTCCGCCAAAATTCGCCCCACCTTGCAAGATCTGACAACAAACCATCGACTTTGCCAAAATCGACTCAAGGCGCCATCGGCCACACTCCCGCAAATCTTCTGGCAGCCTCTCTTCATCAAGCCTGCTCACCACAACCTTGTCAGATCAAGCCGCCCAAAGGTCGACTTTAAAATATATGGCCTCAACCGATCCAAATACCGTTAAAGCCGGGCTGCCGAACTTTCAAAGAACAGAGGCCTTCACTGGCCAATACCGCAACCAAGTTCCCACCTAACGTACAGCTGGGAAACAAGTCCCAAATTCCTTTGAGCACCTCGTCGTTAGCAAGCGCTTCAAACATGCGCCGCTCCAACTCTTTGCCCACTTTCTCCAAGGACTCTCAACTTCTTCTTCTCAAGCAATCAACTCGACACCTTCTCCCGAGGACGCCGCTTCTCCAGTCCCACTTAACCTCTTGTTCCAAGCCGCTCTTTCAACCTTACAGCCTCCAACTCCCGCCTTCCAAGCCGCCTTTTCACCAACGCCTGCAAAAGCAGCTTTGTTAAAAGCATCCTCGAAGCGTGAGCAAGCACCGAGGCATAACGCCGTAGGTTCACCGCCACCAACGCTTGCCAATCCCCGTGAGTGGCCACCTTTCCACATCGCCGCACTGCACAGCAAAGATTGAGAAATGTAATTCAAAGGATACCCGAATCAAAGGTCGACCGAATGGGCTCGCTTAAGCAGCCCGCCGACCCTCTTTCCCGCATTTCAAAGACGCCTTCCAAGAGGTATCAATAACCCTCCCCACGCCGCGGCAGCAAACCGATCTCAATAAAGAAGACTCAACTCGGGCCGCTCTCTTCAGCAGCGGATTCTCCGAGAAGCGGAGGAGGACGAGGACTACTTGTACCTTGAGCATTCGCTGCGCCTCTTCCGACACCTGAGAGGCGATTGCAACACCTTCGGCCGACTCTTAGCAATGTGAGAGCCTCACTGTAGAGGACTCTACCCAAAATCGGTGAGGAGAAGGCTCTGAGCTACCCCTTGTTTCTTCTTCCGCTCTCCCGATACTTCTGCGCTCAAGAACGCTAAGGGTAGACATCCCAAACCACCCAAAGTGAGAAGCAATTGTCAAAAAAAAAAAAAAAAACTAGGGAAGCATGCCCGAGAGAATTACTTAAATAGTCAATCAACGACTCAACACATCCACTCAAGCTCCAACAACAGGAAGATTTCAAAGATACCCGAGGACTTAACCCACCATCTAGTCGATCCACCTCTCAGAATAATCTTAAGTAATTTAATTATTTATTTAATTAAGTTATTTGTGGATTACAACATTTTTACTAAATCAAAGAACTAACTTAGAATTGTATGGTTTTTAGGAAATGTATGAGTATTGGAGGGGGTGTGATTGCCAGAGGCCCATAGTCCATAATGGGCCCATATCCATAATTAATTTTGTCGGGCTTCATATCTTGAAGATAAGTAAGAAGACTTTGTCTTCTTGATATTTATAAGAAAAGGGAAGTTAAGCAAAATCATACAAGTAAAGTTGAGAAAAGTCAACAAAGGGATGGGAAGGAAAAGACAAAAGAGAAAGGAAAAGAAGTAGCAAGAACGGAGAAGAAGAGGAGAGGAAGCCGTGGGTTTTCTAGAGTTTTGAGATTGGGGTTTTCATCATCTAGCAATTTTGTAAGTGATTTTGACGCCAATCTCACTAGTTTTTCATTCTCTTTCTTTTCGTATAAGTATTAACTCATGAATCCCACTATTTTGGAATCTACCATAAAAGGGGTTTCAAGCTCAAAGAAGTGAAGTTTTGGCTTGTTGGAGTTTTGAAGAGTGAAGAGTTAGTTGATCTACAATTCCTAAGGTTAGTGGGGCTCTTTTATACCTATAATAGTTCATAGGATTTGTGTTATATGAGTGGTTAGGTTTTAGAAATGAGAATTGATTGATTATGTGTCGATGAAGTGTGTCTTGATTGATTAAGTGTTGTTGCGATGCACTTTGATTGAGTATTGAGTTGTTTGAATTGATTTGGTGAGTTGTTTGAGCTGTGGTGCTCAAAAATCAAATTTTTGAGGTTTATGTGTGCTTAGGGTTTTGATGGAAATGGTGATTGAAAATGAGATTTTATTATTTGATGTGTTAATGAGTTATTTCAAGTGGTTGGGTGTTGAGTTGAGTATTGAAATTGTGTTGGAAAAGTTATTTTGAAAATCGAATTTTGGTGGTTGGTGTGTTAAGCGGGGCGCCAATCAGCGTGCCTCGGGCGCCTCATTGGCGCAGCAGCGTGGCGCTAAATGAGTGCTGGCTCTTGGCGCCGTGAGGCGCCGGCGCGTTAGGTGTGCGTGGTGTGCGTGTGTCGTGGCGCGCAACAGGCGCCGTTGTTGCGTGCTTAGTGCGCGCAGCAGGCGTGTCAGGCGTGGTTCGAACCGTGGGCGCGGATTGCTCGCGCTGGGCGCCTGTGCGCTGGGTGTGTGTGTGGTGCAGGGCGCCATTTGGCCGCCTCGAAGGCGCCTATTGGCGCCGGCACATGGTTTGCACGGCAGGCGCCATTTTGCAGTACTTGGCGCCTAGGTGTGCCCGGGAAACCCAAGACGCTGCTTTGGTCCCCAACTGCTGCTGGTCCCGAAATGTGCCGCTTTTGGTTCTGTGTAATCGCTTTTTGTCCTTGCAGACAGCTTTGTCCCCTGTGGTACTATTTTTGTCCTCCGGTATGACGCTTTGTCCCCTGTGATGTCGCTTTTGGTCCCTATGTGATGCTTTGGTCCTTGGGGTGTGCTTTGGTCCCTGGGAATTTAGTCCTTGGTGTGATTTAATCCATTGACTCGTGATGTGTAAAAATTATTGCTGGCCCACAAGGCTATTTTTGGTGATGGCAATAATGATGATGTTGATTCTTATGATGTTGAATTTGATGACGGTGATTAAATCTGATGATGAATCTATGGTGTTTTGAGATTCATGCATGATGTATCCGCAGGATATAAATTATGACGCTGGAATTAATGATGATGATAATCTCGTGATGAGGTGATGATGATGATTGATGCATTGTTTATCGAGTCTCATGATTCATATGCATCAAAAGTGACGCTGTTGTTTTTACGGCAACGTGGTGGACGCTGGTTGTTCTTTACGGCAATGGTAAGTGTGGACGCTGTTGCCTATATGGCAATGGAATATGATGATTATTGGTACCACATGCATGTGCCCTAGGTGTGAAGCGGTTGTGATTCATGCATTTCACCATGAATTTGGTGTTGTTCATCGCCGTGATACGTGATGAGTTATCGATGTGTTTTATCTGCCGTGATACCCGATACGGCCGAATCAGTGGAAATAAAATATATGCCGAGGTTCAGGTGGACGCTGATGTTGGTAGGGTGTTTGTTCAATATAATATTCATCTTATTCGCTATTATTTGTGTAAAGAGACTCACCTTAGATCGCTGGAATGTCGCTCTATTGTGGCAACGCTGCAGTAATCTAAGATTGAGATCGCTCAACCCATCGATGGGTCGCTTTGAGTCATGCTCGATACGTAGCACCGGGGGCGAAGATTATGTTGTATTTTTGTCGTGGTGTATTACTCCTTTCATCGTGTTGTAAAAGAGTTATAATATTTTGATGTATTCCATCACGTGAGTTATGTTTATGATGGCCGTGACAGACAGTGGACTGCTTGTATCGCTCCCGATTTACGTAAGTGTATTGTAAATATATGTATATATGAGCATGAATCGTTGTTGTTATTTATGAAGTAAATGTGACACTTTCTTCCTTATGCAAGTAAAAATTTGAAACTGATTTTTAATTACTAAGGTAGATATTAGAAGTGGGGTGTTACAAACTCTCTCCGCTTTTTCAACCGAACTCAAAGACTCCTTTCCTCTCAATGTAAAACTTATCCTTGTGGTGCCTCATTCAACCTAAAAGGAAACCGCCTGGTCACCAACCTTGTCAACCAGCTAATAAGTGGACACTTCTCGCCCTTATACGCTTAAATCCAAAGTAATGCTTTTAAAATGCTTGTAACTACTTTTGTACAAAGCCATGTTACAGGACGGCGCTGATGATTGCATAAAGCAATACGTAACTGAAACGAAGTACACTG